>OX401417.1:25187018-25522247 GCA_947846245.1 Cerastoderma edule
TACAGTGCACCTTCTTGAGTTTTCTGTGCGACAAGCACGTCCCAAACCGCACACAACTCGTCTTAAACAGAGTCAGCACGACCTTAGTTTCGTCTGTCCGTACGTCCTCGAACATCGTGAGGAATAACACGAGTATGTGTCTATTAAATCAATGTCAACTAGTTCTAGTTTTGCCTTAAACAGTCACAAAACAACCATTCAATTACAATGTAATTTTTTCTTCCGTATGATTCTTCCTTTTTTCTCAGCTTTGAAACTAGCATTAAAAGGTCACAAGACAACTATTTAATTAACAAAAAACAGCCACTACGTTTTTCGGTATGATTCTTATCTTTTTTTCTCAGCTTCGAAATTTACTTATTTTATACTTTTCTTGGAAATATCAAAGCAAGACACTGTCCTTTCACTTTTTAACGGGTATTCGTTTTTTCTCAAATATCAAATTGTACACGACGGTTCATCAACAATTATCCTGGATAAATAGTCCTGTACCTCCTTTAAGATTCCTCATGCACCGTATTGTTGGTCCTAATAGTGTATTATGTTTTTATTTTTATTTATTAATTAACTTTATTCATCGGTAATTAGATATCTGAACGAATCCATGGGTTTGTTACGTCCTACTGTAAGCCTACCGTTGCCTAGTGTGTACGGTTGGAGACCGCGTGGTCGAATGTCCGAATATCGAATATTTACAGATGTTTTTATAGTATCCTAGTAAACCCTTTATAAAACACTTACGAGGTTTCGTAGGGCCGTTCCAGTCGATTAATTACAGAAGGAAAATATGAGAGAAAACACTTTCATTGGCAAAAGAGAGGTTCATCACTTGGACATTTTCTTTTCTTTTTCCGACGGTAGTTTCTATTCGACCTGAGTAGTTGATGTCATCTTTTACACTTTTAGTTAAGAAATCATTTTTTTCGTCTGCGATTCATTTCAATCTCGGTTCTAGTCGTTTGGTTAATCCATTACCAAACAAAAACGACATTTGACCAGTTTGTTGCAGACGGCTTTAGAAAATATTGTGGGAAAAGGAGAAATTGCTCTTAACGAGCAATATTTCATTTTCCCACAATGTTTTCCGCCCTATCAGAATATTGTTTTTCAATTTCGTCAACATTTTGAAATGTCGTCTGCAAACTCTTTCAATTTGGAGCAGTCGAAAATTAGGCGTTTAGTAAAGGGTTAATCCCGTATTCAGGGACCTTCGTGGTTAGAGTCGGAACTTGAAATCACATGGCCCTTCTCTGCGTGGGTTCAAATCCTAATGAGGGCTATGGATTTTCATGAGAAGCAACCTCCCGACTCGCTTACGGCATACCGATCGTTCTACCCGGCTTAACCAGACATTATGGGCGGTTGACTGTGGGGTCTTCCTCCATCATTAAAAGTACAATGCATCTGCTTAACCTTATGTGTCTTAAATCGAGTGCGAAGGAAGCTCAAAGCTTTTCAATGCCAGTCGCGATGGCTGCTTCCTTGATACTTAACAAGCACTTGTGCCGATTTGAATCGCAACATAATTAAAAAAAATGCTTACGCGATGTAAAAACCATTTTAAAAGTAAATAAATACCTCGTATTCAATAATACCTCGACTTCTCACTAATTCTGCTGACTTCTGAAGAAACCATTGTGACATTAGCATACATTGAAGAGTTTACTACCTTTTATCTCAATGGATCTTGACCAAACTTGTGTGCAGTGATACTTTAATTCATTTCATCATGTTTTTGGCGTCTGCTGCTTTCGGAAATTCGGACACGTAAAAAAGTCCACATGTGGGAATTCGAACAAAATTGACCGTTTCAATATACGTATCAATGAGATCATTTGAAAGTGTCCTTTCTTTTGAAAAGGTGTGCTTCATGGTTTATTGGATAGATGTCGTTTCATTGAATAAGAAATCTTTAAAAGTACAAATCTTTTGAGCAAACATTGACCCCTACTCCAAATAGTGAGATACCTTTACTGCACCTAGATAGTCTCCCTTTTTCAATTGGCCATTGTCCATAAACCGGGCATTGATTTCAGGGCGAATGATAACTTAACCAACAAGCCAACGGTCGGAACAAGTCGGCGGAGCTTCGCAAAGAT
Organism: Cerastoderma edule; assembly: GCA_947846245.1. Taxonomy (NCBI): domain Eukaryota; kingdom Metazoa; phylum Mollusca; class Bivalvia; order Cardiida; family Cardiidae; genus Cerastoderma; species Cerastoderma edule. The sequence continues at coordinate 25,189,118 of OX401417.1, forward strand.
TCCCGATCGTAAAGATTCTGTGACACTTTAACTAGGGGCTAATCCGAATGGCTCAGATGTGTTAATCCAAGTTTACATCATTCTCGTCAAGAAATAACACGCCCGGTCACCGCTATGTTTCGGATGTACAATTGCTCACACGGTTTTTGGATAAGTCCAAAATGTCACAGAACTATAACACGTTGACTGGGGTACTGCCTGTAAGAAGCTGCTTTTGTTAAATGTTACTTATTCGGTGAGACCTCTTTGGCCTAGTGGTTTGAGTAGAAAACTTTGAATCACTTGGCCTCTCTGCGTGGGTTTATATCCCGGTGACGGCATTTGTATTTTCATGCGAGGTAGTCTCCCGACTGACTAACGGGATACCAATGGTTTTACCTGGCTTGACCAGCCCTAATGGGTAGTTGAGTAAGGGGTCTTCCTCCATTAATAAGGGTCGGCCATCACAACATAATCGAAATAATGTTGATGCGATGTAAAACCCACATATAAATGAAATATATAAATGAAATTATTAGGGGTTTGGACTCTTCAAAGGACTATCCTGGGGATTAAATTTTAACTTTTTAAAGTAAAAATCCTCTTCCAATAAAATGACAACATAGAATTCATAGAAGTCACATGAGAATTTCTTGATCTTTCATATGGGATCAAAATATTATACGAATCGTATGAGAATTGCGAATTCCGATATACTCATATCACCATGCATAACAAAAAGAAGGACAATCGGCCTCCTACCATAGTTCGAAACCCATCCTTGCCACGTAAATATTCATCTCGACTTTAAATACTTTTTTAGTTATGTGCCAGATTGGTATCGATGTGCCTTGCCTCGCGTGTGTTCGAATCCTGGTAACGGTATACATGTATTTTGATAACCGTTAGAGTCGCCCGGTTGACTTACAATGTGACACTGGTTTAACCCTTTACCCTTTCCATTGTCCAAATCGAAAGAATTTGCAGACGACATTTCAAAATGTGATGAAATAGAAGAATAATATTTTGATAGGGCAGAAAACATTGTGGGAAAAGAAGAAATTGCCCATTAAGAGCAATTTCTCCTTTTCCCGCAATGTTTTCCAGAGTCGTTTTCAGCAATGTGGTCAAATGTCGTTATTGTTAGGTAATATGTTAACCGATTTTCAAATCCCTGTAGGGTTGGTGCTAAATACAATAACCCGAGTACACCAGTTTGAAATAATGAGTAAATTATACGGAACAGGGGACTTGTCGTGAACAGTAGTTTTTTTTCAATTAGTTTGAATAAGTTTTGGTCTATATTAGACTCAATACACTTTAACCTTTGTTTTCACACATTATGTTCGAAAGTGAAGGCTGTCAGTGAAGATAGTGACACAGCAGCTTTGACATTATGGCAATCAATGCAATCGCAGTCTCTCGGAACCTCTAGTTTGCTGATATACGGCAGTGGTCCGTTAGATTTTATTTTATTTTTAAATCGTGATTATTTCTAGTGTTAACGGACCTTTGGTGTAATTAGGCTTGGGTCTTCAGCCAACGATCATATGCCGGACACCGCAAAATAACGGAAATCCCATCGAAGCGACTATAAATAAAACACTCAATACTACAGAATAAAAAGCATTATATATTATAGTGCGACCAGGATCATTGATTGTCCACGTAAACACTGAGAATGCTGGTTATTTTTCTAAAATATGTTTTGTATCGTCTGCTTTTCAAAACCATTAGATATCTACTTAATCTTATGAAATATACTCAGAGTAGCAAATAAGTTAGATCACAGGCCAGCCGCCAATTTACTTGGCGACTGGCCTGGATCTTACATGTTTGTGTTAGATTGGAGTCCGTTCCAGCACTATAAGGGTTAATAATAGTTGATTTTATTGCATAATAGAGAATCACAGAACAGTTACGTAGCTTTCTAAATATTTGCGCAGCCGACTTGCTTTGTCCGATTTAGACGTGCCAATTTACAACCCTTTTGGCCACAGGTACCCTGCACATGTTGATTCTCCAATTCTTTGTTTAGGCCTTATATAAGAACTCATTTAAAAAACAAGCAGAACACTTTGAACACCAATCTAACCCAAAGAGAAATTGCTCTAATTACACGTGACGTGAGAAATTGACAAACCAGCTGACGATAATCACAAAGTGTAACAGAACAACCGTGAGAGGACAGCGCTCTATGAGTAGAGCGTCGGCCTACGGACACGAGGGTCGTGTGTTCGAATCCCGCGAGGGGCGAGTTCCGCATTGTCACCTTTCATTAATCCATATTTGGGGCAAGTAATGGCTATGTATCCAGGAAGTGGAATCAAGAGGAGTTCTACAAACCTGTTTCACAATCGATGTTAAATAAATAAGTTTAAACCAACTGTGAGATATATGCAGAGGCGTTTGGCACTTTGATTTCTTAACCTTTCTAAACTGTGTGAGCTGTATTTGTTTGTTTGGTGTTTAACGCCATGTTAACAATGTTTCAGTCATGTAACGGCTTTCCTGGATTCACACATACTAGGTTAGAGCTCTGAATCTAGTTGCCAAAGGCCACTCCAACGAAACCAGGGGTGAAGGTGGGGCCGTGAGATGTTGTATGCAGAGGCTTTTGGCACATGGATTTCTAAGCCTTTCTGTAGAATGTGATTTATATAAGGCATCCGTGGAGACATTCGAGGTTAACCAGACTTTGATGTTAAAACCTTGTCATTTCGGTTATTACTTTTTGAAGAAAAAAAAGTACTAATATTAAAACCTTGAAAGATCTCTCTCACAGTTTGGGATTTTAACTTTTTAGATTATATTTCTCTTGAATAAAAAAATACTATTAATAAAACCTTAAAAGGACTCTCTCACAGATTGGGATTCCAACTTTTTAGAATAATTTGTCTTCTACAGATAACACAACATTAATTTTAACATAATATATGACTAGATTATTGACAGTTTCCAAAACACCATTTATAATGGTACAGAAAAGAAAAAAAATATATATATATATTTAGATATTGCAAACCGTTTAAACGTAAACAATGAGCTAAACATAATAACCTGGTCGTACTTTTTGGTACAATCATCACCCAAGTCTTCCGAAATTGGACAGGAATTCTTTCTCACGTGCCTTACTAACGTCACGTGATAATTGTATTCGAAGACTTACCAGACGATTGTGTCATAAACAATACCACCACTAATCCACAATTAGGATCTTTGTACACGAAAAAGCAACAACATTTAAACGGTTTGCACTATCTACGATATAAATATTCTAAAATATTCTATATCTTTTCTGTTGAATGGAGAGAAGAGGCAAGCAATCAATTATCTAGTCGCATGCTCCTTAACCCATTACCAATTAATAACGACATTTGACCACTTTGTTGCAGACGACTCTTGAAATCAGTGGGAAAAGGAGAAATTGCTCTTTATGAGAAGACCCTTTATACTTGACAGCAATTTATCGTCTAGAAATAATTCTTGGATTATACAGTAGATTTTTTAACCCTTTTATACATCCAAGTAAATATGGGTTCTAGAATCAGTTGTTCTTTATGTCTATGTCTTTAAATTCCATACTTCTTTATGTCGACTTCTCTCTATGTGGAATTTATTTATTAGGTCCCTTGAACTTTGAGGTATAGAGATTGTACTGTACATCATAAAACGGCTATAGTTTGGACATATGGACTTGAGATCGACCTAATTAAGTTGAACAGCTTAATTCTTAAAGGCACTTCTTCCAAAAGGAGAACATTTGACAAATTTTGTATTTTTGTTTGATGAAAAATTTAAGTAGCTATTGAAAGCATAACTAATTCGGGAAGAGTCAATTTACTAAGTTTGTGTACAATTTATATAAGGTAGATCACTTACATGATATTATGCATTTGGGTTAAAAAACATCAATTAAATGTATTTACTCTTTAATAAAAAAAAAACAATCTTATTTTTCTTCTAATGACTATTCTTCATTGCATATCATATAGCAGTACAGCTATTGTGCAGTATTAAAGAAAATTATCTTTAACTCTTGAATGTCCTCTCATCTGTGAATACGCACCTTTAAGATCTGTCCAAACAGCAATTATGATGGAATGGATTTATAAAGCTCACGGGACTCACTCTAGAAACTATTATTAAAGACCTATAATTGATGAGACCTCTTCAGTAACTTGGTAATGAAAAAACAACAAAAATAACATTGATCAAAACAACTGAGCTTATGTTTCATCAGATAACATAAAACCAAATTTAAAGTCATTATCTGATTTAACAAATGTAAATGATTTGGATTGTCCTGTGCCTTCTTTGTAAATAGAATCACTTTTGTCCTGTAATTGGTCCTTCTGTGAATTTTCAGTTGATCTATTTGATTCACTTATGCCTGTTTCATCACTTATTGAGAAATTGAACTTAAAAGAGTCGTTAATTTCTTCATCGCCCTTCCCAGCTTCTCTTGATTCGGTTTGAGTCAAGATGGAACTACTTTTTTTGGAACTACTTTTTTTGGAACTACTTTTTTGGATGTACTTTGACTTCTGCATTTCAGATTTCTCAATACTGGTCAGCTTGATCTTCTTTGCAACTGTAAGAAAAATAATGGACAGTTGTTAACAATTTTATTTCATATTGATTGCGAAACAAGTTCTTACTCCATATACTTTTAGGGCTGGCTTCCTGCATCCTTGACACATAACCAGTACACAAGCTAAATATGGATTAAAGCCAGAATGTTGCCAAAATCTGCAAAACTGGGAAAATTGATCTATATATATAATAAAACTGTTAAATTATAGCCGCATACTATTTATCAACCCTTAAAGTGCTTGAACCGGTTTCATGCTTATGCAAACAGGTTAGATCCAGGCCAGCCTCCAAGTAAATTAGCTGCTGGCCAGTAATCTACCCTGTTTCCTACTCTGAGTATCTCTCCTCGACAAAATTAAGCAGATATTTAAGTTTTTGAAAAGCAGACGACACAAAAATCTATTTCAAGAAAATTACCCAGCATGCAACGGTTGATTAAAGTGTGGAACTTTCTGTGAGTGGAATGAGAGTGGGAGATCTCTGTAACAGGGCTTCGCCTTGCTCTCCTTTTCTCTCCAACTATTTCTACGGAGGCCGTAGCCAGATTTCACCAACTAGATGAAATGATTTGTAGTTTTGCCTTGTGGGCTTTAAAAAATAATATTGTGTGTAACATGATTTTTGATTTTGTTCTCTGTAATATCAATGTTTCAAAGTTCTATTTTCACAAATTGTTAAGACCTACCATTCAGGGTCGCGGGCTCTGAAGTGTCCTGCCAAAGGACATTCCCGTGAAACTAGAATTATCAGTTGGGCATGAACCCAGGACCCCCGGAATTCTAACACCACAACCCTAACCATGCAGGACCCTCCTTTGGTACTTAGTAAGGATCTATATTAACTAACATAAACACTTGCTTTATCTATTTATGGGTTTTACATGGTATCACCATTATTTTAGTTTTGTTGCGATGTTTAACTCTTAATTAAGAGCTCCATACTCAACTGCCCATACAGGCTGGTCAAGCTGGGTAGAACAATACGCATTCTGTTAATCAATCGGGAGACTACCACCATGAAAATCTATATCTTGTGATGGGATTTGAACCCAAGGGGAGAGGGGTAATGTGATGAGCTTTGTTAAACACTCACTAGCTGTACTCTTCTTCTCTTCTTCTTCCATTTTCTTACGATAATCACCAAACGTGTTTCTCATCGCTTGTCTTTTCTTAATCATCGGTGCCTTTGTGCTCGTTAAAATCTTCAATACTTTCACAGCTTCTTGTGCTTCAAATACATTTAATAAAAAAAACTTATATGATCATACCTACAACAGCATTACACAACATATAATTTATTAACTCCCTACATTTTGATACCTGCACAGGAAGGAGGATATAAGAAACCACAGTGAAAAAATAAGAAGAAAAACAGCTTATTATGCATGATTTCTTCTTTTATCACAGTCTTTTTATATATTCTGCTACAAGTATGCCAAAGAATGTCAATACACTTAAAAAATTGGTTGAACCCCAGAGTACCATGTTAAAAGTCCTATAGATTAACCCATTACCAAACAATAACGACATTTAACCAGTCTGTTGATGACGTTAAGAGCAATTTCTCCCTTTTCCACAATGTTTTCAGCCATATCGGATTATTTTTCAATTACATCATATTTTGAAATGTCGTAAATTTGGCGTTTGGTAAAGGGTTAATCAATGGGCCACTCAGGACCCTAGTGAATGAATGCCTATGAGATAAATATGTCAAACACTCAAAACTTACAAGCCACATAAGCATTCACAATTTGAAAGTTTATACACATAGACCACTTTTTGACCAACCTCAATGCACTGTATTAAAATCAATTGGTCCCAAATTCAAGAACTCGCTCAGCCATTATAATATCAAATTTCAAATCAAATCAATGGAACATAATCCATTTTTCTCTCAACGTTTTACACTTTCATGTGGAAAAGCTGTTCACAGCTAGTTAAGAATTTTGAGCAGTACTGATGGTGTAATATCAATAGCCTGATTACGTTTACTGACCATCTTGATATGACAAAAATATTGTTGAAAACAACAAAAAAATTAAATGTTTTTGACAAATTTATAGAAAAAGAATCATCAAAGTACAACAAATATTACTTCAATAAAGATAGCTTAGTACTATTCTGATAAACATGCAAACATTTCCTAAAGCATTACTGCTTGCATAGTACAGGTCTACAATTACATTACAATCCATGCCTTTCTGACTGCCTAAATATATACATTGTAGTAGCAGAGATAAATGCACAATGACTGCATTGATACAACTGAAAAGGGGAGGTGAAATCTGATCTTGATTTACGTCCATATATGTCAATTTTTTTTTCTGCTCTTGTCTCTGTAATGGTTATATAGTAAACCTCAGTTAAAAATTTACTTGTCCATGAAGGCTTTCAGAGAAGCTGAGTAATAGGGAAAATTGATTTTGCCACCGCTGAGATTATTGTTGAAAATGGGATAAAACTCACATCCAACCAACTCAGTGGGCAACAGTGTTGCAAAGATATAATGTCAGCATGCTGTACCGAGGACCCCTGGTTCGATCCCCGTTAGTCGGGTGGAAAACTGCCGGAACCAGCCCTCATTTAGGGGCGAGTATGGTTTAGTATCCAAGAAGCAGTCATGGAGAGTGAATTTAATAAGCTTCAAGCTACATCACAATCAATGCAAAAGACACAAGTTTTAAAACTAACAGCCAACTCACCTTTTTTTGAATCTGGTTTCTGTGTCTCTAGTACAAGTTCTAATTGATCGATACACCAACATAACTCTCTCTCAAACTGCTCCTGTATATCCTGAAGGAAATAATGTAACATTTTTAACAGAGGGCCAAAAACAAAACTATAGTATGTCATAATGTGTGTTACCTTTGTTGCGGATTGACTATAGTCATGGGCTTTTTTTCCTTCAATTAGGAAGAGGCCCAAGCCTGTTGAATTCGGAAATTTCATCACTAAAATTGGTGAATCGGGAAGCCTCAAAGCTGGTATGACTTTGACTTTTTGGGAGAACTGCATGATTTTAAAGAAATTTCCAAATAGAAAGCGGCCTTTTTTGGGAGTCTGTTATATAATGTAAAAAAGCCCTGTAGTCTGACATTGAATATTAGATTAGAGTCATTAACTGACACAGGTCCACTTCGTCAGTGCTGTACCTACATTTTTCAGTTCTGGAACAGCTTTCTTGGATGCACCAGTACTGGGCTAGGGCTCTAAAGTGACTTGCCAAAAGCAACTCCCACGAAACCAGAGGTCTAGGTGGGGCTCAAACCCATGACCCTTGTGTTCTAAGTCCACCACCTTAACCACTGAGCTACACACTGTATATGTTGAAACAGGGCCCTCCGAAGGTTTTTTTGTGCATTGGGGTGCTTGATGCGGGTGTGGCATAGGAGAGGGTACCTGCTTACCATGTTGATTTCTTTTAAAATATGCATCCCAAAATGGTGGGTTTTTAATTTTTATGTTTCTTTTGGAATTAAAAGCCAAAGAAATACTGTGATTAAAAAAAAAAAATGTAGCAAATATTGTTAGAAGCAATATACTAGCTTTGTGACAAATCTTTTAACTTTTGGGATCAATTAAGACACTGGTGAAGTGCTAATTTTGAAATTCAGGCGCTGGAGCGCTTAACAGGCCTTTGGCAAACATAGATATATAGTAGCTCCTTAGTCATTACAATAGAAAACAGATGCTTAGCCTTGAAGGATATTGCATGTTTTACAGCAGTTTAAATTTAGAAATGAGCCCTGACCCATTACCAAGCAACAACTACATTTGACCATTTTGTTGCAGACGACTCTGGAAAACATTATGGGAAAAGGAGAAATTGCTCTCAATAAGCAATAGCTCCTTATTCCACAATGTTTTCTGCCCTATTAGAAGATTTATTTTCAATTTCATCACATTTTGAAATGTTGCCTGCAAACTCTTTCAATTTGGGACAATAAAAAATTTGGCATTTGGTAAAGGGTTAACATATGATACTACTCATTGCCATCACTTGATGAATGATCAGCGGTGAATTGTGAAGGACAAACCTCTGTTGTCTGTTCAGTTCCTGCTGTGACTGGTGTACTGTTAGTATTATTGCCATCACTTAATGAATGATCAGCGGTGAATTATGAAGGACAAACCTCTGTTGTCTGTTCAGTTCCTGCTGTGACTGGTGTACTGTTAGTATTATTGCCATCACTTGATGAATGATCAGCGGTGAATTATGAAGGACAAACCTCTGTTGTCTGTTCAGTTCCTGCTGTGACTGGTGTACTGTTAGTATTATTGCCATCTTCAGTTTTGGCTTTTGGCTTCTGAAGATAAAACATTATGCATTAGTCTTTTTTCAGAGTTATATGTGGAAGTTTGAAAGTAATCAATCAATTTCTTTAAAACTGCACAACAGCTGTCCTGTTGTATGATAGTCTTAGTGTTTAACTCAATTAACATGTATTTTAATTCAAAAGCAAGCATGACCTTGCTTTTGAGATCTAGCACATATAAACTGTACATTACTAGATAAATTGACACTTCCTGAATTAATTATGCTTACAATAGCTATTTTCTAATTGTAAAACAAACAACAACATTACACAAACTGTCAAATTTTGTCTTCAGTTAACAAGCACCTACTTGAGTATGGATGCAAAAACAGTTAATAAGGAGCAGGGTTACTTAACCCATTACCAAACAATAATGACATTTTACCATTTTGTTGCAGATGACTCTGGAAAACATTGTGGGAAAAGGAGGAATTGCTCGAGCAATTTCTCTATTTCCCACAATGTTTTCTACAATACCAGAAGATCACTTTCCAATTTTATCACATTTTGAAATGTTGTCTGAAAACTCTTTCAATTTGTGACGGTCAAAATTTTTTGTTGATAAAGGGTTAAGTTCTATCTTTTTACATGAATTAAAACAAAGGTAGGGGACATATGATGGTCCCCCTCTATCTGCACCCCCTCCCCTTCTACTTCAACAACTTTAAAGTACAATACCATCTTTTAAATTTTTCTAAAAAAAAAAAATGTGTAAAAAAATGTTTAACAAACACCATCCATGCTTATCAATAAAATGCTATCAACATTGTCAGCCGCTAATATATATTATAAAATGAGAATGTATCAACTCCTTATTGATAAAAAAATAATGGGTAATCTCAGCCTCAGGTTATTTCAGACAGGGTTAACCCGGTCAGGTTAACTTGGCCTGCTATACAAGTAGTTGACAACCATTGCCACGTAACCAAAGATTATTTTGTCTTACTTTACTTTTAATTTGCTGAAACCTTGTGATTTTGTTAAATAATGTGAAGTGAGCCTTCAATCCTGTCAGTGCCTCTAGTGGCGCAGCTTCCTTTAGGCAACACTTACATTTCAGGAAGCAAAAAAATACATGCAAAACACATGCCATGAAGCATCAGATTGATTTCACACAGAATTTTTTTCACGGGGGAGCATGCCCCCAAGTACCCTACACTCATGTGCCTACACAATTATGTCAGTCAAGCTACACCTCCGGCCTCTTTGGGAAAGTCGGTTAAAAAATAAATGCAGGAATTTCATTTCATACATTTTGCTAACATGACAAGAGCCGATAAATGTTTCAAAAGACCAACATGACAAAAGTCTATTGGTTTCTAAAAATCCCAAAGATCTCTTCAATATCTGCAATACAAATGATCTACCTGTAAATCTTTTCTGAGAAAGCTGTCAATCTTTTAGTCTTATGTTACTATACAAATCTATTGTCATTTTATTGGTATCTAAGACAAATTATTTTAGAATTTTACACATTAACCGTTTCCCCAAACAATAACGACATTTGACCACTTTGTTGCAGACGACTTCAGAAAATATATTGTGGGAAAAGGAGAAATTGCTTGTGTTACATGTCCCTCTCGGAGTAAAGCCACCTTGGGTCACCCATTCAGGTACTAACCACTTAGTATGTTGCTTAACTACGAGAGAAAGCCAACCACTCTACCGAATCACCCATAAAAGCCGGCTTCCACAGCGAGACTGTGGAAGTAGTATTTATACATAAACCCTATTACCGTCACATTTCTCCCACCTTTCTATTGACTTTCATCCCGAAGTCACCAATGTCACAAAGACATACATGGGCAGTTACCGACTTTTTTACGATTCAAGTAGGTACTACTGCCACTATAAACACTGCCTCAAAGCAGAAACAAGGATCGAGAACATGCGACAAACTACTAAGGGTACGGGAATGATGGTGATATCAAACCAAATCCCACCGCTGCCACCAATTTTGTAACATGTATCGGGTCCCTCTCGGAGTAAAGCCACCGTGGGTCACCCATCCAGGTACTAATCACTTAGTACTTTGCTTAACTACGAGAGAAAGCCAACCACTCTACCGAATCGCCCATAAAAGCCTGCTTCCACAGGGAGACTGTAGCGAGACTGTATAAGTAGTATTTATACATAAACCCTATTACCGTCACACTTGTAACACAGGGATATATATCATAATTTACCTTTATAAACACTATATATATACACAAGGGAAACAACTTCAAAGAGAAACCAGTTCTGACGTTCTGCGCTTATCAGTCTGTAATTTTTTATACGATCACTAGTCTGTCAATTCTCTATACGTCCCGCATAGCCAAATGATTTCTGCGTCCAACAATACCTCTCTCAACAAGATCGGTCCAGTCAACACGGAGAAATCTGCGACGACACGCGATATTTTTTTCGAATTTGGTTCATTGGGAATAGATTGTTGAGAATAGAACCAGCTTATGTTTCGGCAATAAATCACCTCAATGAACATTATTTAAATGATGACACTTTACCAGCACTTAAAAAACAACTATTGGTAAGGATCCAAGCTAAAAATTCTAACCTGTCTACAATACACAAAATGTATTTAGAATTATCTTGCACCATCCTCACATCTCTTTAGTGTCTACTCCATCTTGTTATGGTACAATATCTTTCAAGCTCTCTGATTGGCTTAATGTTAAAGGTTGAAGGTTAGTTAGGCTGGTTTCCATCTTTATGTAATTTTAAACAAGTAAGTATAAACGGCGCATAGTACCATTCAAAAAGCGTGGAACCATGCTGTATTTCGACATGTTAAATTTAAACCAATCATATCGCTTTGTTCAAATTAATGATTAATATTCATAGTTGTTGTATAAATTGACAAAATGGAGTAGACAAGCAAAATGGGAGTGTAGTAAAGGATAATTGTTGGATATATGTTGAATATAGTGTGCAAGTATGAGTTTTAGTTAGGATCCCTACCAATAGTTGTTTTTTTGTATGCTGGTAAAGGGTCATTGCTGAAATAATGTTAATCGAGTTGATTTAGTGCAGAAACATCGGCTGGTTCTGTTCTCAACGATCCATTCCCAATGAGCCAAATTTGAAAAAAATATTGTGTGTCGTCGCAGATTTCTCCGTGTTGACTGGACCGATCTTGTTGAGAGAGGTATCGTTGGACACAGAAATATTTGGCTATGCGGGACATATAGTGAATTGACAGACTAGCGATCGTATAAAAAATTACGGACTGATAAGCGCGGAACATAAGAACTGGTTTCTCTTTGAAGTTGTTTCCCTTGTGTATATATAGTGTTTATAAAGATATTATGATATTTATCCCTGTGACTTGTGACAGCAATTTTTCCTTTTCCCACAATATTTTCCGGCCTATCAGAAGATTAATTTCAAATTTCATCACATTTTGAAATGTTGTCTGCAAACTCTCTCAATTTGGGACCGTCGAAAATGTGTTGTTTGGGAAAGGGTTCAAGTGTTTCGGCGTTTGATTGATCAACATTCGTTTCAAATAGAGATCTCCGAATCACTAAACATGTTTAGCCCGTCCACGCTTTTGTTGAAAACGTTCTCTAAGACTAACATATCGATATCGGGAACGAAATGCCTTGTATTCAGCAAATTTTGGTCAGTAAATCGTTTAAAAATACCTTGTTCGCATTCCAAAAACGAATATAATACCTGTTTTGACGACTTTCCTTTTGAAGCCATGTTTACATTGTTTACATTTATAGGGTGTGTTTGAATGAACAAAACTCCACATCTATAAAATATTGTGCTATCTGTTTTGTGTTCTTGCTTGGCTAATTGAACAATCGTGTAGACCAATGCTATCTCCTTAATAGCTCCCTTTCTAAAGCTCCTTAGACGTCGATGATTCGACACGTGTAATAAAATAGCCTTTCATCATAGACAGAAGATGCATGAATTAAGACGACGCTGCAGTCTTTATTTTTAGATCATTTTTAATGAATATAGTGCAGTAGCCATTTTTTTCTTAAATCAAAATCAATCCGTTATCTTGAAATATTGAAACGATACCAGAGACATAGATAACATTATCTATGTCTCTGATGATACAATATACGTAGTGAATGTTCGTGTTCGGAATACATATTTTGAAATGAAAATGATTAAATCCTGCCCGAATATGGATGAACCATGGCTAACAACTTCAAAGGCTTAACCTCATTTTGTCACTCTAATCATATGTCTTAAAAGTCGACGAAATAAAAAGTCAGATTGCTAACGACGTTAGGTTGCCGGTTTTCTGTTACTGTTGTGACTTGATCGAACACCACTCAGAATGCGCCCCCTTCCTCCAACTCCCCTTTCAAAAGGGAGCGGAACGGTCATCAATGGCGAACGGAAATATTGTGCAGTAATTTGCTTAACCAATTACCATACAATAACGAGACTTTTGACCAGTTTTTGCAGACGACTCTCAAAAACATTGTGGGTCAAGGAGAAATTGCTCGTGACGAGCAATTTCCACTTGACCCACAATGTTTTCTGCCATATTAGAAGATTATTTTTGAATTTCACTTTGGGACGGTCGAAAATTTGGCTTTTGGTAAATGTTTTTAAGTATACACGTGCATATAGAACGTTAATGTCTAAATATGTTTAAGACCAGGCATTGCTTCATTAGTCTGGATTATTCGTTAATCCGGAAATTTCGTTGGGCACGGACGTGTTCGGATTAACCAGATATTACTGTATAAATGTATGAATAACCGATAAAATATTGCTTAAAATGATGCTCAACACTTAATATACATTGAACAACTTAACGTGGATGTTTAGACTGTAGGAAATGTGTTGCAAGCCCGGGACGATTTACCCGACATATTGTAACCCTACACTTATACATGTATATCCGAGGTGAATTTGTAAGCTTACGAAAATACCCCAGTAGTTCGCTTATGAAAGTGCGTCCCATTCATGCTATTACCTTTCGAAGGATATATACGGAAATGACTTAGTTACAGGATTCTCAGAAGTAAACTTTTGTCCTACCAAAGAAGACTGCATGGTGGAATGTGGTTCAATGTATTTGTTTTCAAAAAAAGGTTGCTGACCACCGCTCTGAATGCGCCCCCTTCCTCCAACTCCCCTTTCTAGAGGGAGCGGAACGGTCATCAATGGCGAGAGCCGGGCCAGTGTCGCTACCGGCAGCTCTCGCCCGCTTCGCACTCAGAAGGGGACGCTGTAACTCGTCATCGTGGGGTTCGGTCTCGTCAAGTTTGTCTGACGACCTTGCGATACATACTATAGAAATGATCCCTAAGAGTATGATCTTAGAGTGTATGGAGGAAACACGTGGTATATATAGAAATGATAAATACGCTTGATATAGGGAAAGCGAATGAAAAATTACTCATTTTATGAAATCTTAGTAATATAGCTCTGCACTCCTCATCTGTATTACCGTCAAATGAATATAGTATAAAATTATTTCATTGAAATATCAAATACGACAGGCTTGTACATTTTTTTAGCAATAACTAATTTATGCTGTAGTGTTTATCTCCTTTTAACAGTTCAAATAATATTAACTTCTGTTTTCCCATTACAAGAAGATCACTAATGTTTGAGATCAAAGAAGTGTTCTTTAAATGACTCTTTACAATAGAAAACCATCGCGTATGTAAACAAGCGACAACAACATTTACAAGACAAAGTCACAATCACATTTATCATTATTTCAAATTGAAATCATCAGTAGACGACAAAAATACACAATCAAACAGTATCATTATTAAATCTGGTCTGTTCTATTTTTAAGTTGCTCTCAAGGACCAATGTATCCTCTTGTCACAGTGGTTTCTTATAGCATTTGCAACAGATGCGTCAAAATGAGGTGCTATGAAGCAAGGGGCTCTCTTACCCTTTACCAAACACCAAATTTTTGATTGTCCAAAATTGTAAGAGTTTGCAGACGACATTTCAAAATGTGATGAAATTGAAAAATAATCTTCTGATAGGGCAGAACACATTTTGGGAAAAAGAGAAATTGCTCGGTAAGAGCAATTTCTTCTTTCCTTTCAATTTTTTCGAGAGTTGTCTGCAACGAACTGTTCAAATGTCATTATTGTTTGGTAATGGGTAAAAGCGTTTGAGATTAAATTTAACCAAATTTCATTCAAGAAATAAAATCCATATTTATACACAATTCAGTAAAACGGGTTGACTTTAGGAAGCTAAGAGCTTATAAAGTTGCTTTTTAATTTGAGATTTACTCATGACTAATGAATGGATTTCTGGTTCGTTTTGATGGGTAATAGATTTAATCAAATGCTGCCTTGCTTTCTTTCAAAACTTCTTTATCCCAATGGTTACGGAGTTATCTCGTAGCTTGGTTACCGTATACCACGATTAACTCATACCATGTTTTGTTTCTTCGTACTTTATTTTGAAACTTAAATGTTTCTAAATACAAAGGTCCCTTTACTCACATCGCCAAGGTTCCTGTGTGTCCTCTTTGAAGTTTTATTATATAAATTG
This sequence comes from Cerastoderma edule, assembly GCA_947846245.1. Classification (NCBI taxonomy): domain Eukaryota; kingdom Metazoa; phylum Mollusca; class Bivalvia; order Cardiida; family Cardiidae; genus Cerastoderma; species Cerastoderma edule. The sequence goes on from OX401417.1 coordinate 25,204,512, forward strand.
TATTGGACTTTATGTGTCTATATTGGCTATACACTGACACAACACTTTTTCACACACCGAGTGTGTGCCTTAATCCGAACACAAATAATCTCTGAAAATGACAATCTGAACTCATCGGGTTTATCAAATGAAAACACACCTGAGATAATAGGAATGCTGTGATATTGTTTTTCGTGAGACTTACGTCACTGTGCGTTCGTTTCCAAATATAGTTCTTAAACTTGAAATCTAATTAGTCGTTTATTTCGATGAAGGGAACGGTTATATAATATCACAACTAATAATGTCACTACAGTGAAGCCTCGTTTATCCGGACCCCGAATATCCGGATGTCTCGTTATCCGAACGAAATTGTAAGGGAACGGAAATATTGTGCAGTAATTTGCTAACCAATTACCATACACTAACGACTTTTGACCAGTTTTTGTAGTCGACTCTCAAAAACATTGTGGGTCAAGGAGAAATTGTTCGTGACGAGCAATTTCCCCTTGACCCACAATGTTTTCTGCCATATTAGAAGATTAATTTTGAATTTCACTTTGGGACGGTCGAAAATTTGGCTTTTGGTAAATGTTTTTAAGTATACACGTGCATATAGAACGTTAATGTCTACACATTATGTTTAAGATCAGGCATTGCTTCATTAGTCTGTATTATTCGTTAATCCGGAAATTTCGTTGGGCACGGACATGTTCGGATTAACCAGACATTACTGTATAAATGTATGAATAACCGATAAACTATTGTTTAAAATGATGCTCAACACTTACATATACATTGAACAACTTAACGTGGATGTTTAGACTGTAGGAAATGTGTTGCAAGCCCGGGACGATTTACCCGACATATTGTAACCCTACACTTATACATGTATATCCGAGGTGAATTTGTAAGCTCACGAAAATACCCCAGTAGTTCGATTATGAATGTGCGTCCCATTCATACTATTACCTTTCGAAGGATATATACGGAAATGACTTAGTTACAGGATTCTCAGAAGTAAACTTTTGGTCTACCACAGAAGACTGCATGGTGGATTGTGGTTCAATGGCTACTGGTATTTGTTTTCAAAATCAGGTTGCTGACCACCACTCAGAATGCGCCCCCTTCCTCCAACTCCCCTTTCAAGAGGGAGCGGAACGGTCATCAATGGCGAGAGCCGAGCCAGTGTCGCCACCGGCAGCTCTCGCCCGCTTCGCGCTCAGAAGGGGACACTGTAACTCGTCATCGTGGGGTTCGGTCTCGTCAAGTTTGTCTGACGACCTTGCGATACATACTATAGAAATGATCCCTAAGAGTATGATCTTAGTGTGTTAGAGGGAAACACGTGGTATATATAGAAGTGATAAATACGCTTGATATAGGGGAACATGTGGTCCATGTTTATCATTTCATATTGTATATGTCATTATTTGGGAATTATTTCGATTTAACAGTTTTACTATGAAATAAATGTCTTATTTATTTTATTTCAAACCTTGAAATCATTTACCTTTCTTTAAGAAGTACAAAAAGCGGTAAATTATATATCTTTTACATGTTTTACCTCCCTTTACTCCTGAAAAATACCTGCTGATTTCCCTTTGTAAAAACATTTTTGTTAACTTGAACAAAATAATATCGTTTTTCTCACATAACATGACTCCCTTCATACGAAAATGCTCACTTTCTGTTTCATTCAGTTTATTTGAAAGTTGTACATGTATGATAACGCTGTGATTCTTTTCTCTCTCACCGCCGAAAAAATATGTTCATAGGGTAAGAATGCAGAGGTTTGTAAAATGTTCAGAACACCTACTGATAAAGTAAAACCGGGAACATTGAATGGCAAAAGCCCTGAAAAATAGATGGTAAACTACAAACACGACGTTTAAATCAATCGAATCTATACAATTTTATGGTACAATTTATCTTTTGTATTATACAAGTGAAGAATTCAAATTAATCGCCTCTTACCTTACAATTCTTTAATTGCCCATCAACATGAAATTGGAAATCAATCCGAATTGACTACCCCTTTGAAATAAAAAAGGAACTTTGATCATTACCCTTGAATATATGAAATACTTACTTTTATCATGTTTGATTTTATTAAACCGAATTAGAAGGTGCCATTAGCCTTTTTGATACGGGAAATAACTATGCCAAGACGTCTGATTTAGCCATGTACTCATTGTTTCCCTTTGTAAAGTTTTCGGATTGTATTTGAGGTTAAACTGAACGTTACTGATGTGATTGATACTACCTTGTTATAGTTCCTCGTTCTCTCTTTCAGACAAATCCTCTCTCATACTGTCAGAATGTACTTTCTTCAAGATTATGATCATGTTTAACCCTTTCCCAAACAACAAGTTTTCGACTGTCCCAAATTGAAAGTGTTTGCAGACGACATTTCAAAATATGATGAAATTGAACGATAATCTTCAGAAAGAGCAGAAAACCTTGTGGGAAAAGGAGAAATTGCCACAATTTTTCCTAAAGTCGTCTGCAACAAAGTTGTCAAATGTGGTTATTGTTTGTGAAAGGGATAATTGAGTAGCGGCAGAATTTGGTAAATTGAGGACATTAAATGTTCTGCAACCGATACGCCAAAATGGGGGTATGATTGGAATAACTCTCTACAGCAGAGTTGTCAGAAATTTAGGTTGCACGAATTTACCTTCTTCATCAGATACGTGGTACTGAGGTATTACAGAATACACTTCTGCAACCGATGCTACGGAATGAAGTATGATCGGAGAAGTCTATTGCAGAAGATGCGTAAAAATGACTATTATAGAGTTGACGCCTGCAGTCGATAAGTTAAAATGATGTTTTAATGAAGAATAACCTTTCGCAGTAAATGCATCAAAATGAGGTGGATTAGACATCTGCAACAGAAGCGTCAGAATGACCTATCAAAATGTGAAAAAAATATTGTTTTTTTCATAAGACGTTGGATTTTCATGAAGCATTGAATATAGGGGCCTATAGAAAAATATTATCTGCAGACTTCCCGATACTTTGAGAGCCCCAGTAGGACCGAACTGAACACTTTCGTCTTTGTCTATGTAAAAATCTGTCAGACCAAAACGGGTCTCTGTCAGACCTCAGGGATTTCAGTCAGTCAGGGGCCAAGGGCCTACGAAGTATCGTGAAGTCTGCATTATCTACGTCATTTCAATTTTAATCTCTATGCCTACCAATAGATAAATTGAGTTCATATCATGTAATTTATCCCGTGAAAGGGTTTCGTAAATTGAACATTTACCGAATAATGTAACCTACTCAGACAAATTAGATGGTTGCCTAACTGTGACGAAAACCATCCATTTTCCATCTACAAATCGTTGGTTCATTGCAAGACTATAGTAAGTGCTTTATAAACATGAATTATTTCCTATAGTATTGCACTGAACCCACGAAATACTGTACGATACATTACGTTAATACAGTGACGGGTCATGAAAATAATGACGTTTTTGCGCAACATGTATTTAAATCGTTATTTGTTTCTATATAAATTCCACTATAACCCATTACCAAACAATAACAACAATGTAACCAGTTTGTTGCAGAAGACACCGGAAAACATTGTGGGAAAAGGAGAAATTGATCTTAACGAGCAATTCCTCCTTTCCCACAATGTTTTCTGTCCTATCAGAAAAGTCCTTTCCAATTACATTACATTTTGAAATGTCGTCTGCAAACTCTTTCAATTTGGGACAGTGGAAATTGGCGTTTGGTAAAGGGTTAAATATTTCTTTTATACATGTGAATGTACAAACATTTTCAAACTTATTTACTCATGATTACGTATAAAACCTTCGTAAGCACTTGCCGTTAGTGCAGTAACATTGATTGTTAGATACAAAGCCTTAAACCAAGGCAAGTACTGGTGGATCCAGGAACGTCGTGACGTAGCTGAAAAATTGTTGGATGGCGTTAAACACCATACGAAAGTACAAATCCGTGAAATCAGAAAGGGGAATGTTAATGACCATCGAAACCAGTCTATTTAGAAACGTTTCAATCTAATCAAACTCGTAGATTTTAGGAAAGGTATTTAAACGAGCCTTTGTGCGAAAATAGCATCACGTAATATATATTTGGTGGACACTTAGACGTATCTTTATTAATGATTTTAACGTGGTTTCTGGTTTATTCAATTGAAATTTCACGGTGTTGACAAGAGATAGTTTGATGATATACAGCGAGCAGTGGGAAAAAAATAATGCTCCCGATATTTAGAATGCCTTTTTCTTTTCTTTCTAAACCATTGACTGCATCTCACAAACACATATCCTTGCAAGTGTGACACACATATTATTTATGCCACAATACATCTTATGATTTTGGGCGATCTGGGGATCAAAATCGAAACTTCAATATTCAAAATGGGACAAACCGAGCAAGTGACATGTTAACCATTCGACCTTTCTAATATTTTGGAATAAAAGAGAGGTTAAAACTCTTCACCTCGAAGTTGGATGAACCTCACGAAACAGTGCGACGTAAAGAGAGTTCCACAAACATGTATAGATGTTTGGGAATTGAAATAAATTTGTCTTGGTACGAAGGTTTTAGAGAGTTTTTGTAATGAACATTAAATTTGACACACTCGCTGAACAAAAAACTTAACTACTTATCATGAGAGACTTGGCTCCTTTATGGATGAGTTCGAGTCACACTCATAAAGACGACTTAAGCATAAAACTGGTTGTAAATTATACCGAATTCATTCCAATTAGATAGTGACCAATCAAAATTAACATGCATTGATCAAGTCAATAGTTGACTAATTCGAAGCGCTATTCTTTGAGTTTATGACTCTTTATTGTAATTGGCATGTTCTTAACATTTACAATGCAAGACTTTTTACAGATAATGTTATACCCCATAAGGTGTGACACCACTGTTTTATTACTTCAGGGGGTCGTTGTATAGTGAGAAGTAGTTCTTGAAAATTTAAAGGTGCTTGTTCAGAGATGTGAGGACATTGGGGAAATAATTAAACACTTTTAATTCAGGAAACGCAAATTTATCTAAGTAAACCGTTTAAATGCGGTTGATTTCAAAAGCTATGTCACGCTTTTGAGTAAAAATAATTGTTAATTCACTGTATACACACTTTAAAGAATTTAAAACGGTCTAATTTTGTTTCCAATGTCGATTTTTCAATGCATACCATATAACAGTAAAGAGCAGTTTTAAAGATATCAATTTCTACCTTCTGAATTTCCTGACATCTGTGAATAAGTACATTTAAAGCTTCAAGCGTGTTTCTAGTCGACGACGTTGGGAATCAAAGGGACAGAATGGGAATATGGCCATCGGGGCGAAATTATTTTTTGACACTGCGATTTTAATGCTACGTAGCAAATTATGCAGTTTTTCTCGAAACTGACAAAAGGATAAATTGATCCTAAGCAACAGTGAACCACAACAAAAACATCAACAAAGTGTATTTCCTACATCTTATTGGGTAGAAAACATTGTTACAAAAGGTCGAATTGCTCATATTGGGACGACAACAAAATATCAACAAATCATATCTCCTTCGATTTATTAGGTGGAAACCATTGTAATAAAAGGAAAAATTGCTCATCATCAGCAATTTATCCTTTTTGTCGCAATAGTTTCTACAATCTTCCACACCAGATGCGTACAGAAATGATCCAATATGGTGTAAAGGGCTAAACGGGGGACCTATTTAGTAACATGTTGAACGTTTAAACGCATGAGTAGGTAACGATATAAAAATACTTCTCAAAATACAAGATTTTGGTGTAGTAAATTATTTTATATACACAATGGTGATGAAAAGCAGTGTTGAACTTTCCCCCCTTCCCAACTGTTGTTTGCTATTCTAATCGGAGTGCGAAATCTAAGTTTATGTTAGGGGCGTGGTGGCTAGCAAACAACGATGCAGATGTGTAAGTTATTTTCACTCAATTAGCGACACTCCTATTGTCATCATTTAGCGGTTGTTGTATACGTCAATTATGAAGGAAAATTCTATTTCAGCTGGGAGTTAGTTATTGGAATATTGCTGTTTAGCTAGTAGTCACAAGTTTGAGCCCATATGCGTGCTCTAACTGGACGAGCTATCGGCAGCCAGTGTTTATGACTTGTTGGATGCATACATTATAAATATGATTTCTTTTTCAGCCGGGAGTTAGTCAATGGAATATTGCTGTTTAGCTAATAGTCACAAGTTTGAGCCCATATGCATGCTCAAACCGGACGGGATTTCTGTAGCCCTTGTCTATGATTTGTTGGATGCATCTTTTGTGAATATAGTTTTTATTTTAGCTTGGAGTTATTGAAAGATTGCATGCTCGTATCGGAAGGGACATCTGAGGCTCATGTGAATGACTTGTTAAATGCACCCATTATAGATATATTTTTTGTTCTAGCTTTTGATTTGTAAATGAAATATTGCAGACGAACTTTTAGTCACAAGTTGGAGCTCCGAATTTTGCAGTGTAGCTACTTACGCATGCTCTTACTGGAGGGGACATCTGCAATTCATGTTTATGACTAAAAAGTTGCAAAGAAATATTATACAATTCGCACAGATTTCCAATGCCATTTCTGTTCTGATTTTGATATTACACTCTTGCTTGAATGCAAAATAAATAAAAGAAAATGAAATACAAAAATACGATTGACTTACTGTGTGTACGGTGGCACGGTGGTGACTTATATGTGTATTTTCTCGTTATAACGAGATTGCTAGTCATAATAACGAGTTAATTAGTCTTTATAACGATGTCTCCAATAAGTCGTTCCAACGAGATCAAGCCGTAATAATGATGAAGTTGACCAATGAGATCGTTTGTTGTTTAAATTGTCATGACTGAAAATGGCTGACTGAGGAATGCATATGCTTGGTAACTTTTAGCATAATGTACGTTCAAGTGCAGTAACTCTTATCTGGTTATACATTTAAAAAAAAACCTTTCACAAACTACCATAATTATGTGTTCAATTCTATCAACCATTTTCGCAGTTGCGAAATACATGTAACTGACAGTATGTTGCAAACATCGTTAGACTCCAATACGATACAGTTTGATTTTTCTACATATAACCGCAGTTGATTATTCATCTGATGCAAGCGCTGTACATATGTAGTTCTCTTTGTGAGAAGAAATAAAACACTTTTGAAAGGGCTGTCTCATAGCTTGGGGTTTTAATATTTCTAAAATAAAATGTATTTTACGGATACAATGACATCATAGATCTATAAAGTTAAAAAGAAACTTCATTATTGATACATGTCTTACCCCCTTTTAAAACAGGGTGGTGCAGATATTGCATATATTCTTAAAAAAAGATTTACTGTTTGTTACTCACAGAACACAATCTATGATATAGTCCCTTTAAGGTTATAACCCATGTCCGCCATTTTGAAACTTATCCTTTCATCGGATAACTTTTTCGGTCGTTTTCGGTAGACATCTGTCGTTGCCGAAACCATTCGCTTTAAATCAAATAGTTCCGGTCCCAACCTATGTTATACCAAGAACGACCGAAATAATCCAACGAAAGAATGTGTTACTCAATGGTGAATTATGTGTGTTCTATCTTAAAGCCTTTTTTCGCTGTAAATGGAAATGATGTAAGCGATACAGATTTCGTGACTATCAAATATCGTGGATTTAATAGACATTGTAATAAAACCGGCCTAACGTAAAGTGGTTTTCTGCTTAACTTCCGGTTTAGTGACATAACAACTGCTAATCGACCGGCCGGGAAGACTCAAAATTCATCTGCTGTTTCCTGAAGTAATCCATACTTTGAACGCATTCAACTCAACATTAGATTGAATCAATCTGGTATTTGATTGGTCAATGTCCGACTCAGTCAAATATTGACCAACCAGAAACCAGGGGAACATATTTGCGTTATGCGAAATTGATAAACATGGATAATATCTTTAAAGAACATAACATGTTAGTAAAACGAAACGATAGAGTAAAATCGAATATACTTTGTTCGTTATAACCTCTTTTGTGCGTGTGAAATTTGAACTCATTTGGTTTCAAATTGACAGAGACACACAGCCATTTACAAGAAAATGGATAGGTAAGCTGTTTGTAGCTAACACATGAATTGAACCTCACAAAGAGCTAACAAGAAGCATGAGTATGTAAATAACCGTGATGATATAACGGAAACATCCCATTGACCAACACGAGTTGAAGTTAACCCCAAAACGATCCCTTCTAAGCGGGATGAAAATTGCCGCGACTAGCCAACAAATCGGCGCGAGTACCGGTTTAATATCATGAAAGCAGTCATCGAGAGTGATTTTGATAAGCTTCAAGCTTCCGTCACAATCGATAATAAATAAATAAATTTAAACTAAAAGCTGTGGATGAGTTTAAATGGGTATACCTTAACCCTTATAGTAATGGAATCAACTTCATGCTTATGAAAACAGGTCAGATCCAGGCCAGACGCCAAGTAAATTGGGGGCTGGCCTGTGATATATCCTGTTTGCAACTCTTAGTATTTCTCTCAACAAAAGGAAGCTGATATTTAAGTTTTGGAAAGCAGACGACGCAAAAATTCAATATTAGAAAATCACCCAGCATTTTAAGGGTTGATAACCCGTACTGTGTTCTACTTGGCCATACTCATAGATAATTTTACATTTATTAAAGGTGTCCGAATGATATCTGGAAATTTCAAACTGCTTCTTTACATACGTCCAAAATAGTTCGAACCCATTAAATGGGTAGTGCCTTAAAAGCATACTATATCTCAGAAAAACTGCAAACCTGGGTAATAAGAGCTATGAATTATGATATAATATGTTGAAACATAGCGAAAAACCACACGATCATGATAATATAACGTCTGCACTAATTAGTATCTATTTTTCAAAGTGCTTTTCTCACAAATTTGGTGCCCATCCCACCAATTTAACTTCATTGTTTACATTCTAGTTCCATCTGAAATAGCAAGGAGCGCTCGGATTTATAAGTGGCGATTACCTGGTTAGAAAAATCAACAACACGTGAAACACATAAGAATACTGTCATGTATCCAATATTAACTACGTGACCATTCAAATGGAGAATTTCTTGGGTTTTATTAGTTCCCAACTTTTCTCGGCTGCCTTTGTTTTATCGCTAATTGTAACGTAATCACTCTTTTAAAAGCATCAGGTACGTTTTACAGTGTCAATATCTCTATAGAAGGGAATTAAGAGTGTTTTAAGTTAATTTTCAATTATTCGAGAACTTTCATATATTAAGTGTAAATGAGCGCAAGTTTGGCTTTAAATTGATCCTACTTACTGTTTCATTTGGCCCTTCTTATAAAGCCGCACTTGCTTGACGCTACTTTATCTCGTGCTTTATTTGAATTTGTGATGGTTTCCGATGTTCATTGATATCTCAACCCTATTGAGTATGGGTGGGGGGAACCAGCATTCCAGTGCCCATTTCTGCGGTCTAGCGGTTAGAGTACAGAACTTGAAATCAAACGTTCACTACATGCTTGTGTACACATCACATTAGCAGGAGACCAGGGTACTGTTTTACTAAAGGACTTTTGAAAATTTTTCGCTCAAGTAAAAATGATGTACATGGATGTCATCCTTAATAAAATTAGGGGCATTCACTATTGTTATGCGACACTTCGTTGGAGAGACGCTTCCAATGATGTGTTACTTTGCAATATTGCTTCTCTCACTGTACCAATTCTACCGACTAAGATACTACTGGCACAGTGTAACAACAAGAAAACAATCAAGCTAACCGGAGTAATCAAATTAACAACGCTATGATTTGTCATTTCTTGGAATGCATTACTTATCAGTAAAGTGCACACCTTTGACATGTTTATTATTATCTTTATTACATTCATTACGCGTATTATGTATTCATTACGTTTACTATATGTATCGCTTTCACACTGATCGACGGGTTATTATGGAGATGACGTGATCAATTTGTGAACAGACCTGACATAAACATATACGTATTTCTGGTTCATTGAAGTTTTCTCACCTATTAATCAGCAGCTTCGAGAAAATATTTTGCTGTATTTGTGAGAGAATAAAATGAGTAGGTGTGCTTACCGCCCGGTTGTTGCTTGGATTTCTAGTAGAAACGTTACAAAACTTAAAGAAGCCAAGTGATATATATAAGCGTATATCATGACTTTTATACACCAGTGGTGGCAAACTCATTTGTATACTAAATTGCAGCTGCATACCATAGGCGATTTGTTCATTGTGTACGAAATACACCGTTTGAACGGTTTACTATAAATGCAACATAAATGTCCTAAATCTCCATTACACGCTTATGAGAAAGTTGACAAATGTATCAATAATCCAGTTTTATCTAACTTGGTGGATCTGCGATGTCATTCCATAAGTAGAATACATTCTATTCTAAAATGATTTAACCCTCAATCTGTGAGATAGTCGATTTAATGTAATCATATAAGAGGGAACGAGTTAAACCATCAGCTGGTCGGCCTATCACCGATTTGCATATCGCCCGTCTACAGGGAAATCACTCATGTGCATATCGAACCATGATATAGGTTACGGTAAAGGTCACTGTCGTTATAAGTGAATTAACGGAATTACCATATCTAACGTTATAGGTCGTCATGTGACGGACATCTACCGTGATGACGCAACGTCATGATAATGGCCGACAGTGCTAGTCGGGTAATATGCAGTCGGAGTGGGGGGGAGGGGGACTATGGTCATTTGGCGATTTCTTTGAATTCCTTTGGCTTTTATCAAAAAGTGGTCCTTATAAAGGGGGTGATGTTGTAGATCGGTCGTCATAGTGAATGCTAATTCACAACTTACAAGCGGTGTTTTAGACAGGTCTTGAAAGGACCGTGCCATAGGCTAGACTCATATTTTTCTCTGTACATAGGCAAATAAATCGTCTGGCTAAAAACGCTTTAACATGTCTTTACTAGAGATGATCACTGCAATATACTGTTTCAATATGCTGTATTTAAGTTTCAAGTTTAGTTTATAAATAAGTAAAGGCCACTAGCCCACAATACAACACATATACGAAATACAATTTAACTTAAGTGTCCAAGGTGAGAAATACGTCTGCATGTATACAGCTGCGTCATAACTCGACGATTGTTAAAACGATCAAGATATACAGTGGGTCCTTCATGGCCCAGTGGTTTATGTGCAGGATTAGAGTCCTGGGATCAATTATCACCAGCGACACTGGGATTCGTTGTGAGGTGTCCTTTGGCAAGACACTGCAGAGCTCTGCCTAGTACCTGCCAATTCCACGAAAAGCCACGAAATACATGTACATGTACTAATGACACGACATTAAAACCACGTATAAAATATTATTGGAGAACAACTGTCTTTGAATTGAATTTAATTTGATGCTACCATTTGTAGGAAGGAAAAAATCTCACAAGGTGGTTTATTCGATTTATTTTGAAAACGTACAGAGACCACATTGAAATAAAATTTGATGTTAACATTCATAATTCGAAGACATACTACACTAACGATAGACCATATCATTGGATAGGATATTTTGTTCCCTGAACTTCAACTTGTCCATCGCCCACAACTAAATATTTCAGACTACTTTTGGAAAAGATAAAAAATACACGATGATAATTCACTTGTTGGATAGAACCTTTTATTTGAAAACGGCAAATTCCGTCCGAACAGGGAAATTGTCATGAGCCTTTAATTCAAAGACTTTATGGACGAATCCTGGGTTTGTAATACATATTTGATAATCCGCTTGTTTGTCAGAGCTACTGCTGAAAAGAAGGTGCCATCAAGTTTTTTCCTGAAATGAAACGGTTTCTTAGCCAAAAAACTGAAACAATGTTTATCATTGATTAAGTCTTTATCTCCTATAGTACAAAAATCACCATTTAGGTCAATACTTTGTTTTTCAAACGACGTCTTTAAAACTATTGTTGAATGGCGGAAAGTTCGCTCTTAGGGAGAATGATTAAGATATGCAAGTTTATCGCACTTCATGATATGTTTGTATTACTGTTGAAAGTTGCGTAAATTACATACACACTATCTTACCATACAATCATAGCAATGTCAAATTCATGCTACCGTCCGAAATTGAGTACAATGATTCTTTCCCTTTACACAATATGAGTTCAGCAGACGAAATTCAATACAAATGAACAAGGTGACAAACTAAATGATAAATACAACAAATACCAGCAAACTTTAAAAGTTTGAATAGATATTGAAATCATCGTGACGGAAGGAAAACTTGCTCAGAATGAGCAAATTCTTCTTCCGTCACGATGATTTCAAAATTTGCGTCCGCCACATAATACGTGAAATGTCGTCTGCACCTAGGACGAGCGTTAATTAATGAACTGTTAGTACATAAAGCACACCGCATGGGACGCGGGTTAAGTCACCTTTGCACTGGGGACGACCATAACCTTGTCAATTATGCTAAACGAGGGGGTTAGATCTTACGCACACCCCGTGTCGTGCTTTACTTGGTACGATAAGTTCCTCTATATCTGTGTCTTTGTGTCTCTCTATGTCTCTCTTCCTCTGACTTTCTTTCTCTCTCACTCTGTATATGTCTCTGTATTTCTGTTCCCGTCTTTGTCTACGTCTGGCCGTCTCTTTTTTTCTATTTCTGTCTGTTTGCCTCTTTATTTTTCTCTCTCATTCGTTCTCTTCAATTTATTACATGGCCCTGCGCGACCATAACAGTGGTCAAAGGAGTCCGCTGATAACCCGCCGGTCGCTTGGTTCTTTGGATTGTGGGGGGTGGGGGGGACATTTGGCAAAGTAATTCAGAGCCCCTAGACATGTACATCTGAATCCCATAAAAATCAAAATAAAACTGAACAACATTGATATACCATTACATCCGGTTTGTAAAACAAATCCGTAGCAGTATTGGGAGTCAAATTAACCATGGCTTGACTTGACTTAAATTGAATTGGATGAACGTCGGAGAAGTATGATTGTATAATAGGACATTTTGTAGGTGGTAAAGGGTTGGTCAGTGAACTATTCCCACATACTGACCATTAAGACCGGATTGTTAGATGTCCGAAGTGTTGTCCACACATTATATGGTAGTGTGACTAGTTGTATGGTGTATGTTACGGTTTTAAACTTTTTACCAAACGAATGTTCTTGTATTTCATTTGTAATCGTATGCAATTGGAAGATTTTGAGGACGTAGATTGAAAATGAATAAAAATTAGTGATTTTCTAATAGAAGTATATGCATTATTGTTAGGAGAAATTGCTGTTGTTGTCGAAATTTCTGGGTTTTTTTTATCCAATAACAATTGAAAAAAGAGATATTTCGAGATATTTCATATCGTTTTAAATTGAAGAATTTCGCTGACCACAATAAACATCCAAATTGCTTTTACTTGGTTTCTGGTTGAATTAAACATAATTGACGGGATAAGAAGGAAAAATTGGTCTTATGGGCAATGTCTCCTTCGTTTACTACAATGTTTTTCCAAAACGAGATTTAATGTCGTAATCTCGTATGCAGCGTTTGCAATGCATCACGTGTTTGTTTGAGTAAAGGGTTTTAAAGACACTAGTGTGATGAATTTTAAAATAAAATTTTGAATTGATGAATTTTCTAATCGCGTAAAGGTGCACTAGTTTTACGTATATTCGTGTTTTGTATGCCTAATTGGAAACAATGGAATTTAACTTGATAGTGATGTGCGGAAACATTTATTAAGTGTATGTATGTCCGTTGGGTTTTAAATGAATGCATTTTGCGTGGGCGTTTGGGGAAGGATAATTTTGAATGCGTTTTTATTGTCTAGCAGGTGATATATTGTGTTTTCAGTGAATGGATTTAACCTACCTGACCTTTTAGAACATGTATATTATGCATTTGTTCTGATTGGGAGTGTATTAGATGTGTTGATTATTGTATAATTAAGAAGACAATAGTGCATTTTCATTATACATTTTTTTTCTGAATGGCAGTGTATTAGATGTGCTGATATTCGCATAACAAAAAAAGAAAAAGAGCGTGTTTTAAAGACACCTTTATACATGGAATTAAGTTAACAGTGAATACTTTAAAGAACTGCATGTGATTCTAGCGATGCAGAATCGAGATTGACTTATCTAACTTTTTTGAAAATCGATGTTAAATGAATAAGCTTAAACTAGACAATGCATGGATATTAAATCAATCTTAAGCATTTTCGTGAAATGCATCGGATATTTATACTCGTATACTCGTATATGTCGCGTGCAGGTGTGTATGACATGGTTACATGTTAAATTGTGGGATATTGCATTACACGTGCATTGTACATCGGCCTAATAAAACCTTGGATTTAAATGTAGAACAACTAGGACGGTTTATACGTTAAGATGCGAGACGCGGACTTCTGTACGCGCATGATATACCATCAGTAATCAATTAAACTATCATTAAACTGTTTATGACAATCAGTGTATGAGAAAGTTACTGTGTTACTTATCGCAAAACCTTTTAGTTCTTCTATAGAAATATTGAATTCAGATCTGAATCTCTTAAATAACCAAACGTACTTTTAAACATGGGAACATTTGCAAGCGCCTGATATATCATCAGTAATCAATCAAAGTGTCATTAGATTTTTCTGACAATCAGTGTATGAGAAAGGCGTTGTCTTACTTATCACGTAACTTTAAAGGTTTGGTTTTTCTATAACAATATTGAATTCGTATTTGAACCTCATATATTATACCGACGTACATGTACAGCTCGCCTACACACCAGTAAATCCGTATCATTTTGAACTGTCTCCGATAATATTAGACATTTTTCAAAGAAGCATGTGCTCTAATTAATATGGATATTGTCATGAAATGTACGCGCTGGTATCATTTGTGTTATATATGTAGAACGTTGTAAAACAGCCAGTTATTTATTTTTGTCTTGAAAACCTTGCTTATAAAAAGATCATACAGGGTCTGGAACGGACAACAGACACTTTGTGAATGCAGTTTTGCACACAAACATCGTTCGTGTTCGTAATTCGGAATCGAAGTAAAATGGTTGAACCAAACAGAGCTGTGCGCACGATGGATTTGTCCGAGAAGAGGCGAATAATGTTACGGAGACGGGGTGCTATTATAGCCCGACCCCGCGGGATTCTCAAGAAAGGTGAGTGACAAAAATACGATTGAATGACGAATCAAACCATATTTCGTGCATGTTTCAATGCAGAAGCGTCCTCTGCAACCAGTCAAATGCAGATAGATGGGTAGCACTTATGTGTAAATCTTTAACAAAATTAAGCAAAATGTAAAAAAGATAGTGTTCAAAAGACTACTCAGCCAAGTCACAGACAGATGTGATTTTACTCATATTGTATAGCATTCATTCTACATGAGGTACAAGATATATTTACAGCAGCAGATGTACATGTATTAAAAGAAGATGTGAAAATCTATCGGTGCACCCAATTGTTCTCGAATTCAACAAAAAAATTCATCTGGATAGTCATTGCCATCGTTCAATCGGGTTATAAATGTCTAAATATACTATCAGGCTGTATTTTCATCACAGCATATACAAGTATGATTAGTCTTACCAAGCCAACTTGTTTACCGGAACTATTTTATACAACACGGAAGTAAGATATGAAGATGCATGTCGGTACTACCATAGCGCGTATCATACTTTGAATTCGGGAACATGTTCGTTTTAGAAAGTTGTGTGCCATAGTCTTTAAAGGTGCTTGGTCACAAATGTGAGGATATTTGGAAGTTAAAACTTAAAAATAATTTTCTTTATAATTGCAGAATAGCTGTTCTGGTTCCTGACACGCTTTAAAGAATAGTTATTGAATTCAAACTTAGATCGTTTTAAATTCTTTAAAGTATATACACAGTGAATCAACATGTATTTTGATCCAAAATCGTGACATCGCTTTTGAGATCTACCGTGAATAAACCGTACACACATAGTTGGATAAATTGACGCTTCTTGATTCGAGTATACTTTCAAAAGCTTCTATTCGTATATCAACCATTACGAAAACCCTAATTGTTTCAACAACATTTCATTTTGTCTTTAAATTTTTCTCATCTGTGAACAAGGACCTTTAAACCAGGGTCGGCCTTTTATCTAAGCGACCTTGGTAATCGAGGGCAACACTGTGTAGTGTCAGCAATTACTGGTAACATTCACACCGGAACCACTAGTGAGTTAGAAAGAACAGGAACAAGAAGTGCGTTGAGTATCCTGATACAACCGCTATTCTTGTGAAAAAGGAAATTTCATCTCAACCCAAGAATTTCACATGATGACTGGCGGAATAATTTATCAAACAGATGCACAACAAAAATATGTTTATCCTAGAGTTGTTTCGATCTCAAAAGTTGCAACTGCTATGAATTTGTTGAACACGAAAGGGGTGCGATAGACTTAGGTAGAATAACCATAATCTGCCATTTTAAGAACTTACTCTGTCGTCGGTTAACTTCGGTAGTTCTCGGTATTCATCGACCAGGGTCAATACTAATTTCATTAAACCGAATAAGTCCAACCCCGACCGATGTATACTGAGAACGACCGAAGTCATCCGACATTTAAAGTTTTTAAATAATACATATGAAATATTTGTACCATAACAATCAACAGTTAAGACATAACAAAATGCTGATTTGAAAGCAGTCCTGAGATAAATGCATTCTTCATGTAGTATCCATGTAATAGCTCCGCAGGATTTCGGACATATAATCGTTAACAAAGTTCACAGAGGTATCCTAAATGTGTTAGAACAAAACTGCAGACTTTGTTTGCTATTTTGCGTCCGAAAAAATGCGAAAATGTCACTGGAACAAACTCAACTCAACGTCGGTATGTGTATTGAAGTGAAGCAGCAATGTGTTAAACTCATTTTATATACAGTGTAAACAAAGACGATGTTGACTTTGCTCTGCATTCATGCCGATTTATACTGTATCCATGAAATGACGATTAACCCGAGAAAGAGTCGCCGATAAGACGGATTTTGTTTATCTGGATCTGTAACACGTCATTCATGTTTCTCAACAACCAATAGTACTTTACCATCGAGCCCTAGATATGTGTATTTGTAGCCAATATTGTTAAAGGCCACCACCTGAGATTTTGTATCAATATGGGTTATGAGTCGAATAACGCATTGATATGTTTACATTATAATCCAGTATTTAATCCAATTTAAGATGCTCAAGACATTGTTTAATCATGGACAAAGGAAGACACCGAAAAGTGCATTTCATTCCGTTGTTAACTTACCATACAAAATATACATTAGGATTACATTACTAATGTATATTAAGAATTGTAAGTTAACAACTCCATTCATAAAATTTCTATTTTCAATTTTAGAAAATGCAGTCCATGCCTCAAACGCAATGTATATGTAATTGAAGATGAATTTCATTTTTACGTATGTCCAGAATATGATGACATCAAAACATTATACTAGGCCATAAGCACATCCAACTTATGTTTTAATAAATTCATTTCAAAAGTTCAACAATTGTATATCACATGTGTTTTTATTAAAAGAGGAATACGTTACTTAATAAGAATATCTGTGCTAAACGAAACTGTTTCATCTTTAAACTGGTCCCTTACTGTCATTGTTTCTCCATGTAAGCATGAACCTTTGTCTTCCACGTTTGAATTATTTCATGTATACATGTATGTTTTAAAAAGAATCTGAGGCATGAATTGATGAATGAAATTAATGTATTGTATCGGTTACTTGAAAAGCGTTGTTTCGACTTCTTTGCATGGGTTACTACATGTATATATATCAAGAGTACACCATATTCAAGTCTAATGTTGTATTGTACTCACCAATACCTATTTATGTAAGTTTGAAAGCCAACGAAAATGAATGAATGCTATATCTAACTATATTATTTGGTAAACCTTTGGTCAGATTCAAATGGTTCTCACCAAAAGAACCCATCAGCACAACTTAGATGTAAAAGTCAACGAGAGCTAACCCAGTTCAGCCACTCAGATAATTCAGATTGCCTGATTCTTCTTTGTTTGTTATCGGAAATAGGTAAACAAACAAATTGTTGATATACATTATTGAATTAGAGACAACTAAATAACATATGTTAAATGAATCTTTTTCAAATAGGGTCTCACAACATTCATTTATCAATTTTCATGACTTTTATAAACATGCTGATGGGACGTCATACTGATAATTTTTCAGTAATCTATTTGTACTCATATCCTTTCGTGTGCCTTTAAATGTGTTTAGTTTACATCGAGTGTGAATAGAGTTCTTACATGTTAACTCTGGCTTCTGCTTCTTGGATACATAACCGGTACTCGTGCCGAATTTTAATTAATGAAAAGTCGCGAGTGGATCGCGTTAATCATGGGTATCTCGTGTCCTGTAGTCCTCACTAAAAAATAAGACAATCGTAACCCATAATTGGGTTTAAGATTTTGTAAAAAAAAAAACATTTATGTTATCATGTGATGGTGCAGCTATCCTTGCATTCTGGCTTTGGTCAGGCGTTGACATACTATCTTTCCCTGAAATCTGAAATTAATGTGACACCATGAATTCATGTCTCGATGAAAAGCAGCACATATCCTGTGGGGTAGAGTTTTTACTATGCATCTCACGCTAAGAACTTGTGCAAGTTCAAAACATCATTTCCTCTTATTTCAATAATAAGTAAATCAACACTGCAAATTTACATATCATTGGACTCGTCTCTTCGAGACGCCTTCAATGACATGTCACTTTACAATTCCGTACTTATTTATTGCGATATCCATGCATATCACTTTTGTCATGCAAATATCTTTGCTAAGTGGTTTGTTAAAAATTCATTTAACAAAGATCTAAGACGATGTAGTCGTTAGCAAGGTTCGACTCTCTTTAGCGTGGATATCTTTCTTTATAGTGTGCAGTACCATTGCGTTAGGTATTTGTTTCTTTTATATGGAATTTAACGCCGTGTCAACATTCTTTCTGCAGTTATGTGACAGCTTTCCTGGGTTCACCTGTATTAGGCTAAAATGTCTTTATGCAATACACTCCCACGAAACAAGATACTTCAGTGGGGCTCGAACCCAGCACCCCTAAGTTCTCAGACTGCTAGTCTAATCACTTTTTATCCTGACACAGATCCTGTAAAGCAAACAAGATACATGTGGAGATAAGTTTCTTTGCGATTTAACAGAGCTATAATTTAGCATACAAATGCATATTTGCTGACCGGCAATAAATATTTGAATTTCTGTTGAAGTTGACTGGTAAATGCTATTTTTCATACGCATTCCTTGATTGCCAACATAGTATCGTTTCTTTTCTAGCAGGCCATATTTTGAAAGTTTTTAGAAAAAAACAAAATGATTAATTGTTTTCTGCAAGGAAAGACAAATACAAAATGCAACAAATGGAGAATTATCTCTTAACGAGCAATTTCTCCATTTGTTTCAATGTCTCCAATTGTCGTCTACTTAACATGAGAATTTGTATGAGGGGATTTTAAGCGAGCCCAGCTGGATGTTAGTGCTAGAATCTGAAGTAGGTTTTACACCTCTCGTTGTGAAGATAATGGTACTGGATAAATATGGCCCATGGCTTGGAAAAACGAGCACAAGAGCAGTTTATCCTTTTCTTACAATGTTAGTATGTGTCGTGTGCTTAACGGGAGGATTCACTCGTTTGTTTTTAAGGACAGGGTTTAAAGCGAGCCTCAGCTGGATATCAATGCTAGATTCTGAAATATGTTTCACACCTCTTGTTGTGAAGATAGTGGTACTGGGTAAATATGGCATTATCTCGTAATGGTCCGTGGCTTGGAAAAACGTGCGTGGGTGCAATTGATCTTTTGTTAAAGGGGATTTTAAAGTGTTTTGTTATAGATCAGGTAAAGCGAGTGATCATGTTGTGATTGATTAAGCGAAGTAGTAGAACTAGTAGTAGGTATTGTTGTTGTTGTTGTTGTTGTTGTTGTTATTGTCATGGTTTCATATTGGCGGTTGTTTAAACCCAGTCCTTCATATATAGGCTTTCTTTTGCCACAGTCATAAATGTGTCAAAAGAGAGGATTCGACCGAAACGAGCAGTCTTCCTTTCGGTATACGAAACTGCGTCATAGTATTCCCCTCTGCGTGTTGGTTCAAATGGCATTTGAATATTAATGAAAGGTAGCTAACTTTCGAAATGCCGATTGTTCTACCTAGCTTAACCAGTCCCCATAAACAGTTGAATATGGGGTCTTCTTCCATTAAAAGTCATGCATTGCAAAAAACCTAAAAAAAACAACGTCGAAGCAATGTAAAAATACCCAAAAGATTAATGAATAATACTTAATTGCATTTTTCAATTCTATACAATTGACATCTACTGATGTTAAATAATGTTGTTTCTTCTTAATAATCCGCATTGTCAGTAGTTCTGATGTTCCAGACGTAGATATTCTATTCTATGCAGACTTGAATTATCCGAGATACATGGAATCATATTTCTTAGAGGGGGGTTGTATGATGGATAATATTTTCCACGTTACGCGCCATATTTGAGTATGCCTCGACCTTTCTTCGGCATTTTTTGCAGCAATTTCTAGAGCAGTACGTGTTAACTTTACTTCGAAATTAGGCAAATAAGTTCATGAAAATAAATTAGTCTTCTTCTTCTTCTTCTTCTTCTTCTTCTTCTTCTTCTTCTTCTTCTTCTTCTTTTTCTTCTTCTTCTTCTTCTTCTTCTTCTTCTTCTTCTTCTTCTTTCCTTCTTCTTCTTCTTCTTCTTCTTCTTCTTCTTCTTCTTCTTCTTCTTCTTTCTTCTTCTTCTTCTTCTTCTTCTTCTTCTTCTTCTTCTTCTTCTTCTTCTTCTTCTTCTTCTTTCTTCTTTCTTCTTCTTCTTCTTCTTTCTTCTTTCTTCTTCTTCTTTCTTCTTCTTCTTCTTCTTCTTCTTCTTCTTCTTCTTCTTCTTCTTCTTCTTCTTCTTCTTCTTCTTCTTCTTCTTCTACTTCTTCTTCTTCTTCTTCTTCTTCTTCTTCTTCTTCTTCTCCTCCTCCTCCTCCTCCTCCTCCTCCTCCTCCTCCTCCTCCTCCTCCTCCTCCTCCTCCTCCTCCTCCTCCTCCTCCTCCTCCTCCTCCTTCTCCTCCTCCTCCTCCTCCTCCTCCTCCTCCTCCTCCTCCTCCTCCTCCTCCTCCTCCTCCTCCTCCTCCTCCTCCTCCTCCTCCTCCTCCTTCTCCTCCTCTTATTTTCAATTTTCCTTTCTTGTTCATTATCCTTCTCATTTTCACTCTCATTCCCATTCTCCTTTTCTTCTCCTTATCATTCTCCTCCTCCACTTCCTACCCATTCCTCCTTAAGCTCTTTCTTCTCTTCCTTCTTTTTCTTCATAATCTCCTTTTCGACCTTTTCCTGATCCTCCTGATCCTTTCCCTATCCTCCTCATTTTTCCTTATCTCCCCTCTCTTCCTCAGCTTTCGTTCTTCTCTCCCCGTCATACTCCCATATCCCTCTCACTCTTTCTGTCCAGACAGACATATTCCTCATCATATTTCCTCTCCATATTCCCATCATCACTTTCTCCTTTGATATTTATTCTAGCACAGCTGCAACTATTTTGGCGAAATATTTCTTATTTTACCACAGTGCTTTCTGATACTATCTGCTACAACTGCGTTAAAACGAAAGGGTCCTGCTTGACAAAGTGGTTTAGACGACAATGTGAAGATTCGAAGGGTGTCCAAGGTCAGATCCTCACCGGTATCTCAGCTTTAATTGGAGTTCCTTTGGCAAGACACTTCACCCCCAGCCTATTACTTATGAATCCAGGAAAGCCGTACAATACCTGGAAAATGTTGACACGGCGTTAAACCCCATACACACTTCTTAAGAACTAGTACACATATGAAGAAATGGGTTACCAACAGAACAGCCAATTTCCTGAAAAGCCTGGCGGACGAGTGTTATTATTGAATTACCGTCTCACTACAGCTTTGTAATCACAATTACAGAAACCTTCTGCCTATGGGTTTGTCTTCATCTCTAGACGGTATTGGCTATAATATTGACCACCCTATGAAGAAACCATGCCTATATGTTGTAAAGGTGCCTTTTCCTCCCTTTCTCAATGTTGAATATCGTTTTGTAAGGAGGTTTTATCCGGTTGACTGGCAGAATGCCGATGGTTCTACCCTTCTCGAGCTGTTGGTATTGAATGTCGAGGTCTTTTTCCATCATTATGAGCCGGGTATCGCAACTTATTTAAAAAGATTTGATAAATTTATTTATGTATTTATGCCATTTTTTTCATTTTGTAACAAAATATAACAGTAGTTTAAGTATATAGTGAGAGTCCGTTTTGCATATGTTACAAAAGATAGATAAAAACATTTACTTCATGTATCTATCTTTAAAATATTGTTGACGCGATGTACACACATATAAGATGAGTAGATAAATACATAAGCTGAATACATAAGATAACTAAATAAATAAATTCAGAAGTATAATGCAGTTGTCTTTAGTATGAAAGATACGGTAACCCTGATAGTGCTGGTACCGACTTCATGCTTGTGCAAAGTAGATTAGAGGCTGGCCTATGATCTACTACTTGCTAGTCTGAGTATCTACCCTCAACAAAATTAAGTAGATATTCAAAGTTTTAGGAAGCAAACGACACAAAATGTGTCTTTTTAGCATTCTAAGGGTTAGTGCTGTGGTCAGAGAGAGCACTATTCCATGCTTTGAATTCATCTTTACTCAAACTGCCCAATAGTCTCTCATAATTAATGGATGCTCTCCAATGCCAAGATAATCGTTCAGTGATGAAGGTCAAATAAATCATTATTTCTAAATAAAACTTGTTCGCAATATGGTATTATATGACGTGTACACATTAAAGCAACAATAGAAGTCAACATAAAGGAACTTGTGAGCGGTCTGAATCGAATGCATTGCCAGATGGCAAAATATGAAACGACAATCATAACATGCTATGTATCTTATTAAGCAGAAACAAATGTGAAAACGCATGAATTGATCATGAGAAGCAATCTATTCTATAATCGAAGTGGTTTTTTCATGCCTTAATCAACAGAATCGTCAAGGTACGTTGAAGTAGAAAGGTTGAGAAATGGAAGTGATATAGGTCAATCTGTGGTTTTAAAATGAGGAAACTTGTATTCAAAGTGAGATTTGTTATTAAAAGAGAACAAATCCGTTTGTGTAAACATCAATAAGTGTTGAAACTAATCCAGTTAAATCTTCACGCTGATTAAAAATCGGATTATCTCTGATCAACTGGAATAAAGGTGTACGAAGAAAGAAAGGAATTGGAATATGGAACGTTAAGAAACGAAAGAAGGGAAACACTAATATGTCAAAGAGAATGATATCGACCAATGAGGTAGAGGAAACATAAAGGAAAGGTAGATAGAGGAGGGAGAGAGAAAAAGGGATAGAGAGAAAGAGAGAGAGAGAGAGGGGGAAAGGGAGAGAGAGAGAGAGAGAGAGAGAGAGAGAGAGAGAGCGAGAGAGACAGAGACAGAGACAGAGACAGAGACAGACAGAGAGACAGAGACAGTGTGTGATAGAAGAAGGGGAGAGAGGGAGACAGATAGAGTCAGAGAGAGACAGAGAAAGAAATAGGGAGAGAGAGACAGAGAAGGAAAGAGAGACAGACAGACAGAGAGAGAGACATAGACAGACAGAGACAGACAGACAGACAGAGACAGACAGACAGACAGACAGAGACAAAGATATACAGAGAGAGAGACAGAGATACAAAGATACAGAGATACAAAGAGAGACAGAGAGAGACAGAGAGAGCTTTAGTCAAAGAGAGAGTGGGAAAGACAGAGACAGGGAGACGACGAGAGAGAAAGACAGAGACAGGGAGTCGACGAGAGAGACAGAGAGAGAGAGAGAGAGAGAGAGAGAGAGAGAGAGGAGAGAGAGAGAGATACAGAAAGAGAGACAGAGAGAGACAGAGTGAGAGACAGAGGCAGAGAGAGAGAGGTAGGCAGAAAGAGAGACAGAGTGAGAAACAGAGACAGAGAGAAAGAGAGAAAGAGAAGGAGGATGGGAAGGACAGGCAAAGACAGAGAGACAGGAAGGGCGATATAATGAGAGAGAGAATGGACAGAGAATGAGAACGAGACGGCGGGGGACAGACAGAACGTCCGAGGAATAATCAAATAGAAACAAAGAGCGAAAAGGAGAGAGAAATAGAGAGAAAGACAGAGACAAAGACACAGAGACAAAGATACAGACAAAGAGACAACGATAGAGAATCAGAAACATGGGTAGAAAGATAGAAAGTCGCACCTAGACGAACAGACAGACAGAGACGAACGGGTTTACACACACATTTATTGCGAACGAGCAATTTTTTTATTCTCGACAACATCTAACAGATATGTACAATCCATAGATCAAGTCATGACAGTTTAGTTTAATTGAAATAACCGAAACAGATTCAAATCAGCGATTGTATCATCTTTTGGTAATTTGCCTTGTCTGTGTGAAGATTATTTCCTTCATGAAGGTTTGAATTTGGCAAAAGGGTTACTAATATGATAGAAATAGTGAAAAAGTACATGAACGTGAGATTGAGAAGATTATTTTCTTTTTGCACAATTACTTTTCTACAAAGATTGGTTCTCTATCTGAGGAAAGATTTCTAATCCGACATTGCATAAACTTTTCAACACCAGTAAACGATCAGTCATGTGTTTTTCGATGGCGCTTTTTTGTTTAAACCAGTGTCATAGAATATCCTCTTCATCATTAGAATGTGGTTAACATATTTTTTCTCACATTTATTAATGTATTTTCTTTTCTTTTCGTTCTCTCCTCATTTTTTTTTTGTTTAAAAGGTTATTACATATCAATGAAGAGACATTGATAGTTTTATTTCTAAGCGGAAACAATATATGTGTGCAGGTTTTAAGTTCTGTGAGTGTAGCAATTGTGCAAAGCGTTCATTTGTTTTGGCATAACGAGATTTAAAATCGTACTAAGAAGATTACGTGTACCCTGTATGCATAAAGGTATACAAAACCTGTGACCCCATATATAACTTTACTAACATAAATATGGAAGTGGAATTAAGGTAGGAGACAACTTTGTGGTGAAAAAAACATTTCTGCAAATTGCTCGTTACGAGCAATTTCTGTTTTTGCAACAATGTTTCGGGTGTGTTTCAAAATGCGATAGCCATTCTTTCAAACATAATTCATACATTTTTGCTTTGAAATGTTCCAGTGTACAGTTGGTAGCAAAATAAACACGGGTTCTTTAGAAATGTATGGGCCGACTGACATGTGATTGTTTCTCTTTTGTCTTTATGATAGCTGGGTTCGGTCACTTTGTTTGTGTCTCTTTGACTTAAACAGACGGTACCCGGAACGAATTCAACAATTAAAATGTTTAAGTCAATTAAGCTATTTATTGTTTGTCTTTGATATGTTCCTTGATAAGGACTGCACCTTGGCGTGTTTTTGCACAGTTCACAGTGTAGGTTTTGGATTTAAATGCTGGATTACTAATGTAGATTTGTTCGTGTAAGGCACAGTTAAGAGGTATGGCCTTGTGAATGTTTAAAACAATTAAAGAGGCATATTGTGCAGCTCGGCGTTTTACTTGCAACGTATTCTGATATGAAAATATATGTTGGATTCGTTTGATTTGTGCTTGTAAAAGACAAAGTCTTGACGTTTGGCCTCGCTAACCTTTTAAACAATTAGCTAGCTATATGTGAGTCCTAGATTAGATATCTCCATTAACATAAAGTCATCACCGTAGTGTATTTATTTACATCGTTTCTTCTATAAAATAAAATAATTTAACTTGAAACCTTTCCATATATTATTTGTTTCGTTTTACACGTGAATCGTGCCTCCTTAAAAGGGAGATATGCGGGGATTATACAATACGAACGGATTAACACGGGAAGTTAAAGACTATTACTTACACTGCTGATGATTTCTAGAGATAAACGCTGGATTAACTGTCGAAATCTCATGCGAGTTAGATAGGACGAGTTCTACAAACGATGATATGCCTTGAAATTTGACTATTTAAACAAGAAGATTTTTGTGATGTTGAAATGAAGATTTGTGTGTAGTTTTACGGATTTACTCAAGGAGTGTTAGACATTGAGCATGGAGAGAGAATGTTTTTCGTGCTTAGTGGACTGGTCAAAAGTAAGTAGATTTTATCGCCATATATGTACACATGCATTCAACCATTGCAGAACTTATTTCTGGTCAAAAGTAAGTAGATTTGATCACCATAACACATGCATTCACCCATTACAGAACTTATTATTTTCGTATAGAATCAAAATGGTCTTTAAAAGGACAGTCTCACAGATTTAGGACCAAACAATAAAAATATGTTTTAACCCAATGCCAAACAATTACAACATTTGATCAGTTTGTTGCAGACGACTCTTGAAAACATTGTGGGAAAAGGAGAAATTGCTCTGGCTCTCCTACGCTCATCCGCATTGAGGTGTTTCAATAATAAACCGTTTAACCCTTAGAGTACTGGGTCATTTTCTAAAACTAGATTCCTGTATCGTCTGTTTTCCGAAACTTTAAACATTGCTAAATTTTGTTGAGGAAAAATACTTAGAGTAGCAAAAATATAAGATCACAGGCCAGCCGCCAATTAAGTTGGCGACTGGCCTGGATTTATCCTGTTTGCATAAGCATGAAGTCGGTTCCAGCACTGTAAGGGTTCAATAGATGACTATATCTGCAAGGCAAATGTACTAAATCTTCACCGAATGGTTACGAAAGAGTAAAAGAAGCGTATCACTGGTCTAGATGTATGTAATTTTATAATATGTGTTGTCATTATATCCATAAATGATATGTTATTTCAAAAAGATTAGAAATTGAACCGAGATATAGAAAATCTGTCACGAATACTGATGCTATAGGGTTTAAAAAAAAAACTTACTCGAGAAAGTAAGGAAAAGCATCAACATTTAAGCAATGTATAGTATGACAATGATACTTTTAGTAATGATACTTTCATACCATATCGAATCGAGAGAAGCGAGATGCACTAAAGCGAGAGAAGAATATGCCTTTGTCACTACATAATTTATACTCTATGTAGTCCTGTTCGCTTGTCTAAATGTCTGACTTTCTAACACAAGACACAGTCTACCCTTGTTCCCGTTAAGTATAATTAGAAAATAAGTTCTTTATTCCCGAGAATCTATTCATTACCGATAAAGGACATAAATCTTATTAATTCGACATAAACCTCTAATATTGATTATTTCCCAACTCTGCTGCTTCGGCTACAATGGGTGTATCCCGAAACAGTAAAAGCTTTATCATGTCTACAGCGGGTGGGATTTGAAAATACTGTTGGAAAAGAGCACTTTCTTCCATTGAGTATACTTTGAACAAATATTGTTCAGCTCCAGTGTTGTAGCGCGTGCACAAGGATCTTCGGTGGTGTATTGGTTAGCGTCGTGACTAGAGACCGGCTAACCCGGGTTCGATCCTCAATGGTGAACATCTATTTCACCGCGGAGTGGTATTTGGCAAGACACATTTCCTAGCCTAGTACTGAAAGGTCGTCCAGGGAACATATACTGAAATGCGCAAGGATGTGTGCTGTAGATAGGTAGATGGATTTCTTGATAAAACGATATATGATACAAAATATGGCAACAACATAGTTATAGAAATAGAAAAACATGTATCGTAAATCCAACAATTTTGAAAAATCATGCAAGCATGTCAAATACCAAGGATAACACAAAAAGGGAAAGGTGCTTTTCCATTGTTCCCATTGTGCTGTACATTAATAAGAAGAATAAGGATTTAAACATGTACTGACTGCCATGATATAATGAAAACACTGTTGAAAACGACATAAACTTCCGATTAAATGGGACTCTGTTATTAACACGATACGTGTCTTAGACCAATCACGGCATTCCCGGTATTCCCCTATAATCAGACGCTCGATTACTGATTAGAGACAAATTAATCAAGGCGAATGAACTCCATTTAACGCCCTTTTCTCTATAAAAGATCACTTTACCGAATCTGCTGTAGGCCACTTCCTCGAACGTGCTGTGGAAGACGTTACATACCACTAAGATTAACGAATAAATTGCTATTTAATCATCTTTTTTTGTCAAAATGCTATTAACCCAATAACCTTAAGAAAATGTTCTTTGTCAATGATCCATTTTTGTCGTCTGCTGATGCTTTCAATTTTGACTCGGCCCAAACAAACTCCTATGTGGGGTAATGTGTTATATCCGGGAATATTATTATATCCGGGAATGGGTTATATCCGGGAATGGGTTATATCCGAATGAACTGATAATAGATGGGATATGATGAAGAACAAAACCAGGAGCTCATTGGTAGCAACACCAGGAGCTCATTGGTAGCAAACCCAGGAGCTCATTGGTAGCAAAACCAGGAGCTCATTGGTAGCAAAACCAGGAGCTCATTGGTAGCAAAACCAGGAGCTCATTGGTAGCAAACACAGGAGCTCAGTGGTAGCAAAACCAGGAGCTCATTGGTAGCAAAACCAGGAGCTCATTGGTAGCAAAACCAGGAGCTCATTGGTAGCAAATGGGTGTTTTTACGAACTTTGCAAGCGCTGGTTCATTCGAAATGTTGGGGTACCGTTTTACTAAACAATTTATGCAAAAACTGTGCTTAAGTTCAAAACATCAGTCCTTTTTATTTAAATATTGGCAAAGTAATTTTGCAATGTGACACATCATCGGAATCGTTCCAATGACGTGTCACATTGCAATATTATACTTTTATTAAAGAAGCTTTCCATGTTTATCAGTTATGACTTACGCAAAGATTTTTTTTATGTTGTTTAGTAAATCGAAACCTTGGAGCAACGACGGGTGCGCTGACTGACGCGATATGACTGAAATACTGTTGAAACATGCTTTAAACCCTATTTAATATAACACTTTTTGCTATACTGCAATGGCGACAAAATGTTCATATATTTATCGAAAAAGAGGTAAACTCTTTTTAAAGCAACTCATTCAAAATAAATTCATCAGAAGGCGAACCTAAAACCATTGTGATAAAAGATACTCATTATGAGTAAATTCTCCTTTCGTCACAATGTTTTCTTCTCAAATTCACAACGTACATATTAATGCCCATGCTTTATAATCTAAAATTTGTTTGCTCTTGATTTGGGCCAGTCGTATAGTCCCACATACCGGAATGTGTAGGGTGATTTGTTATTTGGACAGCCCTCTCATCCAGCCGGGAAGTAATTACATAGAAAGCATTCTCCGTAAGCCACGCAAATCCACAAAGCTGCCGTTGTTTGTCCTTCATTAATAATCATCACCCCGCATTTGACCCTGGCAATGTTATCACGTCTAGAGACTCAGTCACTATTGATATACATGTAGATTTGTTCGTCTGTGAAAAATGATCTTTGACGAAATCTTCGACCTGCGATGCGAGCATTGTTTAACAACGCTCGCATCACAGGTCAAATATTTCGTCAAAGATCAGTTTTTACAGGCAGAAGCCGGACGTAATTGGCAAAGAACAACGAAACGAAACCCTGGTAGTATGTATCTTTTATTTCATTTCCAAAGATTACAATATGTAATTACATGTGACTGAATATCTCAACAAATTCAGAATACACAGTAAGAGTATGCGTGTCCCATATCTGCGTCATTTGTTATAACAGTTGGTGTACCATAAAACCCAATGCATTCATAACCCCTATTTTGTTATACCATTCATCAAACGGTGCTTGTGTTTGTCAGAGAAGGTCAATGATACATCCTTATCTGGGTATACGATGTGATTTTGTACTGTTTACACTGTAGTATTGTTTCAACCGTACGAAAATATTACGTAAGCATTTTTTTTTATTATGAAGAGCATATACAGGCATTCGAAGACCGGTTGTTTTGAAAATGTCCGCCCGTTGGCTGCGATATCTCTGCCGAGTGTTAGACGTAATGCCGTTATAAAGCATCGGTTATCATATGCATATACCACCAGAACCGGAAAGTTGATGATCAACTCATGCGGGGTACACAATGTGGATATCATTGGCAAAAGTACGTCAAAAAAGCAAACATACCTATTCGTACACATTGGTCGTGTGATTCCCCCGCTATGCATAGTCTCTCAAGGACGGTACACCGAACCAACGATTGAAGACAACCTCAAAGACATGACTAACTTGGTTAACCAAAGTACTCAAATATAAATGTACCTCACTGCTACAGACAAAATAATTGACCACTGCGACAACATGGTTAATTGCTCAATATGAGCAATTTACCATTTTGTCACAATGGTTTCTACCTACTATCAAGGAGAAAGCGATTATATTTGCTAGTTTCTGTCGGGTTCTTGTCGTCTGTAGTTTCGAAATTTGACCGGTCATAATTCACCATATTGGAAGAGGAGAGACTAAAGGACCACTTTGTGTCGGAACCGATGATTGATTACCGATGTCATTAACTTCACAGCTGATGATTTCCCCTAACTAGAACTTCTGTTCAGTATAACACATTGTATATATGATCTTATAAGTATATTCCATAGGGCTTGAATGAAATTCGCATATATCTAAAGTTGAAATTTGTTTCTTGGATTTAGTATCACCTTGGCTAAGATCTCTCCTGCAATCTCCAAAAAATAGGGACGGTACTCTATCGATGGACCGTTGCGTTAGATAATCATTAAAGACAATATAATCTTTTGTCAAAGAATATTCAGAGATATATTTGGTCCTTTATGGGAGATGGATTAAGCATGTATAAAGACCATAGTACCTGCCCATGATGGAAGTGAGAAATGCAATCATGATACAGTTTAACTTATCTTGCTTGAGTACATGCTGGGCCGATCTCTAACCTGAAGCTTCCAATGCGTGGGGAATCGTTACAATTGTACCTCTGCATTATATAATTATTAAAGACAACCCCTTTTTTCAGCGTATATAACTAATCAATCATTGTTATTGTGTAAAAGTTCGAGCCGGGATATAAAATATATTTTTTCTTACTGACTGCCAGTTCGTATAGATGTAATATCTTCATATAAGCTACCTTTGCATATAAAATTAAACTCATCCTCAATGTCACCTGAATCACACAATGAAACGACACGAGTACCTTCCCTTAAAGGGATAATCTAATACTTTCATACAATGTGTATTTTATTTTGATATACATGTAATGTTGATCGATCTAAACGTCTAGACCCTACTATTCCAATGTTGCTTTAGATATATTATAGGAAAACGCTTTCTTTATCAGAGAGCGTTTAAAGGCAAGAGTTAATTTGATCAGATATGTGTCGATCAGAGTATCTGCCAATAAAGTTGATAAGCGCCCTTTCTAAGATCCGATTCCAAAAACCCTCCCAAAACCGGGACGCTCACTGAATCATTGAGTCACACACCTTAGTTGATCATTAAAACACAGAGCACAACATTACTATCCTGCCCTTGACGGCGAAACGGTTGTAAAACAAGCGTTTTGTCTTGTGATAGGGTTTAATTGGAGCGGAATTATCGACCAGTGTAACGGCCTAAAAAGCTAATTAGCCCATACCTCTACCGGCAGACTCGGCTCTCCGATAACATAACTGTCAACTGGCACAATGAAGTCCCGGCACCATTGGGTAATTCTTTGAATCGAGATAGAAAAGGACATCTTTTATTGATGAAGATCTTATTCGTCCTTACTTTTTTCTCCGAATTGATTTAAAAGTACAATCCCTCATGTGATTGAGTGAGAGATCGTAGCTGTTGAGTTTGTGCGGAAAGCAATTTTGAACCGAACATCATATCCTGAAGCATAGTTTTACCATTTTGCCAAAGTTGATTTGTTCATCAATGTTGTGTAATCTGAATTGTATATTCATTTGGCAATTAGATATAATTAAACTACACTGTTTTCGTTTCTGGATGGCTCTAAATGTACAGACACTCAACTGGTCAATTCAGAACAAATAGATGTATTTTCTTTGCAAAGTTTTATCACTTTGTTTTTTTGTCTATGTCCCGGTCTAAGAGTACAAACCACCAAATCAAGTACAAACCACCAAATCAAGTACAAACCACCAAATCAAGTACAAACCACCAAATCAAGTACAAACCACCAACTCAAGTACAAACCACCAAATCAAGTACAAACCACCAAATCAAGTACAAACCACCAAATCAAAGTTAACGACATATTAGAAATAAGGAGTAATTGAAGGTCGCTAGCTGAGAACAATACAGTAGATCTTTTTTTATGAAAGATGTACCCAATATGTTTTAGATTTGTTCTGCAAATTAGAAATGTCAAGATTAAAAAATAAAGGCCAAAATAGTAAGGGGTCCACGGAAGTAAGACAAAAACGAACTGTGAAGATGTTTTCATATTTTTTCCTACATTTGCTTCTCAAAACTAAATTCGCAAAAATTTCCAATAAGAATGACAATTCTTGTCATGCGTAGATCTTTGAATCTTCGATCAAGAGTCCAGTGCAAGACAAATGCTTTACGAATGTGAAAGACTTTCCATTGTCGCGTGATGAAAATGTTCCAAGCTGTCTCGTCGTTCCCGATCCTTAAAGTACACAATTGTCAAATAATACTACGACAGACCAGAAAAAGGTTTATGGATGTTTGTTAGATAAAAATAGAACGCGTGTCCTTTTACGGAAAGGTTTCGGAAACTTGTTGGCGAAGTTAATCATCCTCGAGTTTATGAGATTAATTTTCAAAGCTTTAAATAACACCATGGCGGGTCGAATAAGGATGTAGAATGTAGTTTCATAGAGCATACGTTGTTTTATGGATTTGTGTTTTGTTGTTGTTGTTATTGTTGTTGTTAATGTTGTTAATGGTGGTGGTTTGGAAGAATGAACTATATTCGTAACAAGGGGTTGAGAGTCTGTCTCAGGAAACGGGCGTCATGAGTTCGGTTCACATGAGCCGTGCCCAGTGCGACTTTTAATTAATCCACATTCGTTGTGAGTACTGGTTTTGAATCCAGGAAGCAGAAAGGCGAGTTATTATCTTAAGTGGTCATAGCTTTTTTCGATGTAAAATAAATAAGTTAAAAAATTAACTATTTGGATTTCTTTCATGACGAGTCACATTTTCTTCCTCTTTAATTCATGAGAATGGTCTTTAGGGGTCACTGTTCGCAGCCGAGAAATAATATGAAGTTAAAATATACAGTTATTGTATTGCTGTCTGATATAGAATTAAAAGTAGCTATTTGAAAGCATATTTGATACAGGAAGATTCACTTTATACAAGTATGTTTTGTCTGTATAAGGTAAATCTCAAAAGCGATGTTATCATTACGGATTAAATAAAATTCCTGTTAATTCATTGTATACACTTTACTATATACTTTAGAAAATAAAAATAAAACAATATAATCTTGCATCCATTTACATTTCTTCAGTGCGAATCATATAGGAGAACAGCTGTCGTGCAGTTTTAAAGAAATTAACTTACTTCCAAATTCTTACATATGTGAACAAACCCACACCCACTTGATACTATTCGAGACCGCCTACGTACACGGAAGCTTGTTACACAAGAAAGAGCATACTTCCGTTTAGAATAGGTTTCTTGCGTTTTTCCTGAAACGGCTGTCGAGCTGAAGCCGTCAAATAATGCACTATTATGTCGGATTAATCGAGGGGTCTTATGTAGCCCATTAGTGGAAAACGGATTTCCTTTTAAGCGGTGTGTTTCTGTTCTTTCATAATACAGTAGACTATCTTAAGCTCGTACTCCTGATTGTAGAAATGTTCTATACATCGAAGTTAATAAATACAGGGTCCCGAATCATTTGTTCTTTATTTCTATATAGTTGTATTTTAGACATGTATACGTCGGACTCGTCGAACATTTTTTATGAGGTCCCTTGAACTTTTAGGTAAATAGATTCTACTGTACAACTTATAAAGTACAATGTAAAGTCAAATGTTGGAATATACTAAAGATGAAATAGAAGGCAATGCTCTTTTGCTATCAACAAATTAAACAAGAGAAAATGAACATAAACTGCAGATGACTAATCAGTTAAAAAGGATAAATCGTTTATACGAGCATTTTCTTTTTTAAAAGGTATCAGTTTTGTTATTTCGAATGATATGTTTAAAATATATCTAAATTTCAATCGTCAACTTCATGGTTGTTTTATTATGAAAGGTCGGCCTTTTTGTCTTCTATGAGAGAAGTACAATTTTTTGAAGGCTTAAGTAATTCTTTTTGTTCTTAAAGGGACTATCTAAAAGAAAGTGTTGTATGAGTAACAACTATCGAAAAGATGATTTAAACAATTTCCATTTTTTGCTCTCAGACACACCTTGTATTTTTAAAGCGTCGCTTGATAAAGAGTGTGAGCCATATCATAATTGGGATCAAGAACATTACTTCAAATTTCAATTATTTCACAGGAGGGATATACAAATATATAGAGAATAATCAACTCCTTTCGGTTGATATCAAAAATATGTCACGAGAATGGGTTGTTATCAAGTTGAAAAAACGAGTTCGAAGAAGGGATATACAAATATAAGCCGTGTAAACGGCTTACTTAGTCTGTTACATAAATGTGCTTTATCCATACTACACGGCTCTGAAGAAAGAGGAGAAGTCTCCTTTTCCCACAATGTTTTCTGCCATATCAGAAGATTATTATTGGGACGGTAGACAATTTGGCGTTTGCTAAAGTGTTATAAGTATACACGTACATACAGACCGTTTATGTCTTAATGTGTATACGAACATGCGCTACTTCATTAGTCCGAATGAATCGGTAATCCGGATATTTTGTTGGGAACAGACGTGTTCGGATTAACGAGACATCACTGTAGTCATTTTAAGCATTTACCATACACATCCACTACACCCACTAGCATGCAGTGTTCTATCCTATTAGATATTAAAGCTATTATGTTAGTTATCACTTCGAATATTGTGAACTCGTTAGCAGCATCAATATCATTATCTACCCACCTGTGTTAGAATGTGAATCTGTTTTGCACTAGTTAGTTGACACGTTTTTGCATCGCTCAATTCAATAGACGACTGATCTAATCTACGAAGTTGGGTAGAAAGTATTGAAATGAATGACTTAATGGTCAAATGAGCTATTTATTATTTGTCGCAATGGTCTCTACAGACTTCTGTTGCAGGTTTATGCAATGCGATGTATTATGAGGTAAGTGGTTAGAGCAGATATTTTGGAAATATATCAAAGACGGAAGTAACAATAATGACGATTTTCTAATGGTGAGTTGGATGTATGGTTAGTTAATTTCTTATCTCTTGTCGATAAAGCTGCAAAGTATCTTTCAAAGGGAAATCATCATGTGATACTCACTCATAGTCATTGAAAAGGGAGGTAATTTATGTTTTAAACCGAAAAAATGCTTATTATACATTTCTCGATTCGTGTTTTTATTGCTTCAAAAGGAATAAAAGAAAAATACTATCTGATTTAAAAAATGTTAGGAAGAAAAATATTTTCTCTTGACAAAACAGTAATTATGAACAATTTTAATCTGTGACCACGTGTTTCCCTATATCAAGCGTATTTATCACTTCTATCTATACCACGTGTATCCCTCATACGCATTAAGATCATACTCTTAGGGATCATTTCTATAGTATGTATCGCAAGGTCGTCAGACAAACTTGACGAGACCGAAACCCCACGAAGACGAGTGACAGCGTCCCCTTCTGAGCGCGAAGCGGGCAAGAGCTGCCGGTAGCGACACTGGCTCGGCTCTCGCCATTGATGACCGTTCCGCTCCCCCTTGAAAGGGGAGCTGGAGGAAGGGGGCGCATTCTGAGTGGTGGTCGGATATGAAAATCAATACAAAAAATAGTTTTGCGCATAAACCTTACGTTACTAAGTGTTCTGTTCCTAATACATTTTTGACAACATATGATACAACAAAAGGTAGAATGAGAAAGATTAGTGTATTTCCAAACTATTTAAAGAGCTGATAACCGCAACAAAATGCTACTATAGAAAAATAATATTTCCTTTACTTGCAAAACGTTTAATATGACTGATATTTTTGCGACTTAAACGATTATTTTTCAAATTTCTATCTCTTTGAATGCTGGTCTTTTATTGTTATTTCTTTTAGATCTATTCACTTTAGAAACGAAAGCTGTTAAACAATGAAATTGCGACGAAAGAGATGGTCTCAATACGTTTGAACTAATAAATTCGCATTCCTCTATGGTTGAAGATGGAAAAAGGTGGCATGTTCGTACACCTATATCCTTTTCACTTGAAGGGATATAGATGATACCACACTCTTTTGCGACTTATTTGGCACCGGTGCAATAAATAATAAAATTTTTACAAAAGGAGACCCATTATCAAGAAGAGCGGTGGACACTTACTCGTACTCTGAACGACTACAAAACTCCTCTGTCACGTTTATTAAATTGTCTAGTTGCTATGTAAAATACTGTAAATGTATTAGTTGGGTCATACATTTGTATGGACAAAATAATCCTATCTTCAGTTCAAATGAGTACACTTGTTTTTCTCTTAAGGAATTGACAGATCAAACTGGTTATCTTTTGAGTATAAAGGGAGGTAAAAAATGCTCAAGCAAAGTTAATGCTACGATAAAGCTTTCTTTTCTTTCTAAAAACCTCATCAATTTTGCAATTTTGAAATAAATATATCATATTTTAATAACAAACTATAAAAATAAAAAAAGTTCTTCTAAGAAGGAATACACATGATATTAAATACACGTCTGAAAAAAGATTATTTGTGACCATGTGTTTGCCTATTTCAAGCGTATTTATCACTTCTATATATACCACGTGTTTCCTTCATACACACTAAGATCATACTCTTAGGGATCATTTCTATAGTATGTATCGCAAGGTCGTCAGACAAACTTGACGAGACCGAACCCCACGAGGACGAGTGACAGCGTCCCCTTCTGAGCGCGAAGCGGGCAAGAGCTGCCGGTAGCGACACTGGCTCGGCTATCGCCATTGATGACCGTTCCGCTCCCCCTTGAAAGGGGAGTTGGAGGAAGGGGGCGCATTCTGAGTGGTGGTCGGATACCTCGAAGCTGAATTATTATAAAATCAAAGCATATTTCTGTATATCGGAATCAAATGGGTCCCAAATGCAGTGATATACCTGTGTTATAAACAACAAAACAATGTTACTGCTACAAGTAAACCTTGTTCATGACGAGCAACACGTTTGATGGAAACGCTGATTAGTTGAAAATATCGGAATGAGAAGTTTTATTCTTTTTAGACGAAGAAGCACTAAGAACAACGCGATTGCGACGAAAGCACTATTTTTAAAACGTTTTAACTAAAGAATATCCATATCTTTCTATAGTCGAGAGAAAGAGGAAGATGTCATGTCAAAACGTCTCTGTCCTTTTCTCCTTTGGTATAAACCCACACTATAAAGACTTATATGACTTCACCGCAATTAACACAGAATTCTGCTTTTTCTAGAAAGAAGGTTTTGTGTCGTCTGCTTTCCAAAACCTTGAATATTTGCTTATGTTTTTTAGAATTGATACTCAGAGTAGCAAATGGGTTATATCAAAGGCCAGCCGTCAATTTACTTGGCGGCTGGCCTGTATATTACCTGTTTGCATAAGCATGAAGTCGGTTCCAGCATTATAAGTATTAGTAAAAAACATCCTTACAAACGAGGATTCATTGACAATAGTAGGGCGATGGCTACTTCTGTCGAGTTGTTGAATTGTCTAGGCACTATGAAGGATGTATAACTTGTGTTATCATTTCGACAATATGATCCTTCTTTCAGGTTGAATGTATACAATTCTTTTTACACAAAGGAATTCACAACATCAGTTGTTGTAATGTGTGAGTATAAAGGGAGGTAAAAACTGTTAAAGCAAGGTTCTTGCATAATAAACTTATTCTTTTACTTATTTTGAAATAAATACTTTTTAACTTAAAAAGACCTGCATAAACAAGGATTTCCCTCTAAAAAGAATAAACATGATATCAAATATATGTTTGAAAAAAGATTATTTGTGACCATGTGTTTGCCTATTTTAAGCGTATTTATCACTTCTATATATACCACGTGTTTCCCTCATACACACTAAGATCATACTCTTAGGGATCATTTCTATAGTATGTATCGCAAGGTCGTCAGACAAACGTGACGAGACCGAACCCCACGAGGACGAGTGACAGCGTCCCCTTCTGTGCGCGAAGCGGGCGAGAGCTGCCGGTAGCGACACTGGCTCGGCTCTCGCCATTGATGACCGTGCCGCTCTCTCTTGAAAGGGGAGTTGGAGGAAGGGGGCGCATTCTGAGTGGTGCTTGGTAAAGTGAAACAATTAGTTAAACAAAAACAGGTTTTATAACATGGAATTTATAAATCGTGCTCACCTGGTCGATAGATAAACATTGCAGCCTCCGAATTACATAACTACCAAAATAGGGAGTGTGCATACTAGAAACTTGCAATAGAAATTTAACCTATTTTGATAATCCGTGCAGTGCATTATTTAACCCAAAACAAACCGGGACAACTATCAGCTAACCCCTTTTACGTTTTCTTACATCAAAGCATTTATTTTGGCTGGAATCTATAAGAACCAACGTTTACAACATTTGTTAGTACTGGTCTACACGTACATGGTACACGTTATTGCTTCTCTAAAGGTCACTCGAGGAAATAGGGATTATAGTATTACTAGGACGCAAGTTACGAGTTAAGGGAAGGATTTAGTCTGTTTTTGACTTAATATGCATCGATATGTAAACTATCGTAACGATATAACAAAATATTGCGGAATATGCATCGATATGTAAACTATCGTAACGATATAACAAAATATTGCGGAATATGCATCAAACCTCCAGTAAACAAAGCAATATCATCAAGATTCAAAACTCCTTAAACATACTTTACTGTGGTACGAAGGTTTTCAATGGTGTCGTTTACCGAAAATCCCAGTCGTTTTTATTTCTTCAACCTTTCATAACGATGAATAATTTAGTGAAGTGCTGTTAATGTACAAAGCAATCGTACAACGCCTCAGCCGGATTGTGTTACCAAGAATGGATATAAATCGCGCCAACTGATGACACCTGTCTTTCTTAGAAATTCCGTTTTGTGTCCCTGTTCCAGATCAGCGCGTTAAAAGTACTTTAGTCAATCTGAAACGTCGCTTATCCAGTGACTTAGTGTAAAGTTTAGTGAATCGATGAACACGATTATCATTTATTCTCTCGGATAGGTATTGTATAATCTGCACCAACTGTCCGCTTGGCTTTCTTTTGTGTGCGGTTTAATCGTAATTCAAGATTAGCCGGCTTGATATACTAAAGTCAATGTAGGGCAATACTTTTTCCGTAATGTAGTTAATAGATTTGTTAAATGATGAACACATTATTTCGTGTAGTTTCTTTAAAGGATATTCTATAGCTTGTGTCAATTAGAAATGTCTGTATTTTTCTTTTTTGTGTTTAAATCATCGTTCAAGATAAGCAGGGTCAATTCACCTAGCTGATTTGCGACTTCAATTGTCAATGTTTTTGTTAAGTAGTCCGTTGAATCAACAATGTTATATTATACACTTTCTTGGATAGATAGGTTTTTTTTTATTCTTTTTTCGTAATTAGAAAAAACGTTTCGGTTCTTATCAAACTTCACACAATTGTATTGTGTATAATGAGTGAGTTGATGCCGTGTTGTCACTAAAAAGACCACCGGTGTATTATTGGACTTAATCTGTACCTCTAGACGGAACTTCCCAGTCCATGCACTTTACACGTGTGTTGCAGACGACTTTTGAAGTGATAAAAACAAGGATAACTTATTTGTTCTAGTAGCTTAGGAAGTATGTTGTTTTGTCGTATGATTTCTTGGGCCTGTGTATGAGCATCCTTTTGTACCAAAATGAATGTATCTGTCTTATATATCGTATTCCAAAATGAGCGTCTTCTTCATTATGTAGGACTGCAAGTTTGCAATACTTAGGCATGTATCCCATAATGACCGACTCATACGCTGGCTCGACCATGACATCGTTTGGTGAAGTTAATTCGTTCGTGTGGCGCCCCTGGTCAATATAGATTACATTGGAAGGTAGCCAGTGGATTTGGAAGAAAGTGTTAGGGAATCAGCTAGAAATAAAGAAAGCTTTTAAAAAGGCTTCCTTGTTTTTGTCCAAAAGCATGTTGAAGGTCATGTAAATTAAAACAAAAGTAATTTAACTTGGAACTGCTATGTCATAATTTAGACTTAACACTCAACTTTAGCATACATTTCCAATCAATGTTGATCCACACCTACCTCACAATTACAAGATCTCTAAGACCAAACAAAGACCAGGGGTAACGTTGAGCTAGTGGTTAAACTACAGGGCAGCGTTTATTCAACATATCATGCTAAAACATTCATAAGTTCATGACAACATTACCTCTTACGTCTATATTGAGAGAAGCATTACTGTAATGTTCCACAACATTGAAATCGTTTCTCAGAGACGCTTCCAATGTTGTGTCACATGCCATTAATGTACTTTCATTGGATAACAATCCATGTTTATCAGTTCTGACTCACGTAAATATTGTCCTCAAGTCGTTTAGTAAAATGCTTGCCTGTGTAAAGGACGTGCTATTGCAAAGCCCCTCTCCTCGTGGGTTCAAATCCCGATGGCAGCGCAATTGGACGGTAAACAGAGGTAGTATTCAGGCTTACTTGCGGAAGGCCACTGGTTCTACTTGACATGACCAACCCTTGTACACAGTTAAATTAGGTTTTTTTCTTTCCCCATCGATTATGATACAGTCATCGGAATATAGCTTAAATACTGATTACGCGAAATAAAAAAACCCAAACAAACAACCATATATAGCTCGATAAGATATATATAGCTCGATAAGATGTAAGTTTTTCCTCGTAAATGTTTGTAACTATTCTCAAAAGCTTTATTTTTTGTACTCTCATCGAAATGTTATTGAGTACTAACAAAAAAAGAAGTTTTCGTTCAAAAAGTACATCTTGTACAAGATGAGGAGAAGTCTTTGACCTACTATCGGGACGGATATCCACAGATTTGTACCTAACGTCCGGTTTTCTGATAGACTGATACATTACATATTACATCTGTCTATGGGCGAAGACAAGTGATACTACTGCCAAATCGTCTAAGGAATAAAATCCGGGGAAATGGATTTCTCTACAGCTGCGTTCTCTAACCACAATAATATAAAGGCTATTGCACTGTGCTAGAAACCGCTCGATAAGGTTGTATTTGGTAATGAATGGTATATTAAACGGATGGCTTTTAACTCATTACCAAACAATAACGACATTTGACCATTTTGTTGCAGACGACTCTGGAAACATTGTGGGAAAAGGAGAAATTGCTCGTAACAATGTTTTCTGTCCTATCAGAAGATTTTATTTCAAAGTTTATCACATTTTGGATTGGCGTTCGCAAAGTTTCAATTTGGGACTGTCGAAAATTTGGTGTTTGGTAAAGGGTTTAAGCATTCATGGTTAACGGGGGTCCGTGGCCTAGTGGTTATAGTACATAACCTGAAATCATTTCACTTGGCCCCTCTCTGTCTGGGTTCAAATCCCGGTTACGGCATTTTGGTTGTAATGAGAGGCAGTCTCCCGACTGACTTACGGAATGACGATGATTCTACCCGTCTTTACAAGCCATCATGGGCAGTTGAGTAAGGGGTCTTCCTGTAGCATTAAAAGTCGCAAATCGCAACATAACTGAAATAATGTTGATGCGATTTAAATACCCATATACATATATAGATATATAGGCTAATAGATAAATAAATAAAGGCATGGTTAGCTCTTTTATGTCATATCATCATAGAATATTGTCTGCAAATTGTTTTAGCCTTGATCGATCTTCCTAAATCAGTGCAAACCGGGAATTTTCATTTACAAAGATATAAATGATGCTGTTAGATTTGTTACACCCTTGCGGATGAAAATATCTCGCCAGCACTAATGTACTGGTTAAAATGATTAAAGTATATGTTAAACACAATGGATCTTTCTGTTGCACTCATGTTTTGCTAATATACATATAACAAAATCTTTGTTAGACCCCTGTTAAAAGCATAGACTCATCATGTTTTTGGTACTTATTTCTTTAGACACTTAGGTGTGCCTCAAACGAATGATTTAGATCAAAAGTGCGATACTTTAAGTCGAACAGGGTTTCTTTTTTGCTAATATAATGGCACATACTCGTTTTGTTAGACCCGTGGTGTTAAGCCCGTCTCGTTCAAGATTATAGTGATGCTAGAATACCTTATTGGGAAATGAAAATAGGAAACACTTCCAGGATTCAGTGCAAGACTACAGTAATTGCTTCATTTTTGTGAAGCACCTACTGATGTCTTGAACTGAGCCGTCGACTCAGCCAAAATGAGAGTTTATTTTTCTTGCATGACTATCAGCCAAAGCAACGCTCATTCTAACTTTGTTGATAGTTTCTGTAAGATGTTATGTTTTTTATTTATATCTTTTACCATATTCAAACGGCAGAAATGGTGTTCCGCCAAGGACAATTTTTAACCAAACATACATGTGAACACTGTACTCTGATATGATACACGTATACCACGGAAAGGCATTGACAAACATTTGCCTTTTCCCTGGCTCGACGCTTCGTCATTATATATATTAGTGTGGCATAACTATCAGACAGATAAGCCATTTCTCTAATAGTATTACGCACCTTTCTCGAACTTTCTCATTACTGTCCTAAAAGTAGACATAGTGACGCGTTTTAGGGTCAGATGGACTATTTCACACTCACTATTTTAAAGGAACCGTTTTACAGGGACTATTTACAGGGACTATTTTACAGGGATTATTTACAGGGACTATTTTATAGGAACTATTTACAGGGACTATTTTATAGGGACTATTTACAGGGACTATTTTACAGGGACTATTTTATGTGGACAATTTTACAGGGACTATTTCACAGGGATTATTTTATAGGAACTATTTACAGGGACTATTTTACAGGGACTATTTTATAGGGACTATTTTACAGGAACTATTTTATGGGGACAATTTTACAGGGACTATTTCACAGGGATTATTTTATAGGAACTATTTACAGGAACTATTTTACAGGGACTATTTACAGGGACTATTTCAACGGAACTATTTACAGGGATTATTTTACAGGGACTATTTTATAGGGACTATCTTATATGGACTATCTTATATGGACTGTTTTGTATGGATTATTATATAGGATTTGTTTAACAGGGACTACTTTCCAAAGACTGCTTTACAAGGACTTTTTTATAGGGGCTTTTTCACAGTTTCTATTTCACAGGGACTATTATACAGGGTCCATTTTATAGGGACTATTTTACAGGGACTATTTTACAGGGTCCATTGTATAGGGACTATTTTACAGGGTCCATTTTATAGGGACTAATTTAAAGGGACTTTTTCACAGGGACCTTTTCACACGAGCTATTTCACATACTTTGTTTTACGATTAACGGACGTTAAATGTGACATAAAAGATCCTCTTCATCAAACAAATGACCAAACATTAAAAAAAAACGAATTCATCGAGTTACGAAAATATCCTAATAGTCTCGATTGGGGACATGGCAGAATACCTCTATGTTGTCACATATAGCTACCCGATAAATGTAAATTAAGATACCAGAGTTTGATGCTCAAAAAACGCAATCTCTAATATTATCGACACTTGTCTTGTTCAAATCAATTCGTCGATGCATGAATTTATACGTAAAGGATTTCGAACATGTATCACGAAAACAAATTATACACGTCTTTGAAAATCGGTTAGGTAGTTTCTCAAATAATTCGGTTTTCAGACCAGACTCGACAAAACGCAAAGTGTACTGTAAGGACTCAGAAGTGAGACTAGTACGTGTAAATGTTGTGTCTACTGAAATGTCCCTTGCGAGTAATTCGTTTGGAAACAGATTGACCACCCCTCACTCGTAATTAACATAGTCTGGACGCTGCTCGTTTGGTAAAACATATTACACCATATTTGGATTGATGACTGGTCCAAATTGAAATCAACAGCAGACGACAAAACTGATTTTATAAATGAAAACATGTTTTTAAGGGTATTCTACAAAAAATGAGTGTATGGTTACAAACTGAGAAGTTGCAAATCATGAGCATTCATCGTTTCGTTTCAAGTGGTGTGTATAATATGTAATGAAATGCGGTTTTTAAAGGAGTAAAGGCTAAATCTATC
Source organism: Cerastoderma edule (assembly GCA_947846245.1). NCBI lineage: Eukaryota > Metazoa > Mollusca > Bivalvia > Cardiida > Cardiidae > Cerastoderma > Cerastoderma edule. The sequence continues at coordinate 25,248,796 of OX401417.1, forward strand.
ACTAAAGCTTAATGTATGATATTAATATAAGTGAACGTGTCTAGAGAAGAGACCATTTGCTATAAAATGTCCCGTGTGGTGGATGGTTTTTACAACCATCTTATTTTGGTGAGGAAGAACAAATGAGTGAAAAGGGTATTTGTGCAATTTCTATCGTTTGAGGCGCTTGTTTACAGATATGGGGAAATTTGGAAATCAAAGGTTTCTATAAAACTACACAACGGCTACAATGTTATATGATGCACACTTACGAATAGTTATTGGAAGCATCATTTATAGATCTACCGTAAATAAACTATACATACTTAGCAATACTGACAGTTCCTAAATTGATCATGTTTTAAACAACTACTTGTTATTGAATACCAAACAACAATACAGAAACTGTATTGTTTCAACGATGTCTTATTTGGACTTCAAAATTGTCTCTCCTGTAAACAAACACATTTAAACAAGTAGCTTTAAAATACAGTATGGACCAAATGATCTTAGAATGCAAACGCGCTCTTGTCTACAACGGAAGAAATGTACAGGCTATCGTTTATCTAAACGACTTAGGGAAAACATTTGCGTAAGTCAAAACGAACATAAATGAATACAAGTAGTATATGGGAAATAAAAGAAGCGATATTGGCATGTAACACGTTGTTGGACGCGTCTTGAAGAGACGAGTCCAATGATGTGTTACCTTACAATATGGCTTATTTCAATTTTGAAATTAGAACGATTTCTCATCAGCTTACGCGGACTTTTAGCATAAAATAGTAAAAGCTACCCAGGAGTCTAGAGGGGAACCCATTTCGCTATTCCATCCCTTGCGAGAAAGACTTTGAGAAAACATGTTTTGTCCTATTTCTTATAGTTTGAATCAAGATCAAATCAAAGTTATTATTTTGGTTGTATATGTAAGTAAAGCAGACTGTGTCAAGTAACTAGAACTAAAAAGATTTTTTTTTTCCTAAACAGATCGAGGTTAATGAAATAAATGGACACACTCGAAAATCGAATCTGTTTTGTCCGATCTCAAATCCTAATTTTAACCATTGCGCAACTCCAGATTCACCAAAGACGACACAACCATGTTATTGATTTAGATTTTTCCATTTGGCTTCTACAAGTAGATATGAGATCGATACTAGTAAATTCCTATAAACAATAAGATAATAGCTTTGACATCTTGCACGTAATCGATACACTTCAAAAGCCCACCGTTTCCATTTTATTTCAAATTCTTTGGATGCTTATTCAAATTAGGACGCGTTTCAAGCCCAATTCATTGATTGAGTTCCAAGGCGATTCCAGTGAATTTCCAGTCATATAGATCTGAAGATCTAGGTATAGATATTTCATTGCAATTACAAATTGAATCCGCCCAGTCTAGTTGATATTTAGTCAATTTATTTGACAGTGCTGGAATATGAGGCTCTATGTTTTATGTACCTGTTCAGTATCATGAAATAGTGTCTTATACTCGGGCATTCACATAGAAATACATGTAATTGGCCACCATGGGGATTCAAACCCGAGTCCAGGGGTCTTAAATCCCTGATCCGAGTCACTACACTATCGTAGATCCCATAAAACAAACAAAGCTAGTTATGTGATTTTATATCGATTTCATCGAAAGCGTCTGAACAAGAAACCTATAACTATAGATCACAGCATGTATTCAAAGGCATTTCGAAATCCAATTTAGTTTTTGATACAGTTTTCAAATTGCTTGGAACCGGATATACTCCAAACTATAGGCGAAGCTCTCTGTGTGAGAAGTAGAGCGAATATCTGCCCAATACAAATCGGCAAACCTCCGACTCTGTAATCTCGTCGCGTGCAGGAGTTGAAGGCGATAGTTCGTCTACGTTTGATTAATGCTTAGTTCTGTGCCCAGTTTTACATATATATATAGGAGTCGTGGAGTTGTGTGTGCGGAAGTACCACCTTATAAAGTCGTGGATTTATATAGGATGTACGGTACAAAATCGTTGATTCATAAGTGGTGATACGAACATGACTGTGGATTTATTTATATTCATTGGTTCTCTAAATACCCGTGGTTCTAGTTTCAAAGATAGTGCATTGTTCTGTTTTCCACCTTATATAGTTTGTGGGTTAAAGAATGATGTACGGTGTAAAATATTTGACTTTAATGATATTTTTCTTGGTTTCTTACGCATAACCGTAAATACATCTATATCAATGAGTTCTTTATAAAAACTGATCTTGGTTATACATGTATATGCTTTGCGACCATCGTGCCTCTATAAAATCGTTGATTGTGTGATATGTTTCGATATCATGACTGTCGTTTAGTATACGACGGCAGAATCCAAAGCGATAGGTTTTTTTTATACATGTTCGTGGAATTTTGCGCTGGACGACCAGACTTCGATTTTCGACTGAATACAATTGTTTCATTAGCTTCGATCTGTTTACAAAAAACCATCTTCAGATAAGGTGGTTACAAAGCTGTATGTTATTTTACAAACATAAAGCATATAGCAATTTACTCTTTAAACCGTTTAGAATGCCATATTAAAATCTAGGATCAAATAACGATGGTCCTTCCGCTCGCAAATGGCCAACTTTATTTGACAATTGATTTTCTGGCAGATATATAGAGAAAAAAATATTGTTACATGCATAAGGTTTTCAGAAATTAAGAGAATTGCATATGAATTAAAGGTTATAATCCCTTGAAGCTAGTGCCCTTGTAATAATTCCGCTCATGTCCAATCGCTCACAAAATTTGTAGAGGTATCCGAAATGTATTCCGGATACCTCTGCAAATTTCGTCAGCGATGGTGGGTCCGAAATGCTGCAGAACCGCTGCATGAGTGCTTGAATAATTAAATACGTTTACCCTGGATTCATTTTCTGCTCTCAGTGTTCGGCTATTATACAGCCATGTCATCATTTGTACACGTTATTGACAGTAGGATAATTATTGTTTGATGGGATTTGTGGGTTTGTAATATCAGGCAATGCTTTATTCTTCATATGCTGTTCATTCTGTTCGATAGTGTAACAGACCGAGGAAGTTAAGCTCTGGAAGACAAAGTCACATCTGAACAGTGAAAAACACTGGCGTTCAATGAACAGTTGCGTTATTTATGCTTATACCCCATGTTCGCTTTTACGATGCACTAGGTTCCCGAGTTTGCATAGAAGTTCCACGATCGTTCCAATAATAACCTTATTGTAACAGATATGAAGCTCTCCATGTGAATCGATTCATTCATGCAAACGACTTACAACACCCTGACAGCATACGTTGTGACAAAAGAGGATTCGCATCTGTTGTGAGACACGTAAAAAAGAAACAAATAAACAAAGGGCCTTCCAATGGACTGGAAATCACAAGTCCCTCTCTTGGATGACTTAAAAGGAATTCTGGTGGTGTTATGTGGGTTGACAGTCCTTGTGCACCTTAAAATTGTTGAATGTACATAGAAATAGAACGTCTCGATACGCTGTAAAACACAAACCAAAAAAAGCAAATTGAACTTTTCCTTTTTTAATTCTTGACGTGTTGTAAAAAAACAAACCAACCAACAACGCAAATTTGATAAAGACAAAGTGCACATCAGTTTTTTAAATTTAAGACATTAAAACATTTTTTTTTTCAAATTTAAGACAAATAACACATCTTGTATCCAATAACACATTTGTTTTGAATTATGTTTAAAATCTCATCTCCTGTAATCGGACCATCTAGAGGTTTAATAAAAAAATTCGAACATGAAATGGTATGTTTTCATCCAGGCAGATTGCCCAGTTACAAGATGACGTGAATTTGGGAGAAATCAATACATTACTGCCAATTCAAGCTTCATAAAAATACTGATTTTGTCCACAGGGGAAAACCCGCACCTGCTCTCTGGTTTTCCTTATGAACTGTTTCTTTACATTTGGTTAATTTCTTCTCGACTATTGCTGTAATGTGTTCAATTTATTAAGACCAGATAAATGAAAGTTGGTCTCTTTAACGGGACAAGAAGAGTTTTGAAACTCCAAGACATTATCATTGCTGATGTTTATGGCAGAGCACGGTCTTACAAGCGAGGCTTACATTAAATAACTTTTCAATTATAAGCTGTTATTTAAGCTAAGCATAAACGAAACAAAAAAACACAATAACAGTATGGCTTGACTACTAAGTAGTTTTCTGCTATTGCACATGGTTTCTGGTCCTTTTTTTTTTTAATAAAATGCATATATCATATGTCTGACATAAAATGACCATTTTAGAGAGTTGGTTCGTTTATCGAGGTGGTCATCATTTCAGAAATATAATGATACATGTATGGTCGAGGTTATCACCGTATTAGCGAGGTGGTCTTTTATTGAAGTTTAATATAATTCCTTGATTTAATTCTTTAAATCTTTAAATCTTTAAAATGTGTAAACAGAAAATCAACCTTTCATCCAAAAGCGTGACATCACTTTTGAGATTAATCACATACAGACTGTACAGACTTAGATGAATTAACGCTTCCTGAATTAATCACGCTTTTGCTAGCAACTATTAATTGTATACCAAACAGCAACACAAACACTGTATCATTTCAACGAAATACTTTATAATTTACTGTCATATGATCTCATCTGTGAACGAGCACCTTTTAACGTTGACTCTTGGCTGACTTTTACTATCGAAAGCATATTAAACTTGAAACTTGAATTAAGAAAACTACATAACATGGTGGTTCCGTCGTGCCACCAAACATCTCGGCACCGATTTTCAATTTCCAGATCGATGCAGTGTTCTGGGAGAAGACAATAAACTTGTTTCCAATTAGACAGCAGATAGAGAACAATGTGAGTGAATACCCACCGGCATGCATGCGCCTAACTACATCCCAAAAGGGCAATACCAGCGTTTCTAGGACCTCAAAAGATAATTTACATATCTTCTCAGCAAACAGGGAACAAATTGCTCGAGACTTGATGAGATATCGTCAGGAACTCAAGAGATTATATGTATTGGATTGGGGTTTTGGTCCCTATGTCTTCTTAAAAATATTTTTGTTTTTGTTTTTAAACAGCATTTCCGTCACATCTTGGCGGTAAGCGTACCTATCCATGCGTATCGCGTTTCCTCACCAGTACTGCATGTTGTTGATTTTCAAACAATTTACTACTTTTCAACATCGACGTTATTGTAAATTGTAAATGACAGACGAATAAATCATGCAGTATTGGCCTCATTAAAGGATATCTCCCGAGGCGGATCTCAAACTCCAGACTCCATGTATCACTAGTCGGACACGTAACTGGCTAGGCTAATGCCAAATTTTCGACTGTACCAAATTGAAAGAGTTTACAGACGACATTTCAAAAAGTGATGAAATTGGAAAATAATCTTCCAAAAGGGCTCAAAACATTGTGGAGAAAGGGAGAAATTGCTCGTTACGAGCAATTTCTCTTTTTCCCACAGTGTTTTCAAGAGTCGTCTGCAACAAGGTAGTAAAATGTCGTTATTGTTTGGTAGTTGGTTTATTAGCGTACATATTTGGCGTGCTTTAGACGATGTGTTGTGATCCTTTGCAATTTCGATATTCCAAATCTATTCCAGACGTACATGTTATTCGTTTTCTGCATTCACCATAGTATATTAGATAAACTTTAAAGTATGAATACAAAAGTCGTCCCCTTGTTTCTACGATGCATTTAGTTTTAACCTATTCATTATAAATAGATTTTGAGGGAAGCTTGTAGCTTATAACTTAATCTTGATTACTTCGTGCTTGATACATGATCAATACTCGCGTTGATTTCTGGGTTATTCCCGGTATTTTCACCGCGCCATAAAAACGGATCACACCCGGGACCCTCGATAGTAAAAGCTGACGCGCTATCTCTGCAACACTGTCGCCCTGTTACATTGGATACGTCTAACTCGTAAAATAGTTCAAGTTGGATGTCATGAAAAAACTGAAACTTAATCGAAACTCATCTTAAGCCCCTTAGAAAAAGTTCCACAAATAGTACCATAATGCCCATGAACTATTTTAATTATCATCATTTATAGAAATTGTGTCTAATGTAAGTATATACAGTCTTCACGTCGTGTTACTGTTTATGAATTTGAAGGTTATATGGATTGCATACACATGTACAGATGAAAATCTTCCATTTTACATGATTATAAAATAATTCCTTACAACTAAGACTACTCAGTTTCGGTTTTACAATGCATTTAAGGTACGTCTAAATCTGAAAACAGCCAGAGTGGGATTGCGCGAAATAACCGAAATATGAAATCAATCGGCCTTTAAGCCCCAGAGAAATAGTTCCACAAATAGAACCATTATGCTCATAAACTATCCAAATTATTATCTGCTATAGAGATTGTTTCAAAGGTCATCATATACAAACTGATATATTGATACCATCTTTGCATTTCGGAGGAACCTTGATAACAGAAACATGTAAATCTGAGACTCACTCGTTTTATATAAATTTAGATTTTTTTTTTCAACTAGGATTACTTGATCTCGAAACTGCATTTCGGATAAATAACCAATACTATGCACCGAAGGTGGACTAAATACAATGTTGCAAGTTGATTACCGCTACTCATGGGAATCGAACCCACAGCCTTCATGTACAGAGGTGAACACTCTATCCAAAAGACCCTTGTTAGGTTAGCGTCTATAGATACTGGAAGGCAAGTTTCATGTTAAAATACGAGTCATAAAGTGATCCAGGTAGTGTTGATGGGGGAACAATCGCCGTTATATAAGTGAAAGATATTGAACAAACCGAGAGTTGGTGAAAATGTTCGCAAAATATCTCTTTGGGAGACGACGGAGGTTAACAGTATTTTTATGTAGGGTTCATGTAGGGTTCTTGTAGGGTTCTTGTAGGGTTCTTGTAGGGTTCTTGTAGGGTTCTTGTAGGGTTCTTGTAGGGTTCTTGTAGGGTTCTTGTAGGGTTCTTGTAGGGTTCTTGTCAGTTTCAAAGGCTTCATTGCGGAGATTTGAGATAGTAAGAAAAGGGATACTGGCTTTCGATTTAATTTTGATCCGTTTTCACATCGCATCAACATATTTTACTTAACTAGCGAGGCGATGCTATTCATGGATGGAGAAAGTCACCATACTGTCCATGAGAACCGTTATGGTTTAACACTTTAAACACTCATCACGAATGTGTGTCAACTGAATTGATTACTTAGAATCAGGTCAGTAAGTGATCAATGTGGGATGACAGTTTGATATCGTTTCCGCCATTAAAAATCAACTCTCGCGTCATCTCGCGGGATATCGTGTATGTTGCGAGAGTTATTGGTAACATCGTTAGAATTGGATTTAAATCTGTTAAACAGTGATATCCAAAACAATTGTGATTGATAATACTCTTCTACGGAGGTCGTTCAAAGGGAGGTAATTCATATTGGTATACGGTCTAACTTGTGTTAAGCAGCCACCCTTTTAAGCAGCTAATCTGCCTTAAACAGCCACTACAGAAAGTCCCATTGTTAGATTTATAGTGTACATCAATTTGTGTTAAGAAGCCAACCTGTCTTAAACAGCCAATTTACTCTGTCCCATAGACTGGCCTCTTAACACAAGTTTAACTGTACATGTATGCAGCATATAGATTTTGGCATCGCGATTACCCTTTACACATCCAATCCTCGATAATTGGTGTTTCATTCTTTTCATTCTGAAGTAGAAAATGTTTTGCGGACAAAAAGTCAAATAAATCAAAGACCTGATAAACATGTAATTAGGGTTTTGGATCAAAGAAGAATATGGTAATAGTTTCCGTTTCGTGGGAATGACCTTTGGCATGACACTTCAGAGCCCTAACCTAGTTCTGGTGAATCCAGGAAAGCCTTACATAACTGACAAACTTTTGATACAGCGTTAAACAGCATACAAACAAAGGTAGTATCTTCGCCATGGGACCACGTGTTTGACTTGGAATATAAAGGTCCTAAGTTCGAGCAATAAACTGTCTCATGTTTTATCTTGTCAACCTGATTTATTCGTCTTTCACCACTGATCAATTATGTTCACTTAGGAAAGTATTCAGCATGATTTGAAGGAATGTTTTGAGGTTTTATTGAAGAAAGATCACACCTCAGAGCCGTACTCTAGTCCTGGTGGATCCATGGAAGCCGTAACAAAACTGAAAAATTGCTGATTCGCCGTTAAACACCATGCAAAAAAGAAGAAATATCAGGAGCATGGAATGGTGCGTTGATCGCCCGAGTTGTTTGGCGAAGGATCGTGTCTATAACAAAACGTATAATGATGAGTGGTATTGATTGGCATTGATTGATAGGCGCTTCTATAAACGTCATGATGAACGATAATCGGCCATTGTGCTAATTCAATCCTTTACGTTAAAGGCGCTTAATCACAGATGAGAGAATTTCAAAGGCAAAATAAAATAGCGTTGAAACAATATAGTTTGTATATTGGTGCATGGTATGCAATATTAAAAGAAGTTATTGAAAGCATACTTATTACAGGAAGCGTCAATATGTGTCTAAGTACAGCTGTATGTATAGTTTATATGCAGTAGATATCAAAACCAATGCAACGCTTTTTGGATCTAAATACAAATTAATTCACCGTATACAGGCTATGAAAGTTAGAATTCCCACTAAGTTTGCTTCTGATGACTAGTCTTGGGGGTGTATCATACAAAAGGACTGTCGCTGTACAGTATTAAAGACATTCAGTTTTAACTTCCATATTTCCTTGCACTGGTAGCTTTTAGTAGGAGCCTCTGTGGCGTTGTGGCTAGAGCAGTAAACTTTATCCTTCGTGTAGGCTCAATTCGCAGAAGCAGCAGATTCCATGAGTGGTAGTACCTGGGTTTACTAAGGGGATGTTGATAGTTTAGCCCAACTTGTAGTATAAGCAATCAATTAAGGGAATGTTCTCCATCAACAATAAAGAGGCCACCGTACATGTAATATAACTGAGAATAAGTTGCCGCGATATAAAAAAAAAGCGCAAAGAAATAACGCAAAAAAAATACTACTAAACGAGATGGGGTATCGTTCGTTCCTCGAAATCCATTTTTGCCTGATATTTATTTCTTAAATCGAATACTTCGATGCGATGAGCGAATCAAAACCGATATTAGTTATTGTTTTGATAGAATTCACTTAAAAAAGATCGTCGGCCACTGGTATGGAATGAACAGGTTCGATACTCGCTGGCAGCGAGGTGAAAATGCCCGGACTTACCCACAAATCGGCGCAAGATTCATGTTTCTAGGAAGCAGTCATCGATTTATTAAGCTTCAATCCTCCGTCATTATCGATGTAAAATAAATGATTTTGAACTAAACAGTTAAACAACTTTGCTTGTTTAAAAGTTAATTGCTGAGCCACATTAATTAGGTGTCCGACTTTAAATAGGTCATAGTTCTTTCCGATGCCTGATGAATTCAATGCTTCATGGTTTACCCGTCTCTCCCCACGGATCAATTATGAGCATGTAGGTAAGCAGTCAGAGACTTGGAAAGCGTGTTATCCTGGCGAAGAGTAAGGAGCATCTCGCCGCGTTACAGCTGTAGTATTGTTGAAAATGGCGTTAAACCCCGAAGAAATCCAATACAATACCGTTTCTTTACCGTCTCTAGAAAGATGTTCTCAATTAACGCGCGTATATGACTCAGATTCGTCCTTTTCCCACAATGTTTTATGCCCTATCAGAAGATAGACTTTCAATTTAATTACCTTTTGAAATGTCGCCTGCAAACTCTTTTAATTTTGGACAGTCGAAAATTTGGCGTTTGGTAAAGGGTTAAGCGGGATTTTCTCAAAACGACGCGCGTATTTGACTGTTTTAAGACGCCAAACTGTTTCTTTTTAACTTGGTTTCGACAACAATGCCCTTGCTGGCGGCGCCGGAAATTAGGACGCCAAGACAAGCACAAATTACACCAATTGAATTTTAATTATTAATGAGGTCTGCTCACTGAACGGCCGCCATATTTCTTTCGTCGGCGGCCTGACTCAAGAAGGGGATCAGTTTAACGTCATACAAAGTTTTGTCTTACCATGGACTTACATGGACTTAACCCATTACCAACCGCCAAATTTTGGACAGTCCCAAATTGAAAGAGTTTGCGGACGACATTTCAAAACTTTATGAAATTGGAAAATAATCTTCTGAAAGCATAGAAAACATTGTGGAAAAGGGAGAAATTGCTCGTCACGAGCAATTTATTCCTTTCCCACAATGTTTTCTAGAGTCGTCTGCGGCAAAGTGGTAAAATGTCGTTATTGTTGGGTAATGAGTTAAAAAGTACTTTTGTTATATTTCTGAGAACAGTTCGTCTATAAGTATGGATCTTACAATCGGCACGGCGGAAAAGATAGAGCATTTGTAAAGAGAATTTCTGGTGATTTCCCATGTATTTATTCCTTATTCAGGGGAAGTGTCATATCATTAATTTGCAGATAAGATCAAATAGAACTTGTTTTCATTTCCAAAGGACGTCTTATTAAATCAATCATAAGTTCAAAGTACACTTTTTAACAGTTTTGCTCTTCAGCTAACATCTATGCTCTTATCGGTTCCTTGTTATCAAATAATTGTATTATTTGGATATCGCAATAAACTGTAACTGTTTTTGCAATAAATCGTTATGTTATTTAATATACTCAATTATACTTGTCCTTTGTGGCTAATTTGGGAAACATCGCTATGTTATGAGAACTAAGACAATCATGTTGTTTGATATGGCAAGTCATTATTTCGTTGTTGAGTTTGAAACGGATTGTATTCTTTATTCTTTCGTTTTATTTTCGGCATTAAAACATAATACATAGATGCTATGCTTATTTACATGTTATGCAAATGACACCAAAGTCACATATTTCTTTTTTGTTTCGATTAGCCGATGTAGATATATTCCATTTTTAACACATAATTTATAGTGAAACCCGCTAAATGGAATAGCAAATGTACTTGTTGAAATAGGGTTGCTCGATTATTGGTGTCTTAGCTAACACGTATTTGCATTAAGCATTTTGAAGTAAGGTTTCAGTATCTCCTTTGGTGACGAACTTCTATTTTACGCTTTAAGTTGGATTTCTTTTGATCTATTAACCCTTATGGCGATTGAACCGACTTCATGCTTATGCATACATATTAGATCCGGGCCAGCCGCTTAGTAAATTTGCGGCTGGTCTGTGATCTTACCCGTTTGCTACTCTGGGTAGCTTTCCTCGTCAAAATTAAGCAGATACTTAAGGCATTGAAAATCAGCGACAAAAAAATCATTTCTAGAAAAATACCCAGCAACCTTAGAGGTGAACAGATATCGGCATCGTACGGTAAACGTTGCATGTTATTAGAACTAGATTGCATCTTGTTTTTTGTACATTATTATGCAGGAATTGACATAGTTGAATATGTGAGCGAAAATGTGGTGTATTTAATTGAAGTGTATTCCTCAAAGGATTGCACAAATGTGGCAAAGATGTGAATATACAGAAGTGATTTCGTGCTAAACATGTGCGTTTTCTTGTCCGAATATCAATGTTTTCCAATTCAACACGAACTTCTTTTTTGGATATATAAGATGTTTGTGATTCCGTGACGTCACGAATCTACCAGGAAAATGTTTTTCTCGGACCCGTTGGTCATGTGGTTTAAGCAGGGTGCGGGGGCGAAAAGGTCAAACTCGGACACCAAGAATTTGAAATACAGGGCAAAGTTGTTACGTGGTAAGGCTCTTTTTTTTTCATTCTTTTTAATTCATTTAACACACATCTTTCTCTACAAGCATGTTTTAAATATATGGGATCATTGCTTCACAATAATTAACCCCTGAAAAGGATCTGAGATATAAGTTCGTGAACTTCATGAACAGACATGAACAAACAGACTGTTGTAAAACTGCTGTTCATGAACAAATACTAATTCTAACATATTCATAGACATAAAGGACATTTTCATGAACAACAAGAACCTATTCATGAATGTTTTCATTAACATTTTCATGAACATGTTCAACTTTGTGATCATGAATAGCCATTTCGTGGCTGTATTTGGTCATGATGTTCATAAACATAGTTCTTGAATCCTTGACAGGGAAATGGACCCGATGAAGAGTTAATCTTGGTATCTCACTATCAAAACTGAGCCGCATCACAATATAATCGTGGTATTGTTAAAGCCATATTAACCCAAACAAACATATTTAGAAGGAAACCATTGTAAGCAAAGATGTGATTACTCCTAAAGAGCAATTTCCCCTTTGTTGCGATGGTTTCTATCCTATTTCACTAAAGTAATGTCATGTTTCATACCCTAAAGATGCCGAACGATGTTGCTTTTAATTTGGACTTGCCAAAAAATCTTGACAAATATCTGAAAGGAAGCCATTGGAATAGATGTATTTTTCTGATCATAGCTTTGATATTCCTCGGCATTAAATCATATTGTATATAGATGCTATGTTTATTTACATGTTATGCAAATGAAACCAAAATCACTTATTTTCCCCAGCAAACCATTGTTATGACAAGTCATATTGCTCTTTGTAATCAATATTTAAAGCGAGGTAATCACCCTTATGACTAGCCTATGCAATATATACATGTATACGTAACAATCTCACAAACAAACAACAACAACAGAAAACTAAACAAGCATCAACATGTCTACAAAGATCATAGAACAGGGTTTGTAATATGGTAAAAAATCTAAAGAGTCACCGTTGATCGCAGGCGGTTGTTTTTGTTACTAAGATCGAAAGCGCGCACGTGCGCTCTCGGTGCTCTCTGTACTCCACGTGACGGAGAGGGCCGCCATCTTGAAGAAATGAGCTGAAATTAACATGGAATCAAGATAGGCGTGAGTAGATCTTGCCGAACGTAACAATAGATGAGAATATACCGTAAGCATACACTGATTTATGTTTTTCGAAACTTGAGCATTAAAACAGATGACTACGTTTGGAGTGGTTGGGAATTATGTCAATTTTAGAAGCAAAATTCGTTCATCTTTTTATAAGTAGAATTTCATTGCAACTTTTTCAGTCACTAATACGAATAATCATAGCTGAATGGAAGCAAATAACTCTTTCTGAAATGCATTTAATTATCATGTGCCTGTATTCTCGATACACCAGTTTGACATAATGAAATTATATTTGGTAAAAAAATCGTTTGGTCAGGAGGAATAAAGCCAAATAATGAATCTTAATAAGTTATCTATCAATAAAACTTACTACATATATGTTTGCATTCCAAGATGCTTTTAATTTTGTTAAATGCAGCTTATTGATTCCAGTGGCAAACAATCTCACTAATACCTTCTGACAATTGGATCAATGTTTTCCTTAACCCTTTCCCAAACGCCAAATTTTCGGTCCATGATTATAAAAGTTTGCAGACAAAATTTCAAAATGTGCTAAAATAGAAAACAATCTTCTGATAGTGCAGAAAACATTGTGGCAATAGGAGAAATTGCTCGTAAAGAGCAATTTCTCCTTTTCCGGCAATGTTTTAAAGAGTCCTAAAGAGTCGTCTGCATCAAACTGGTCAAATGTCGTTATTGTTTGGTAATGGGTTAAAAGAACTAGCTTACAGCACAGATTGAGATTTTAACTTTTCAGCATGAGTCTTCTACTAATAAAATGAAAATGTTGATTTCCAAACTTACATAAGACTAGATAATTTAAAAATTTCCAAATTCGTTTATATAATGGTACAAATAATATATATTTGCATTGTAGATATTGCAAACTGTGTAAACGAGTTTATTGTGTTGGTACCAAGGTAAACTTAGAATAAGTGGAGGTATTTTTAGATACCCCTATCACATGGGATTTTGGAAAATGTTTGACTACTCTTGTCAAGGTACAAGGTGCGCAAGAAGAAATTCTTGTGTTTATATAAATAAACCAGCTTTCCCATGGAAGCACTGACTAGCCAAAGGCTTTCTTTACATTATTAAACGAAATCTTGAGGCTTTAGCAAGTTAGAAGTAAAAAAATTGAAAATGGTCTTTGTTTTAGTAAAAATGATTTTTTAAAGTCTTTGGCATTTGAGTGGAATAGAAAATTGTTTGTTATAAATACTTTTTTGTTTCATCACAATGATTTCCTTGTCCTAGTTCTGTATAAGGTGTATTACAATCAACATCTAAAGCTTAATTTACTTTAATTTACTCATTATCAAATTTACTGTATTGATTGTGGTTATTCCCTGGTTTGGTAAACAGTTTTTTGCAATTATCATGCATAATGGAAACAATATACAGACCCTTTCCTGTATATGCACAATCTAATACACCATCAATAGAATGAACAAGAAACCACTGTGACAAAAGAAAAAGAATCTTTTATCAAGCAATGTCTTCTTAAGCCACAAGTGTTTCTTCCAATTATATCCAAAATAGCATTTTATTCTTTCATTTTTTGTATTTATAAATCGTCTGCAATTGCTTTCAATTTGGACCTGTCGACAGAAAAGTCCAAAGGGTAGAAATGAGTTAATGATTGGTATTATATGAGCTGACAAATCTGTTATTGCCAGTTTATTGATGTTTGATGACATTTAATGATGGAGCGTTATCATCAAATATTCAGTTAGCCAAAGGACACTCTTCTAGCACCCTTGTTGTTTACTCGTATTGGCATGACAATGGTTTATTAAAGAGTTTAGGGGCTTTGTGGCATAGTGTTTAGAGTACAGAACTTGAAATCATAAGCCCGCTCTTCCTAGGTTTAAATCCCACTAACAGCAATTGGATTTTCGTGAGAGGCATAGAGTGGCGATGGTTCTGTCCAGTTTGACTAGCCTTTATGGTCAGTTAAGTATGGGGTCTTCCTCCATCATTAAGAGTCGGGCATTGCAACATATCTGAACTAATGTGATGTGATGCAAAACCCATACAAATAAAAAATTGGAAGAGTCTATCTCTTTCTGAAACAATTCATGGAGTTAATGACAGCTGAAGCTAACTAATGTTGTTAAGAGAGTTTGCTCTTAAAAGAGTATTTTGAAAGATAGCTTACAATAGGAAGGGGTCTGCTTGACCAAGTTGTAAAGGAGATAGACTTTAAGCTTGGGGGTCCTGGGTTTAAGCCCGACTATCACCATTGGTTAATTGGAGTATCCTTTGGCAAGACGCTTAAAAGCTCTTGCCTAGTACTTATGAATCAAGGAAAGTGAAAAATACAGCTTTTAACCCCCTATATGTACAAAATCTTTATGATTAACATCCTTTGGGAATAATCTAGACAAGCTCTCATCATTTCACATGAAGGAATGGGTCGAGTTTTATTTACAAGAGGTGATTGATATTTCCCCTGAACAAATACAATATTGAGTACCGAGTGGTCAATTTATACCCATCTTTCTCCTAATTATCTCTACTTAGGCAATGGGTTAGCCCTCCATAGGATTGAAGAACTATGCTCATGAACTTGAACAGTCATGAACAACAAATGGCTTTTCATGAACATAAGGCTCTTCTTGATTTATTAATTCAGTTGGTTTTAAATTTTGTCAACATTTTTTCAGCTATGTTGCAATGCTGGACTGTTAATAATGAATGGAGACCCTGAAATTGACTGCCCCAATGGGCTGGTTAAGCTGGGTATAACAATCTGCATTCCCCAAGTCAGATGGTAGACTGCCTCTCATGAAAATCAAATGCACTTGCCAGGATTCAAACCGACATGTAGAGGGGCCTTTTGATTTTCAAAATTCTGTACTAAGGCCAAGAAAGCCCAAAAGCTGTTCTTGAACTTGTTTGTAAATTTCAAGAACATGTTCATGAACATCAACAACAGGTGCATGAATGTTCTTGATGTTCATCAACATGTCCTTGAATTGCATGAACCAGAACATACTTTTGTTCATGAAAAGCAATTTGTAGTTCATGAATGTTCATGAAGTTAGTGAACAAGTTCTTGAATCCTTTCAAAGGGTGGTGTGGAAAATATTTCTCTTGTTTGGACCACTGACAATGCTGTTTCAGCAAAGTGCCATTATAATGCTTGCATCGATTGATAATCTTAATATTGAATTATTTTGTGCAAGTGCAGACGTAGTCTAGCCAGAATATGATACATTGAACCAGCTTCAACCTGCACTTATCTTCTGAAAGGCATCATTACTTCACACGCAAGATTGCATTGTTGCAGTTTCATGTCTACAGAAGACATTTTTACATTTCTTAATTGGATTTGATATTAGTGTCTTCATGCTCTTTGTATAATGTGCATGCTTTTCTTCCTTCCGTTTCCAGCATCATATTAGCAAGGTCTGTTAAACACCCGACTTGGAATACAGGGGTCCTGAGTTTGAGGTCTGGCTTGGTCCATTTTCTTTCCGGCGCTTAACCCTTTGTTATTGTGCTGGAACTGGCTTCAAGCTTATGCAAACAGGTAAGATCCAGGCCAGCCGCCAAGTAAATTGGCGGCTGGGCTGTGATCTAACCTATTTGCTACTTGGAGTATCTTTCCTTATCAAAATTTTAAAAGCAGATATTTAAGCTTGTGAAAGTCAGACGACACAAAAATCTATTTTTAGAAAACTACCCAGCATTCTAAGGGTTAATGAAGGTATAACCACCTGATTTCTTTCATTTCTCACCACTAATCAATCACGCTTTATGTGAGAATTTTGATCAACTCAATTTCACCGCCTAATGTGTCTGGTCCAAATGAAAAATGGAATCTATTTTCGCTCATATAATTCAACTAAGTACATTATTGAAATATTTCAGGTATAAATGTAAATGAAAAGTACTCTTTGTTTGATGCAACTAATATTAGTCTTGCTTGTTAGAACTATATTTACATATCAAATATCAGAAAATGGAGAGAGAACTGAAAGTTGATTTTATTAGCCCTTTGCCTCACTTAGCAATACACCCTTAATTGCATTAAAACTAACGAAAGACTTATAAGGAAGTAAGAAATTGCTTGAAATAGCAGATATGTCCTTCTTGTGTGGTAATAGTAAAAAATTGAAAGTTTTGGAATTAACAGACAGTGATAGTTCAAATATTTTTCATATTTGGGATTGTAATGGTTTCATTTTAACCCTTTCCCAAACAATAACGACATTTGACGACTTTGTTGCAGACGACTTTAGAAAACATTGTGGGAAAAGGAGAAATTGCTCGTAGCGAGCAATTTTTCCTTTTCCCACATTGTTTTCTCCACTTTCAGAAGATTATTTTCCAATTTCATCTCATTTTGAAATATCGTCTGCAAACTCTTTCAATTTGGGACAGTCGAAAACTTGTTGTTTGGGAAAGGGTTATGGCATCTTCAAAGATTTTACATAGAAAAATGGGTTTGGATCTGTTACTTCATGATATGCATCCATAGTCTTGCACTAAACTCTTGATATATGAGACACTGAATTATACTCTTATTTCTTATATTACTTCCTTATGTTTATCTAAAAGAAACACATATCCAAAAACAACAGCTAGATTTCTGTTACTATTCTTTACAGGGCTTTTTAAGATCATTGTTTTAAGCCTTTCCCAAACAGCAAATTTTCGACTGTCCTTAATTAAAAGAGTTTGCAGACGACATTTCAAAATGTGATGAAATTGGAAAATAATCCTCTGATAGGGCAGAAAACATTGAGAAAAAAGGAAAAATTGCTTGTTACGAGCAATTTTCTCCTTTTCCCTCAATGTTATCTAAAGTAGTCTGCAACAAAATGGTAAAATGACCTTATTGTTTGGGAAAGGGTTAAAAGGAGAAATTGATCAGTAAACCTATCTGCCTTTATAAAGGATAGTTAAATTTCGCAATAGAAATTTTCCCCCATTTTAACGCAATTTTCATTGACATCTGAGATCTCGTTTAAGCTTGGGCAATAAAAATCTGTTATTTGGTTAAGTGTAACTTTCAGACAACACGCAACCAAATTTGCATTTTGCTGATGTCTCACAATATTTTCTGTGAAGCCTATCTAAGAGAAAACTGGGCTAGTCCCCCCTTGTACCAAAGTGATTTTGTAAGTGGTCAAACTAGATAACTTCAATAGATGCCATTTATAAACAAAATAATGGTAGAAATTGCCCTGGCAAATTGGCAAATGAGTAATCTTGCTTTTCATAATGTTTGTATTGAAAAAATGAAGAGTTGATAGACTTTTTGAGTATGTGCTTTTATTATGTTATTGTAATTTTCATGATAATACAATGTCATTATAAAATTGTCAAGAACATGAGATTAAGCTTTTGGCATATAAGAAAACACTTAAAGGTCATATGTACAGGTTGGGTTTATTTCATAAAATTAAAATATGAAGTAAAAGAATCAGATTGAAATTATTTGCAACATTTTAGCATAACGCATTACGTCATAAATCACCGTCAAAGCGCACCGATTAATAAAAGTTTGTATGACTTACTTCCCTTTGCTGTGACGTCACTCGTGATCCACTGAATGCGCCATGTAAACGGACCCATGTAAAGGGCGTGAAGAGCGATCGCTGGTTAGAACTGGTGTTTTTCTTCAAATAAACGATCCTAAAGTCATTGTTTGGATTGACAGCGCATTTTATTTATTGAATATGATTCATTTCATAAGAATATCAATTTGAAAAAAGATAAATTAATAACTTAACCCGTGAATTTGCATGGATTTGTCATTGCGTAAACCTGTTCATATGAAAGGAACGGCTTGAAATTTGGACGACTTTCCTTGAAATAAATGATTCTTAAGTCATTGTTTGGATTGACAGTGAATTTTCTATACTGGATAATTTTCATATTATAAGGATATCCATTTGAAAAAAATAAATTAGTGACTTAACGCGTGAATTTTCAAGGGTATGTCAATGCGTTCATATGAAAGGAACGGCTTGAAATTGGGACGATTTTCCTCGAAATAGCAATCCTTAAGTCAATGTTTGGAATGACAGTGCATTTTCTTTATTGAAGATGTTTCATATTATAAGAATATTCTTCTGAAAAAAAGAGTAAGTGACGTAACACGTAAATTTGAAAGGATTTGTAAATGTTTTCATATGTAAGAATCGGCTTGAAATTTTGACGATATTTGTGAAAACAGCTATTTTTATCAATATTTGTTGAAAAAAAAAACACGAGTACTTTTTCGTCAATGATCGTGTATTAGCATTAAGGTTTTAATTGAGTAGTAAACAAAGACATAAATCTGAATAAACGAATTGTCTTAAAACCGTACATCGTATAACTTTTAACTGTCACATTCACCCTGCATTGTCTTATCAATACATGAAATGAAACGGGAAAAGATCATAAATTGCGAACAAACAAACCGTATTATAACCCAACTTACTTGTGATACGAAGGTTATCCTTTAACTCACATTATCGCCACACATCAACTTACTTGTGATACGAAGGTTATCCTTTAACTCACATTTTCACCACACATCCAAATTTCAAAACTAAACACTGGCACATTCAAGAGTATTTGTTAAAATCATCCGGCAACTTTCCAGTAACTCCACCCCCAGTAAGAGATCTCTGATTTCGAAATTGATTCCGATGTTGTCTTTCTAGATCAACTGTTTTGACTTAAGAATTGTTCTTCATAATCACTTTACATTTATGTTCGTTTTCTCTTGTGTAAGTAGCCTTGGCATATTGAGCATTTAATTTTCGGACAGGTTTAATAATTAACAGCTAAAACAAAAAAATCGTCATAGTTTATTTTACTAACAACCTTAAATAAACATATTTGAATTTATTTCTTATGATTTTGGAATTTAAATATCAATTTGACAAAACTTGATTTTGATGTTAAAACGTTTTTTTTGTTGAAAACATAGAGTTAATACCGTTTTGGTGAATACTGATTATCATATACTTATTGAAGTGTCAAACTATTCTAATAGAAAAGACAACATGTTCACTTCTTTGAATATCATAACGACAAAGTATCAGACGTAAGTCACATTGAGAGATAAATATGTCCTGACACCTTATCAATCCAAACATCCTGTGAGTGTTTGGTCTTAATTGGTTATATCTTAACAATGGATTTTTTAGATAAATTTAATTGCCGCGCATTGAAAGTGTGAGATTTGACGCTTGTTATTTCATGTCTGAAATAGCAGAACGTGTCAGACCTGTTAATTAACAAGAGATATTTAAGAGATTAACGCCAGAGGCTATCTTTTGCCTAAACAATAAAGGACTTGAGACTTGAAACATACTGTGCAAATGTGGCAGATTGGTGTTAATTTGCATCACGACCCTTAATCCTTGTAATGTCCGATGTTTGTTGATTGACCCTTTGGATGTGAGGTAAACTGACAATAATCAATTAAATTGTAAACAAAGAGATTATGTTTAAATGTATAAATTACTTTGAATTGAGTCCGATCATTTAAAGATCAATAAAATCAATTCTCTGGAAACGCCTAACAATGCGTAAACTTACCGTCTTCGAAGTGAAAGTAACACAGCCTACTGTTCTTGTTTGGGGAATATATCTTTTGCTTATTTGTAAAGTAAACACTTTTTGCAGCTTTTATGTTTGTCGGAAAACGGGAGAAACTCGCATTCCTGCGACCAAAAGCAGAATAACACCAGAAGACCTGTCAAAATACCATATTCGATATCCAATTTACACTTCCCAAAACACAATTCAACACTTAAAATGTCCGAAATGTGTGCAAAAACACCATTGTTACTGAGAACTAGATTCTTCTTACTGATAGTTCATTTGACTTTGAAGCACAAATGACGTCACAACAAGGGAGATAAGTCATTCACAAAAATCGATAAAGGTGAATAAAAGTAGTCAAAAACAACATTTTTCGCTTCTGTATGAGAAAAAAATCATTACCTCCGTCATAACGAAACCATAACCTAATTAAAAAACCATAATTGAAGAAAATTTTGTTTATCCGGAAATATGACCTTTAAGCTGGAAGCATTATGCCACAGGTAGTTATTGTTGCTACACATGTGTAGAGGTTTTCTTCATTCATTATAAGATTCTTAATTTCTTTTTCGTTGACAATGGATGCACAGTCTGAGCGTTTACAAGTCTCTATATATTTAAGATTTGTTATAATAAAAAGTTTTGAATTGTCTTGCATTGAGGGATTAATGGGACTATATCAAGGATTTTATCCTATGAGTAACATAGTAACATAGTAACAAAAAAGGATTTTGGAGTTCTTATAATCACTAACTAAAAGACCATTTCAATTTCTTTATTCTTAAATGCTGAAAACCTGCATTTTATTTAAAGATAGCATAAAAAATAGCATTACTGCCTTTCTGTACTTTGATTTAAAAACTTGGTTTATTGATTGTGTTTGGATTGCTCTGTAAAGAACCTTGCTGGCAGCAAGTGATGAGAATGTCTCTAGGTCCCAAACATTCTAATCAATTTGGATAATTTAACAGGAAGGAAAAACTAGATCATTGTATACAAAATAAACTGTTTAAATAGCTTACCTTATCTATTAGTCAATGTGCCATAATTTTACTGGACAGTATTGAATTGGGCTGATAAGCATATCAATAGTTAAGCTTTATGTATCTTTATAGATCCGTGGTGTCATTTTTCCCTAGAAGACATTTTATTTCAATAAAGTTTAAACCTCGCTCTAAAAACGGGAAAAATTATGAAATAGATACAGGAAAAAGAACATGACTTCCATAGGACAGAAATCCTGGTTGAGAATTGTGCAAAGTGAACCATTTTTCCTTTTTTTGAACAATGATTTATCATACTATCTCAGCTTATTTGTGTTCTCAGAATAATAAACGTTAAAAATGTGATACATACAATCATTGTCACTTAACCAAATATCATTTTCAATTCCTGTACCTCTAAGTTGCTGAAATCCCGTGTTATTGAAGTGAGCCATCACACCTGAGATCGCTTCTATGGGAAATCAGGTTTATAAATCGGAGCAAGAATTTTTTTATAGCGTACCTTGTAAGCATCAGATGTCAAGAGAGATTAAACATTTTCAAAGACCAGCATGTCAATGGATTCTTAAAATACCACAACTCATTCTAAGTTTAGATCGTTGTTTATAAAAAAACTTCTGAACAGTTAGCAATTTTTCTCATTATCAATGTTCTTTATATATATATTTTCTGTATGTTTATGAGCGATGTTGAAACCCGTCAACAATCTAGTCTTATGTTACTTTAGAAATATATGCTGTCATTTTATTGGTAAAATACAATCTTTTTTAAACAAAAAATAAAATCCAAATCTGTGAGATAGTCCCTTTAAAAGTACTTTACTAGATCAGGATATCTTTGGTCAAAGTACAGGAGGTCAACCAGGGTTATAGAACTTTCATGAATCCTGCCAAAGTGCCAATTGCATCTTATTGACCATAAATGACCCTATCAACTGGAGTTTCAGACAAGGTGCCATAATTACAATATCTTAGATGTAGTATTAACAAATGCTCTTCAGTAACTTCCATGTTTCCATATTGTGTATACTTACAGTGATCATCTCAAGAATGACTACCCACAATATTGGATTTGGAGACGAAATACCAGAATATGCTCGGAAATAGTTACTGTATCTCGAGCCCTGGTTGTTAAAGCGCAGCCTGTCAGAAGACAAATATTGACTGATGAGAAATTATTATTCAAAGCAATATTGGGGAATCCCTTGCCTTAGTTGTCTGATTTGTCTTATTGATTTTAACAATATGTCATCAATATTCCAGTTATATTACGGCTTTCCTTGAATTCATTAGAATTAATTTGTGTATGTTGTTCAACATTGACTCAACAATTGTTCTATTACCTTACAGCAATTCTCAGATTTATTAGCTGTTTGTTTGTATGGGTTTTAACGCTGTGTTAGATATTTTTAAGTCGTACTACTGCTTTCCTTGGGTTCACTAGTTGGTTTTTTTAATTGTATGGGTTTCTGTTATCTTGCGTATTTCCTAAAATTTATCCTTGGGGCCACTCGCACAACGTCAAATTGCTTTTGCGCTGATTTTTACACTTAAAATGGACTTGTTTATATGATATTCACAATTACCAGTGTCAACAATTCACAATTTCTATTATCAACATTATATGATTTGGTAGGGAAAGCTTTATCTAATGTTTGGAGTGATTTCCTCTTTTGTCACATTGATTAGAAGTGTCTTATGCCACAGAACAGTCAAAGTAAGTCCTTATAAAGTAAGACGTTGAATCACACTCGCTTCTTTAAAAGGACTATCTCACAGATTGAGATTTTAATCTCTTTAAAATGAATTGTCATCTTTGAATAATGTGACATCACAGATCTATCAAGTTACAGAAAACTAGATTATTGATACACTTTCATCTTCTTTAGTAATTGTGAAGTGGAGATGAAGCATATAAATGGTGCAAATACAGTAAACCATTTAAATTGTTTATTTTGTAAACAATAATCTTTTATGTCGAAGTCCTTGGAAATAATTGGACAATTGTCTAGGACCCAGATTATGAAATTGGTTGTCACGCTAATCATGTGACGCTAAAATCAGGTACATCTGAAAGCAAGTCATATCCATTCATAAACCAAACTTTTAAAATCAAAACACTGTTTCACAATTATGCGATGAAAACACAGGTTTTCAGCATCTAAAGAATTTATATATAAAAAATGGTCATTTATTTATATGGTAAGGATTTTTCAAGTAACCCTTCTAACGTTTTATTACTCATACAACACATTCTTTGTGATAATCCCTTTAGGGGATATAAAGGATTCTAGTATAGCCTATGATTAGCCAATAGCTGACTTCATTTATGGCTATCATAGATGATTAGAAAACGGAAATTAACTTTACAAATGATCATCAATGTTGGGGAAAAAACAACATAATAATTGAAACATTTCTATTGAGGGAATGTACGGAAATTATATCTGCAGATAATAATTGAAAAAAGTTAATATTTGAACCATCTCTGTTAAGGAAATGGTTAGAACAATCAATAAACATCTTTCTAGGTACATTTACCTTTCAGGCAAAAGAAGAGAAAATGTTTGAAGAGCCAATAATTGCATTCTGTCATGAATAAAAAGAAGGAAATTTGGTGCAGTCAAGCCTTTAGTACCTGGAAATTAATTTGTCTTTTAATGAAAGCATCGTCTTTCATTACAGTGATTGGGGAAATCCTGGTTTCGACCCTTTCACTGACTTCAAAATGCCTCTGTTTCAGCTAGATCGTAGAGCTTGAAAAAATCTATTGACAATAGAAGAATTTGCTCTTTAAAATTAAATGTTTTCCAGATTTTCTTTCAAGCAGATGGTAATTCAAAAACTAATGTAACGAAAGAAGAATTTGCTCCTCAAGAGAAAATTGTTCATTTGTCAATTTTCTTCTTCTTGTTTTTGACATTTCTGAATACAATTTCAGTGATAACCTAACCCTTGTCCTAAATTGAAAGAGTTTGCAGAGGACATTTCAAAATGTGATGGAATTGGTAAATAATCTTCTGATAGGGATGAAAACATTGTGAGAAAAGGAGAAATCACAAGCATTTTTCTCCTTTCCAACAATGTGCCAGAGTCGTCTGCAGCAGACCAGGTCAAATGTCTTTATTGTTTGGTAATGGTGTATTTAGGGTCAACCTTAGTCTGGCATGTTCCAAATAAGATATTTCTACCAGTTTTTTGTTAAATCATTTTTTTGAACTTTAGTATTTTCTTAGCATGCTAACATCATAGGCGTAGGAGCAGGGGGGCCAGGGGGGCCGCCCCCCCAATATCCAGACTGGGGGGGCCAGAGTATACTTTGGCCCCCCCAATATTCACAGTGGCAAATGAAGATATTTGTATAGAAAAATGAAAGAAACGAAATTTAACAGCAGAATAAAAATAAATACGAAAAATAACCAAAATCTTTCTGACGTCATCATCGCAAATGGCAATCTGAACACATCAGGTTTATCCAATGAAAACTCAGCTCACTAAAATACCCGGGAAGTTTTGATCGACGGAAACAGTGGTGTAAAACATGTTCTTTAAAAGGTGTCAGACTCTATATTGTCTTCAATTGTTGGGTAAAGCTTAGTTGGATCCGTGGCTGTGACAGTCTGGTCACTGCCACTTTTTATTTAGTTCAATACAATTGATTTCCGCGTGAGATCGAGACCTGGCATATCCTTTTTTTTTTTTTTTTTTTTTTTTTTATTAAAGATACACATTTTCATACGCTTTCTTTTAATTCTTAAAATGTTATCGAATTTGTAAATGCATGAATAGTCATGAAAAAGTTAAGGAACATTTATTCTTAGACCGGTCCTCATCTGAAGTTGGCCCCCCCATGTTGAAAACGCTCCTACGCCTATGAACATAACAGACATCTTTCGGACAAGAGTCATTGAGATATATTGAATAAGAATGTCATAGCAACAGGCTTGATGAATCATTAATTCATTTGTTGTGTGTGACAAGGTATATGATTGAGATAACATTTTTCCATTACTTACCCAACAAGTTTTCTGTCTTGTCTGACTAGATTCTAAAATGTTTGGACTTGATATTTATGTCTGCAATTGTCATATGAATTCCAAGAATTATTTGGTAAAGGTTAAAATGTGTTGAGAGTGATTTCATTAACATGTCTGCCATTTGCAGAATTTTTAACTAGTTTAAAATAATTAAAATCTTAATTACATTTGGAATATTCAAATTAATGTTTAAATATTTTAAGAATAAGCCTTAATGGCACCATAATTTAATTGAATAATTTCAAACTTCCACACAGAATGTATATATCCATTAAGCAGACAACTTTAAGGAAAAATGATTAAATTCGAGGATATTCCTTCCAAGGGATTTTTTTTTATCATTTGACAAAAGAGATATTGCTTTCATAGGCATATCATTAGTTTAAACAGTTATCTGCAGTAGACCTGTAAAGTCTTGAGATAAGAATAACAGATAAGTATGAAATGGAATTCGTCTTCTATTTGGTCTTAATTACAAAGTGATCCGATTTGATCCATAGGCTTGCTACAGTGATATCTCTTTGTATCACAGTGATTTCTTTTTTAGCAGAAACAGCAAATTGAGGTATAATGGAGTAACTGGTTAACCTATAATTGGATCTCTCATTGTTCAAGAATTGTGTTGCATCATTGTTTGAAGCGCAGAGACAGCAAAACATGTAATTTGTCCTTGTTCTGATCCTCAAAGGACCTCCAAATGGTCCAATTATCTTTGAACTTGTGAGATACGTCCTGCACTCTCACTGCTCTCTGATAAGCTTTAACCCATTACCAAATAGAAACCACATTTGACTAGTTTGTTGCATACAACTCTGGAAAACATGGTGGGAAAAGGAGAAATTGCTCTTAATGAACAATTTCTCCTTTTCCCACAATGTTTTCTGCCCTATCTGAAGATCACTCTTTAATTTCATCACATTTTGAAATGTCTTCTTCAAACTCTTTCAATTTGGAACAGGCAAAAATTTGACGTTTGGTTAAGGGTTAAACTTTAATGCAAGCCTTGTTTTTGAACTTCCATTACATATTGTTGAGCTAAAGTTGGTACTGTGCATTCAGAAGGCACACCATTTGTCATCTATCCCTCACTGCTCTCTGATAAGCTTTAAACTTTTATGCGAGCCTTTGTTTTTGAACTTCCGTGATGTATTGTTGAGATAAAATTGGTACTGTGCGTTCAGAAGGCACAATGTCTATTTGTCATCTTTCCCTCACTGCTCTCTGATAAGCTTTAAACTTTTATGCGAGCCTTTGTTTTTGAACTTCCGTGATGTATTGTTGAGATAAAATTGGTACTGTGCGTTCAGAAGGCACACTGTCTATTTGTCATCTATCCCTCACTGCTCTCTGATAAGCTTTAAACTTTTATGCGAGCCTTTGTTTTTGAACTTCCGTGATGTATTGTTGAGATAAAATTGGTACTGTGTGTTCAGAAGGCACACTGTCTATTTGTCATCTATCCCTCACTGCTCTCTGATAAGCTTTAAACTTTTATGCGAGCCTTTGTTTTTGAACTTCCGTGATGTATTGTTGAGATAAAATTGGTGCTGTGCGTTCAGAAGGCACACTGTCTATTTGTCATCTTTCCCTCACTGCTCTCTGATAAGCTTTAAACTTTTATGCGAGCCTTTGTTTTTGAACTTCCGTGATGTATTGTTGAGATAAAATTGGTACTGTGCGTTCAGAAGGCACACGGTCTATTTGTCATCTATCCCTCACTGCTCTCTGATAAGCTTTAAACTTTTATGCGAGCCTTTGTTTTTGAACTTCCGTGATGTATTGTTGAGATAAAATTGGTACTGTGCGTTCAGAAGGCACACTTTCTATTTCCAATGTTAATCTTATATTGTGGGTCCTCAGCAGTATTGTGTGAGACAATTCTACTGAGTATCCACAAGAAAGGATATAAAGAAAATGTCTTCAATACACATGCTTTATATTTAAGTGTTTTTCATTTGCTTGTCTTTTCCTACACAAACCCTGATGTGTTCACAATCAGGATATTTAGAGGAACTTGGAAATGAAAATATTGAGTTGAAAGTGAATTTGTTTCACGATCAGGATTTTTAGAACAACTTGGAAATGAAACCATTGAGTTGAAAGTGAATTAGCTCTTCTTGATAAGCAGCCATTAGAACTGTTAGCTCACTTAAAGGTGAACTTAGTATAGCCTTCAACTAAGACCTAATTGATCAACGACAGAGGTTTTTGTCACTTCGGGACGATAAAATGTTTGTCATTTGGTAAAGATATTTGACAGAAATCTGAAGGGACTAGTGCACAACAGAAATATTATCAATTATGTAAATGTGCAGACGGTTTTTATAGAAATTGTTATATTTTGTGATGATCAAGCAAAAAGATTTGGTACAAAAGGGACTTTCTTACAGAGTGTGCTCTGTGCATAATAAATTCTTAAAAAGTTTATTTAAATGATTCTCAACAATGACTTAGACCATTTTTCAATTTAGTTTATTTTAAAGATTAAAAAACCTGAGATTTTATCATGAAATTTTGATATGAGCATTACTGCCTCTCAATGCTTTGAAATTTCCGTTCATTGTCATGTGCTATTTGGTTTCAAGGTGGACCATACATAAGTACCTAATAAGAGGAATTTTTGACATGATTTTGGTCTGGGTTAAAGGAGTTGTTACTCTCTAAAGAAATCTGGATTTTCATTTGTCACAGATGATGACTTAATAGATCTTACAAAAAGCAGAACTTGTTCATGACAGGGCCTTTTTCACTAAATTGGGAAGAGGCCTTGGCCTCGAAATTCGGGAAATTTTATTGATGAAACTGCTGAATTGGGAAACCAAGAAGCTGGTGTAACTTTGAAATTTTGGGAAAAATTGGTTGATTTTAAAGAAATTTCGAATTGGGATGGTGCATTTGATGGGCCCCTGTGACATGAAAAAGCCCTGAATGTGACCAACATTTTTCTGTTGCAACTGTTGCCTACACAATTGTGAATTAAATTAATGAAGGAGAATAAAAGAAGTTGAATTGAAACAGCCTCATCCTTTATGAGTATTCTATAGTATTCGTAGGTGAAATGAATTCAGATAGATTTAAAAATAAAAAAATGCTGTGACATAGGGTCCAACAGATATTTGTAAGAATTTGTTTTTTTCTCTCAGGATATCAAGTAAGTTGAATCAACAATCTTGATAGAAGTAAATTAAATATCATCATTGATGATTTTATAGAAGTTGAAATGCTATTTTGTAGAAGTTTAACTGATAATTTCAGTTAATCTTTCGTCTGAAATTCAACTGGTATTCTTAATTGATATACTGCACAAATTCACTTCATATCACTGTTTGATATCAATAACTGATATATTTGATTGATATATTTACTATATTGTAGATGGAGCAAAGGCTGCGAGTGTAGATTCCCCGTTGATGTGTAAAAACCCCATCTGTGAGAATCTTACCCCAGGCGCTGTAAAGGTAGGCACTTACAACTAATTAACTCCTAATCTCCTGGGTACTATTTTACTGAACATTTCTTAAGGAAAATATTTGCCTGGATTAAAACAGATAAACATGGATAGTAGCTTAAATGGAAACACAATGATATTGTGTGATACACCGTTGGAAGCGTCTTCATGAGAGTATTCCAATGATGTATCACTATGCAATATTGCTGTGCCAAATATTAAGGGTGAATGTTGTTTTGAATTTCCACACATTTTAAAACAGAAAATGAATAGTAAAATAGTACCCTTATCAGTCACACAATTACATTCTTGAAGCAGCAGACAGATTTTGAAACTTTTTAACTTTCATAACAGGATTTTGCCATTTATGTAAAATAGCTAGTGACTTCAGTTTGGACAAAAAATGACTGATTGTAAATTTGAAAGTTTTGGTGGAGATCATCTTTTTACCCAAGTTAACAAGCTTTCTTCTTGTGTGACAAATTCTAGCATAAAGTAAATACAATTATTGGAATGTATAAATTTGAATTATTGCGGAATTATATTTGAAAGGTTGTCTGCTCAGATTAGAGACATAATGCCATTTGTATAAGGGAGATGGTTGGAACAAGTTTGAATATTGTCAAGTCCATATTTTCAGATTACTAATTTCAGAGAATGAAATAAAGGGAGATAAAGCAACCTTGGTATTTACTCCCTGTAGTTAAAGAGTTATCTTTCTTGAATATGGATTGATAATAGGAAGAAGTACAATTGGAAGTGATATGTTTAATATTATTTCTTTTGACAGGCTACTAAGTGGATAACTATTCCCTGGATAATTTGTTTAGAGATTTGTCTCCATTTGTACGAAAATTATGTAAATCTGTCTTCTAGCTTGATATTTGAAACAATTCTATATAAAACATGTTTTCAGGTACAATTATGTTGCAGAAAATTTGCTTTTTATCGTTATCAAACGAAAACAATTTGATTCTTATTGATTCCTTTGAATCCGTAGAAATGTTCATCAGCGGTTGTTATGAGGAGTATTTAGCCTGCGTGTTTTGTGATTCCACTTATTTGAAAACTGGGGTGAGCTATTTAAGTATGCTGTACCAGATAGTTAGGATTCAGGGCATATAATTATATGTGTTAGCCTCACTCTTGCTTTCCCAGAAGGCTGTGAACAAATGATCATATA
This sequence comes from Cerastoderma edule, assembly GCA_947846245.1. Classification (NCBI taxonomy): domain Eukaryota; kingdom Metazoa; phylum Mollusca; class Bivalvia; order Cardiida; family Cardiidae; genus Cerastoderma; species Cerastoderma edule. The sequence continues at coordinate 25,278,866 of OX401417.1, forward strand.
CTATAATTTCAGACGTCCAGAAAAGAGGCACACTCGTCTATCTTATATCTTTTAAGCTTCATTTGATCCTATATTGTGGGTGCTTGGTAGAATTGTATCATCAAGATGATTCTAATAAGTTCCAACAAAATAGGGTTACAGTCGAGCCTCGTTTATCCGAACACTTTCGTTCCCAGGAGTAATGTTAGTTTTAACGAATAATCCGGAATAAACAATTCCAGTGAAATGTTTATCTTTATACCATTTTTCATAATGATTACTATGAAGTAAAAAAAAAATGTTATAGCTGAAAATGATTGCCAGACATAGTCTCCTGATCGCTGTCAATGCAGCGAGTAAACACCTTTCACAAACTCGACTCTCTGCACGCGACGATAATTACAATTACGTTAACTGACTAAATGACCGATTCACAAACAATCAACACCTTTCATTATACAACACTTGGTGGCATTTTATGATCAAGCATATGCAGGAATTTGCCAAAGCTGTGAATGTTGGATTACCGTATGGTCAATAAACGTAGGTAATCGCAAAAAAAATTTTCATCATGCTGGTTTCCGGATTAGTCGTGGTCATAATACTATTAGAACTTAGGCTTGGTTCCCGACTTTTATTGTCCGGAGCCGGAATGCGGATTTTCCGGATTAAACAGTGGAATTAATGAAGGTAAGGACCGTTTCCTACAAATTCTGTTCGGATGGCGAATAATACGGATAAACGACATTCGGACTATGGAGGATTGACTGTATTCAGATATTGTTGGAAAAACTGACTTTAAAAGACCTTGATATGCTTCCATGTCTAATCAACCAACATATACATGTAGTAATTACTGAATTACTGCTCAAAACTCCTAACAACTCCGTCACAAATTGCTTACAAACCCTTATCCAATGGCCTACCATCTCTATACAACAGAAAACAGAGTGAAAACTTACCATTCCACTTAAGTTTTCGTAGGACGGCAGCAATAAAGTATCTATCTATCTGACAAGGGGTTGTTCACACTTTCCTTGTTTACATTATGCGGCCCTTGTGAATTCAATAACATGAAAGTTTGATGGTCAATTGAGCTAGATCTGATAACTACCGACTGACAGGCAATCCTTATTCTATAAACCCTTGACCGAATAAAAATGTTATGATTTTCATGTGCTTTAAATGGTATACGTAAAAAAATAAACAATGAAATGAGAAACCTTCAATGTTAGATGCTTCATACTGTCACTATGTTTTAAAGGTTTTCTTGATGAGTTTGATAATGTTATGTATGCCTTACTTAGTGACTTTGATAACTGTCTTAAGTGGTGTTTGTTAATTCTTCTAAAAAGGGAGAAGGAAAAAAGAAGTGGTGAGCTGACGACTTTCTTAGATATCTACTTGATTCAATATTAAATATATACTTGTAATCTACACATATTCATTTACAATGAAAGCATTGTAACTAACAGAGGCTGTGCTCATTCTGAGCAAAGTCTTCTTTTGTCACAGTGCTTTCAAAAGCCACACAGTGCATGTGGGTAGGTTGTGGTCTGTTTCTGCATAATAGATGGGAATAATTGTTTGCTAGTGAAGATAAATACTTTATGGTACCCTCATAAATCTGTACAAAGGGATATTTTAACCCCTAGCACCTAAACTTTCTTCTGTGACATTCTTCTTTGAGCAAATTATCTGGGTCCAGTGTGGCCAAGTGGTTAACCTGACGGTCTTAGAACTTAGACTTTCCAATTTGAGCTATACCCTATTTTAGTTTTTTTGGGTGTGTCTTATGGCAAGACACTTTAGAGCCCTTGCCTAAAATTGGTGAATCCGGGAAAGCAGTAACATAACTGATCAATTGTTGACACTGCATTAAACCCCATGTTAACCCATTCTGTTGAATTGCATATTTTGACTTTTTCAAACTTAAAGTAGGAGGAAACTAGGACTGATGTTTAAGAAGGGAATCACATGGTCTGGTGGTAAAGGGTATATACCTTGATGTCACTGTCTCTCTCTCTCTCTCTCTCTCTCTCTCTCTCTCTCTCTCTCTCTCTCTCTCTCTCTGGGTTCAAGTCCTGGAGATGGTATTTGGCTTTTCATTGGAGGTAGTCATTCCGTTGATTGACTTACAGACTGTGTCAACAGTTCTTCATGTATCTGGTTTGACTTGATCAGTTTATCAAGCTTGGGACCTTACTCCATAGGTTATGAGCCAGGCAATCCCAATGTAACTGAAAACTGTTGACAACATGTTGGAATAATAAAACAAAGAGCTGCTGCTGAGAGATTTTCAAATTACTTATTACATCGGAAGACTAATGCTAATCGATATTGAGATGAACCAAAATGTTATTTGTCTTGAATCATTTGTTTGTGTGTTCATAGCTTAAAATTGATATTTGGAACAAACAAGTATGCAATAACTCAATAACAGGTTCATGGTATATTAAATTATTTTGTCAGTTGAGGTCACAGTCTTTCATTATTCTTGAGTCTGAATCATCAAGAATCTGCACAAAAAATGGGTTTGATTGATGTAGTTTATCCCTTCTCCCTAAATATATGGAAACCAATTAACAGAAACAGCTGTTTTGGTTAATACTAACCCTTTCCCAAACAATAACGGCATTTGACCACTTTGTTGCAGACGTCACTTTGGAAAACATTGAGCAATTTCTCCTTTAAACTGATATTGTATGTTGCAAGCTACTCCTTTTGTCAAAGTGGTTTCGTATGCGCACTGCTCTAGAGATGTTGATATAAAACTTAGTGTAACTCAGGGGTGACAGGTTATATTTTTTATCAAGGGTGAAGAATGATCTATTGTGGCCAGTCTCTTTATGAAAATAAATTTAATGTTTAATTTATGTACATTTTAACACATCGGGCCCACATAAATAAACTCATGTTGACTTCATTTGGAATCTGATAGCCAGATCTCTTGATAAGGTACATAGATCTTTTGATCTTCCATAAAAGGGATGAACTTGCTACAGTCTTACATGGAGTCTTTAGTTTAGTTTAAACTTATTTATTTCATATTGATTGTGACGGAAGCTTATTAATTTTACTCTCGATGTCAGCTTCCCGGATACTAAACCTGAGTACTCCCGCAGATTTGAGGGCTGGTCACGGCAATTTTCACCTTGCTTTATGGGGATTGAACCCGGGAGGCTGGGTACAAGAGACAGATGCTTTACCTCTGCACCACTGTCACCTTCATGTATGGAGTATTTGACGTGATCCTTTCCTTGGGTATTCTAAAAATGCTGGTAATCCAACCTGTTTGCTATTCCTGTCTGCTTTCCCTTTAGAATTAAGCAGATATTTAAGGTTCTGGAAAGCAGACACCTAAAATATCTACTTTTAGAAAATCACCCAGCATTCTATGGGTTTAAAATACAGCTTTGTTGTTTACCTGGGAAGTCAAATTTGTAAGGCTTTTAGCAGGGAAAGAGATTAATCTTGATTTTGAGTGAAGTGAGGCAAGGTTGTCATTATAATGATTTATTGTATGATGTATTATCTCTTTTTTATTTTTAACATAGAACTTGTTTTTTTTTCTGCAACTGATGCAGGTAACTATGGAAACAATTGTGACCATGCAAGGGATAAATTGATCCTTAGGAGCAATTTATCTATTTGTCATAATGGTTTCTACCGAATATAGGATATTCATATTTTCTAGTGATTATTTGATGTCTGTTGTGGCTTTCAATTTTGATCAGTCACAAATTTCCATATTGAGGTTTGGGTTAAGAGGATGGATGACTGAAACAGTAATTCACCTTGATTGACACATTTCTGATCATCTGAAATTGAAAGAGGTTGCAGACGTCTTTTCATATAGGAAGATATATACAAGATATGATTTGGAATATATGTGTGAAAGGAGAAATTGAATAAAAAGATGCTTGTTTAAATATATCCCAGTAGTTTTTGATGTATTGGCAAATAAATGCTTAACTCATTACCAAGCAAAGACAATTGGTTCCCATGTTGAAAGGGTTTGCAGAAGACAATACTAAGATAAAAGCATGCAACTAAAAGAAAACAATATTCATGTTGGTTTGAATCCCAGTTAGAAAAAGTAGCTTTTGCCTCTTTGTGTAAATCCCTCTTTCCCAACACCAATTGTATAAATAAAACAGCGTGGGCGACAGTGGTGCAGAGGAAGAGCTTTTAGGGTTCCAAGGTCGAATCTCTGTTAGGCGAGGTGAAAATTTACGAGACTAACCCACAAATCAGTGCAAGATCTGTTTTAGTATCTAGGAAGCAGTCACCAAGAGTGGCTTTAAACAAGCTTTAAGATTCCTTCACAATTAATTGTAAAAAATAAATAAGATAAGGTAAACAAAAAGAGAGCCAACTATAGCGGGCCCTATGTTGCCCAATGATTAGGGTGAGGACTTGTGACACAAGAGTCTTGGGTTCAATTTTCTCAATTCTCAGCAGTGGCACTCATTATTTTGGTGTGAATGTCTTTGGGCAAGACATTGCAGAGTCCTGCCTAGTACAAGTTAAAGGGAAGAAAGTTGTAAAAAAACTCAATTACTGTTGACAAGGAGTTAAACCCCATGTAAACAAACAAATTATGTGCCGTGGGGGGGTTTGATTTGGGTTTGTTTGATCAAGGGTTATATTAAGACCTTATTGGCCTAAAATACATATCAATGGAGTAAAGGGATAACAGACAGAGTTGAAACAGAAAGTAAGCATAACAACAGCTGCTGAGCATTTCAGGCTTAGTTGACAGAATAATTGTCTTCTTTTCCTGCAATGAAATAGTTTCATCGCCTTTAATGTGTAAACTTGTCTTGTTTGATATTTGTTGGCTTTTGTTTAGATTTGGTAAAAGAAAATCTGTGCAGCTGCTGGTTTTTCCCCTTTCTCCATACGAAAGTCTGTAAGAAGCAATTTTGATTTCAAAGCAGAGGAAGGTGATAATGGTCGAAAGGGCAAATAAATCCTTTGCCATTATAAGTAATATACGTTTTAATGATGCAGACAATATTATCTAAAAAAGAATGCTTGTAGTTTCTCATTTTGTTATAATAGCTTTTTAAGTCATTTGGTGCAAATATGTTGGGGACATAAATTTACATGGTTGAAATGGTTAATCCCTAGTGAAAAACACCATTGGTATTCCACTGGTTTACCAATGGTATTCCACCGGTATGCCGGTGGTAAAATCTGCCGGTATTTCATTGGCTTTCCAGTGAAATACCACTGGTATTCCAAGGTAAAACCACTGATATTCCAGTGGAATACCACTGGAATCCCAGTGGAATACCACTGGCATTTCAGTAAAACACCAGTGGTAAAATCTGCCGGTATTCCACTGAAAACCAGCGGCAAACCGGTGGAAACCACAGGAATACCAGTGAAATACCACTGGAATGCAAGTGAAGCACCACTGGAATACCAGTAAATTACCACTGGAATGCCAGTGAAACACCACTGGAATGCCAGTGAAACACCATTGGAATGCCAATGAAACACCACTGGTATGCCAGCAAAATATCACTGGAATGCCAGTGAATCACCACCGATATTCCAGGGAAATTTACTACTGAAAAGATCAGTCTGTTTTCTTCTGACAAACAATAAATGCATGGGCTATATACACATGTAAACTAAAATTTAAAAAAATAATCAGTGTCAATCATACAATGAAGCATTAATGAACATTCAGACAAATAAAACTAGAATGGCATCTTTAATGCTAATTAGATTAAATATAATAATCAATATTCAAATGAATTGTCAATTTTCATTTTCTGTATCCTCAAAATTAAATCACCATCTTTTTCTTCATATTCCGGATCTTGAAATTAATTATGCTGCTGAGTTCTTCCTAATCCACATCTTTAAACATCTGAAATATGTGAGCTGAAAATAAACAAAAGGTCAAAACACAATTAGAGGCATTTGTAAAACTTGTATGTCTCTACTGTCCTAAGATTTTTTTTTATCTTATTACCACCTGCAAAAGACAATTTTTTACTTGAAGCTGGTGACTTAAAAAAAGCTTTGTAAAACATATCAGTGTTGATGGTGTGTTGATGTTGTGTGTGAATAGATTGAAAAAAGCATTGTGGCAAAAGGTGAAATTACTTGTGATAAATAGTTCTTCTTTTGCCACAATGCTTTATGAAAGTCGTCAGCTGCAAGATGCAAAATTGCGGTGTTATGTGTTAAGGAAAGCTTACAGAAGGATGCAGTAAATATCATAGTTATGACCGCTTTGAAAGTGACAATGCTTATTAGAAATTAAATAGCCTTAAAGACTATTGATACAATTGGCCAAAACTTTTAACATGCAAATGCTTTCAGTGGAATTCAGGTTTTCGAGCTTATGGAACAGGTTTATCCATTTAAACTGATTTCTTAATCACCTGCAGCAGAAAGAAGACTACTCTTACAAAAGGATAAATTGCTTCTTATGATCAGCTTATTATACAATGGTTAGTTAACACATGTCAATTCATTCTGACAATGTCATGGTTTTTTTTTATTTAATTACACATACAGTACTTAACAGGTTGGTTCATACCTTTCATGATAAAAGTGGTGCAAATGTTGTTAGAGCATTCCAACAGTGGGGCGCCTTCATTCACTTGTGCATGTCAAACAGCTCCAGAAAACTCGGTCTTTGTTAGAACATGAAGTTAGGGTTCTAATGCACCTCTGAAGCTGAAAATAAAATCAACCACAAGTCCATTATTCAATTTAATATGGGCTTGATTGAAAAAATGCATTATTTATAATGGTAAACAGACGAAGTCTACAACAAATACACATATTGAATGGAAAAAATGGTGTAAAGAACCATTGCAAGCGTAGAAATCTGTCAAAGAGTGAAAGACATAATCCACATCTGATCAGAAATTTGCACCTCCAAAACAACTTGTCCTCAGCATTGGCCAATGGAAAATATATTTATGTTGGCAAGCTAACTCTTATAGAAAGAGAAAGTCATCACATCAAATGACCATTGCCATTAATGTAACAAACTTAGCAAACAGACAATCTAAAAAAAATAATCACATCTGATCATGATAAAATCTGTCACAACTTTGTTTTGTTTGTTTGTTTTTCCATTAATGTACACTGCACTGTAGAGTTATAGTATTAGTGTACCTACCAGTATTTAAAAGCATGCAGTTTTCTAAAAAATTTACAGACACATGACTTTAGCAATTTGGTTTCCCAATTAAGAAATTTCATTGATACAATGTCCAAAAATCAACAAGCATTTTCCCAATTTATGGGGAAAAAAACCACTGCACTGTAGAGTTATAGTAAGTGTACCTACCAGTACTATGCTAGGATACATGTCTTGCCAAATTAAGAACACTCCCCAGTGAAATAGTTGATTGCCATCGTGAATCAAACCTGATTTGACTGGTCTTTAGTCCTCAGGGCTAACCATTACCCAACCGCAGCTTCTTGTAGTGTGTTAACTGCAACACCTGTCCTGAATAACAGTGTGTGAATGTTCTGTAAAACATAGAAAAAATGGGAAAATCAAAATCTGATTCCGTTACAACATGTGGAGATCTAGCAAAATCATATATATATTTTTAAATTGTTTATTTAAAAAGAACCACCACCTTTCAAAACATAAAGTTAAGAAAGCCTTCACAGACTATTTTGAATTATGATCATGGAATGACCCAGGCCCCTGTGCTTGAGACAACTTGGGGAAAAAAGTTAAAAAGATTCTCTATATATATCAATAAGGCACAAACTGTATGTTTCAAACTAAACGCATATATCCATGAAAAAAGATTTTACTCGTGATTCTCATGATAAATGCCAATAACAACATATTTAATAGGACTTTCAAGGTCTATATTCAACTTGTGTTAACACGTTCAGGAAGATGTCTTAAAAATATTATTACACATCAATAAAAGTCAACTTTGTATGTCATAAGACAAAATTGACACAATCAGGGCAAATATAGATTTGAGGGGGAATTATGCTCGGTCAATTTGAGTAAAATGACGATTTGATACTTCAAAAACACAAAACATCATCTCATTTGAGATAATAAAAGGATAGAAAAAACTTCGTACTTACAGCTTAAATCAATAATGATTCCCGGAGATGTTTAACTTTTACTGTGTAGTTCGCCATTGTGGATTTGACGACGCGTTTTTCTTCGAGAAAGCTGCAGTCTGTTCGAAAATTGATTTTAAAAAACGCGCACTGTTTCATTTTGGCCAATGAAAACCCGATTCCAGAATTGCGCATGCGCATTTACTACTTCCTGATTAAGGCAAAGACCCAGGCAAAGGTAAATAAACTTGTTCCCCGATCATTTACATGTATATTTTTCGACGAATTATACGTCTTTTGTTTTCCTTTACAGGTGAGACAGCATGATGAAAACACTGGTCGATTTTTTGATACAACAATTCATGAAATTGTCTGTTAACATTTCTACAAATCACCCCGTTGTGATATTTTTTTATGTAGGTGTTATTTCGACCGTTCCACCAATTCGGATGGCCGTGAACATTGCTTTGCATTGCTTTTTGCATCATCCACGGATAGTTGTACTTCTGCATATTTTTTTACAAAAATCATTGACTTCTTGTTTCCATGCGAGTTTGTGTGTGATAAAATATGATAAGATTCTAATCAAGAGGCAGTGACAAAGTATATATACTTGTATGTTGTTCATCATTGCCACTTATTATGGTTCCTGACGAATTATTATTATGGTTCATTATTTTCATAATTGATTGATTGACAGGATCTTTGATATAAGTTTGGAATTTCACCAGTACTAACATAGCGTTCTGAAATTTGATGTCAAAGGACCACATTTAAATGTGGTCAAATATTTTAAGGATTTGATTTGTTTCCTGACTGCAATGGTCATGTAATTTTAAGCTGTGTTTGACAATCAGTTTCCTCCTTGCTTTTATGTGATAATTATGTCAACCAAACTGAACAATTAAATGAACTGTGTGTCTATATCTCTATATGGGGTTTAATGCAATGTCAAGATATTATGCAGTTATATTACAGCTCTCTTGGGATTTTAATTACCAGTATTATGCAAGTGCTTTGATCTAAGTGTCTTGGGTCACAATAATTGATTACAAATATGGAGATATTTAAGCATGCAGTATCATTGAAATATTACTTATAACTAATTCATGAAGTCAAAATAGTAAGATTTTAAGAAAACATATCCAGAGTTACAGCTTTTTTTATTTGGTCATCACATTTAAAACATAACTTTATTTTTCCAAAGACCAAATAAACACATTTTTCAAATGATCAATTTTATGGTTTTCTTCTTTATTCAAGATGAGGTCTTACGTACAACACTGCAAGTGAAGGACAGTTGCATACGTCATGTTATGGAAGCCAAGTGTTAAGTTTTGCAGATGAAATTGGATAGTGTGCAGGGAAAGTCAAAAGTGTTTTCAATAACAAACATCCTGTCTATACCTGACCTTCATTTGAAAATAGGTGGGTATTTTCATGAAATTGTCTTATAAAATGTGACATAGTTGCATACAGAACAACATTTATCTCATCGATGTCAAATGTTAATAACATCATGTATCTGACGGTAGAGTCAAAATAGTTAGTTATTTTTGATTGAAAATTGGAAGAATAAGGAGAATTTAACTTCTTCATCTGGAGTAACATCAATGTGTTAATGGTTACAGATTAGTGTGTGCAAGTTAGTATCTTATTAAATACCTTAAGAAATGTATTGAAAGTGAATTCTTTTGGTCATAGTATGTTTTTATGAAGACTCCTTTCTACTGCCTAAGAAGGTGTGTGAGGATTGGTATAACCACCAGAATTTCGTTCTGTTAGTTAGCTGAGTCAGACACTACCTCTCATTAACATTCATATCTTGTGTTACAATAATTTGAAAACATGCTGAGAGAGGCATCGTGATTTGAAGTTTTTGTTCATAAATGTACAATAAGCTTCCTAAAATTGAGCTTCACTGTTCTTATGATTTCAAGTTCTGTTTTGCAATTTATAGTCTTTTCCAATATTTTGTTTGTAGACTTTTCGTATATCTTTTTAAAGAAACACATTTGTAAATCAAAGTTTCTTTTTTGCCTATTGATTTTAGGTCTCGTTTGCTGTGGGAATGTCAAAGTATTCTTCTTAGATTGTTTTGATGGAGTTGATGAAGAAATGCGGCATATATCTCAGCAGCTCAGTTCGATATTATTTGGTAAGATTACTTTATAGAATAAAATTTAAGTCTTCAGAGCTGTGCTCATAAAGTCAATCGGAATTTCAAATTTTTCTAAATCATGCAGTATGATTGATCTTAAATGATCACATAAGGAATTTGTCTAAAAGGGAAGGATTTTTCAAGAACAGATATATAACATGTGCTATATAACTATTCAGGACAACCACAGGACACATTTGATGCACCTAACAAGACTGTGTTGTCAGACTTATTTTTTTATCATTTCTGCTTCAAAAGTATCTTGCCTAGCATACAAGAGAGCACAATTTTTTTGTAATTGTAAGCCATCTTAGAATAGTTTTGTTTCTTGATCTTATCAATTATAATTTGAAAAAGAACCTATGTATATCATAATACATCAACCACAGTGTAAAAAGCTTTTCCCAAACTTCATCTAGATTGTTATTCATGGGCAAATATGATCCTTCTCCACGCTCTCATGTTTGACCTCTGGTAGTCCTGCCTCCAAAATACTTAAACAATGATGCTTGTCATGACTATTCTTTCCTTCCCTTCCACCTTTTCATTAAGTAACTGTCTCACGAATGTTGGTCTGTATAAACTGATGTGTGGATCTGTTGACCATTTTTATCATGTGAATATAAGGGCCTTCAAGAGTCCATATACATGTAAGCTACAGTCTGTCATTAAATATATTTTTTATCATTTGCAGTTAAATCTTGGTAGAACTTGGAGAATACATCTACATTGCAGACAAAGGCGACTTGAATCAACCAACACAAGACATGAAGACCCCCTGACCGCATGTGACCCATTGTAATGTATCAGGAAGTTACCTAAAGACACTGGTTTCTTATTTCCATGCATTTCGTTTACTTTAGTTTGGGAAAAATGTGCAATGTATTCTTGGGATAACCATAGTTATGCAGTGGCTGACTAGTGTGATTGACTAGAAGCTGGAAATGGAGCACACAACTGTACTGCTAATCTTGACAGAGTATTTATATTGTTAATCAACCATGAAAAGCAAGAATTATCAGGATATTTATTTTTATTAGCAAAAAGTAAAAAAGGTTTCAACTCATTCTAAGAGTTCTTGTTTTGACTCCCTTTTGTTATTTCTGAAAATGTCAGTATATGTGGGGATTTTCAAAGTCATTCAGCCAATATTCGCAGAGATTTCTTGATTTTGGAAAATAAATTCAGAACAACTTTAAACAAATCTTAATTCAAAAATATTTCTGGAGATAATTAAGCACTTCTCAGATAATGTTCAGAAATTATTCAGACTGTAAACAGCTTGTGTCAGACAATATTCAGATGTCTGAATCTAACCTCAAGACTGTTTTCAGAATCAATCCAGACTACCTCCAGACAAAATTCAACATAACAGCTTCATGAGGGAATGCCACTGACATACCAGTGGTACTGTTCTCACTGGTATTCCACTGAAATGCCATTGCTAGTGGCATTAATGCAGTGGTATACCAATGAACAGTTGTCAAATTCCACTGAAATACCACTGAAATACCACTGACCACTGGAATACCAACACGATACCACCGGTATTCTAAATACCAGTGGATTCCACTGGTATTCCAGTGGTATTCCAGTGGTATTCCACTGCCATTTTCTGTGGGGATCTATTTATTATATAGTCATTGTGGTGAACTTTTCTTCAAACAGGCAGCTTTATTAAACCACATTTTCAGGAGATGTTTCTAAACTTTCTGACAAAAGGACAATGTTAATCTTAAGAAATTTCTCCTTTTATTGCTAATGTTTAAATGTTGTTTTAATCAAGAGTTGAGCTTTGGATGAAATTTCTATATCTTTTTATTCCTTTGATGTCATCTTTTGTCTTTAAGACTTTTTCTGATGTTGTAATATAAGGTACTTTGTTATCAATTTAACAAACTTTTGTTATAATAATTAACACACCCATAAGAAGGATTCAAGAAATTTATTCAAGAACTTCATGAATAGACAAGAAGTGAAAATGGCCATTTGATGAACACTTGTTCTTGAACATTTTCATGTATTTTAAGACCATGTTCATGAACATCAAGAACTAATTCATAAACCTATTCATGGACACAGTCATGTTTGTGATGTATCTTCTTTATGAAGGTACACAGGGTACTCAACTTTGGGTATTTTCTTACTTTACATGTACTGTTCTAACAGCCGTTTCCAATCAAAGATCGAACCCACAACTGTAACAATGGGAGAAAGAGCAAGTGATAAATCATTCTCTCTTTTTGTCACAATGGTTCCTATCATACACAATTTTTTTTCATGTATATGAATTTTCGGCTGAGGTTGGCTTCGATTGACACCAGTCACAGTTTCCATATGGGGTAAACTGGATAACAATGACGCTATGATAGATAATAAAGACGGTTTTGCTGCCTGTTTATAGGGGTCCTGAACTTTTCCCCATTATTCCATCCAGATCTCTTTTTGATATAGTAATAAGGTGTTTTATATCTCAACAAACACAGCTCATTATTACCCACAGAGATGTTTATCAACGCTTATCTTGAATACCCTTTTATATGCCTGTTACCTCTTTTCGTATATCAAGTTTTGAAGAATAGTTCGCTGAAGGTAACCAAACCCCCGTGAAAGATTCAAGAACTGTGTTCATGAACTCTATGAAATGACATGAACAAAAAATGGCTGCTCATGAACTCAAATGTTTTATGAATATGTTCATGTACATGAAGAATGTGTTCATGAATACAAAGTACATGTTCATGAACATATCTATGTTGTCATGTTCAACTAATATTCAAGCATTGGAATGATGGGACTTCATTTCAAACGAATGGGTTCAAATCCTGGTGGGGTATATGTATTTTCATGAGAGGTAGGTCTCTGTCTGCCAACTGACTTACAGAATGCTGATGGGTCGACCTGGCTTGACCAGCCCTGCAGTTGAGTATTGGGTGTTCCCTCATCACTTACAGAATACTGATGGGTCGACCTGGCTTGACCAGCCCTGCAGTTGAGTATTGGGTGTTCCCTCATCACTTATAGAATACTGATGGGTCGACCTGGCTTGACCAGCCCTGCAGTAGAGTATTGGGTGTTCCCTCATCACTTATAGAATACTGATGGGTCGACCTGGCTTGACCAGCCCTGCAGTAGAGTATTGGGTGTTCCCTCATCACTTAAAGAATACTGATGGGTCGACCTGGCTTGATCAGTCCTGCAGTTAAGTATTGGGTGTTCCCTCATCACGACCTGGCTTGATCAGCCCTGCAGTTGAGTATTGGGTGTTCCCTCATCACGACCTGGCTTGATCAGCCCTGCAGTTGAGTATTGGGTGTTCCCTCATCACTTACAGAATACTGATGGGTCGACCTGGCTTGACCAGCCCTGCAGTTAAGTAATGGGTGTTCCCTCATCACTTATAGAATACTGATGGGTCGACCTGGCTTGACCAGCCCTGCAGTTAAGTATTGGGTGTTCCCTCATCACTTATAGAATGCTGATGGGTCGACCTGGCTTGACCAGCCCTGCAGTTAAGTATTGGGTGTTCCCTCATCACTTATAAAATACTGATGGGTCGACCTGGCTTGACCAGCCCTGCAGTTAAGTATTGGGTGTTCCCTCATCACTTATAGAATGCTGATGGGTCGACCTGGCTTGACCAGCCCTGCAGTTAAGTATTGGGTGTTCCCTCATCACTTATAAAATACTGATTGGTCGACATGGCTTGATCAGCCCTGCAGTTAAGTATTGGGTGTTCCCTCATCACTTATAAAATACTGATTGGTCGACATGGCTTGATCAGCCCTGCAGTTGAGTATTGGGTGTTCCCTCATCACTTATAAAATACTGATGGGTCGACCTGGCTTGACCAGCCCTGCAGTTGAGTATTGGGTGTTCCCTCATCACTTATAGAATGCTGATGGGTCGACCTGGCTTGATCAGCCCTGCAGTTAAGTATTGGGTGTTCCCTCATCACGACCTGGCTTGACCAGCCCTGCAGTTAAGTATTGGGTGTTCCCTCATCACTTATAGAATACTGATGGGTCGACATGACTTGATCAGCCCTGCAGTTAAGTATTGGGTGTTCCCTCATCACTTATAGAATGCTGATGGGTCGACATGGCTTGATCAGCCCTGCAGTTAAGTATTGGGTGTTCCCTCATCACTTATAGAATACTGATGGGTCGACATGGCTTGATCAGCCCTGCAGTTAAGTATTGGGTGTTCCCTCATCACTTATAGAATGCTGATGAGTCGACATGGCTTGATCAGCCCTGCAGTTAAGTATTGGGTGTTCCCTCATCACTTATAAAATACTGATTGGTCGACATGGCTTGATCAGCCCTGCAGTTAAGTATTGGGTGTTCCCTCATCACGACCTGGCTTGATCAGCCCTGCAGTTAAGTATTGGGTGTTCCCTCATCACTTATAGAATGCTGATGGGTCGACCTGGCTTGACCAGCCCTGCAGTTAAGTATTTGGTGTTCCCTCATCACTTATAAAATACTGATTGGTCGACATGGCTTGACCAGCCCTGCAGTTAAGTATTTGGTGTTCCCTCATCACTTATAGAATACTGATGGGTCGACCTGGCTTGACCAGCCCTGCAGTTAAGTATTGGGTGTTCCCTCATCACGACCTGGCTTGACCAGCCCTGCAGTTAAGTATTGGGTGTTCCCTCATCACTTATAGAATGCTGATGGGTTGACCTGGCTTGACCAGCCCTGCAGTTGAGTATTGGGTGTTCCCTCATCACTTACAGAATACTGATGGGTCGACCTGGCTTGATCAGCCCTGCAGTTAAGTATTGGGTGTTCCCTCATCACTTATAGAATGCTGATGGGTCGACCTGGCTTGACCAGCCCTGCAGTTAAGTATTGGGTGTTCCCTCATCACGACCTGGCTTGATCAGCCCTGCAGTTAAGTATTGGGTGTTCCCGGATCACTTATAGAATACTGATTGGTCGACCTGGCTTGATCAGCCCTGCAGTTAAGTATTGGGTGTTCCCTCATCACTTATAGAATACTGATGGGTCGACCTGGCTTGATCAGCCCTGCAGTTAAGTATTGGGTGTTCCTTCATCACTTATAGAATACTGATGGGTCGACCTGGCTTGATCAGCCCTGCAGTAGAGTATTGGGTGTTCCCTCATCACTTATAGAATACTGATGGGTCGACCTGGCTTGATCAGCCCTGCAGTTAAGTATTGGGTGTTCCCTCATCACTTATAGAATGCTGATGGGTCGACCTGGCTTGATCAGCCCTGCAGTTAAGTATTGGGTGTTCCCTCATCACTTATAAAATACTGATTGGTCGACATGGCTTGATCAGCCCTGCAGTTAAGTATTGGGTGTTCCCTCATCACTAATAAAATACTGATTGGTCGACATGGTGATCAGCCCTGCAGTTAAGTATTGGGTGTTCCCTCATCACTTATAGAATGCTGATGGGTCGACATGGCTTGATCAGCCCTGCAGTTAAGTATTGGGTGTTCCCTCATCACTTATAGAATACTGATGGGTCGACCTGGCTTGATCAGCCCTGCAGTTAAGTATTGGGTGTTCCCTCATCACTTATAAAATACTGATTGGTCGACATGGCTTGATCAGCCCTGCAGTTAAGTATTGGGTGTTCCCTCATCACTTATAAAATACTGATTGGTCGACATGGCTTGATCAGCCCTGCAGTTGAGTATTGGGTGTTCCCTCATCACTTATGAAATACTGATTGGTCGACATGGCTTGATCAGGCCTGCAGTTGAGTATTGGGTGTTCCCTCATCACTTAAAGAATACTGATGGGTCGACCTGGCTTGATCAGTCCTGCAGTTAAGTATTGGGTGTTCCCTCATCACTTATAGAATACTGATGGGTCGACCTGGCTTGACCAGCCCTGCAGTTGAGTATTGGGTGTTCCCTCATCACTTATAGAATACTGATGGGTCGACCTGGCTTGATCAGGCCTGCAGTTGAGTATTGGGTGTTCCCTCATCACTTATAGAATACTGATGGGTCGACATGGCTTGATCAGCCCTGCAGTTAAGTATTGGGTGTTCCCTCATCACTTATAAAATACTGATTGGTCGACATGGCTTGATCAGCCCTGCAGTTAAGTATTGGGTGTTCCCTCATCACTTATAGAATGCTGATGGGTAGACCTGGCTTGATCAGCCCTGCAGTTAAGTATTGGGTGTTCCCTCATTACTTATAAAATACTGATTGGTCGACCTGGCTTGATCAGCCCTGCAGTTGAGTATTGGGTGTTCCCGCATCACTTATAGAATACTGATGGGTCGACCTGGCTTGACCAGCCCTGCAGTTAAGTATTGGGTGTTCCCTCATCATTAAGAGACTGATATCGCAACATAACTGAAATAATGTTGATGTGATGTAAAACCCATATAGATAGATAAATAAAGATAAATCACAAATTCTTTTTTGTGGGTACTTTTTGGGATCATCTAGTTTAGTAGATTTTATAGAGTACCAACAATACAGGAATCAGAAAAGCAACAAAGAAGGTAGATAGCGAAAGCATATCTTTATCTTTTTATCTGGACCTGTTAGTGTGTATAATTACAGATTTTGTGGAGGACATATTTTGTCTATCATGTTTGAACAACTTTTAAGATACTCAGTTTGGTTACTTGCACCCAAATCCTGGGTTATTATTATAGCCCGGATTAACCCGGGTGTCAGAGAGGTCAAGAGGATTTATCTCTATTGTCCAGTGTCCGCTGGACATCCAGTTAGAGGGATGCTTTATGAACAAATCTCTGCGTCTTACACCCAATAACCCCTTACTGCATTACGTAGTGGTAGAAAGTAGTCCTGGGGTAGGTCATAAATCGTAGCTTCTTTGGTAATTCCGCAATCTGAGAAATAAGTCGTGTACATAAGTATGGGTACATAAGTGTGGGTGCATAAGTATGGGTATGTAAGTGTGGGTACATAAGTATTGGTATGTAAGTGTGGGTACATAAGTGTGGGTACATAAGTATGGGTATGTAGGTGTGGGTACAAAAGTGTGGGTACAAAAGTGTGGGTACAAAAGTGTGGGTACATAAGTGTTGGTACATAAGTATGGGTATGTAAGTGTGGGTACATAAGTGTGGGTACATAAGTATGGGTATGTAAGTATGGGTACATAAGTGTGGGTACATAAGTATGGGTATGTAAGTGTGGGTACATAAGTGTTGGTACATAAGTATGGGTATGTAAGTGTGGGTACATAAGTGTGGGTACATAAGTGTGGGTATGTAAGTGTGGGTACATAAGTGTTGGTACATAAGTATAGGTATGTAAGTGTGGGTACATAAGTGTGGGTACATAAGTGTGGGTACATAAGTGTGGGTACATAAGTATGGGTATGTAAGTGTGGGTACATAAGTGTGGGTACATAAGTGTGGGGTTACCGGTTTTGTTTTATTTGTCCTAGCTTATAACGCACAAACATGTTCTAGAACTTTATGAACAAATAATAAAAAACAGCATTGTGTTCATGAATGAATATTTAATGTTCATGAATGTTCATGAATAACTTCTTGAATCTGCTTCCCGGGTGTTGTCTCATTGTTTTGGATTTAACTCTTAGTTCAGAATGCCTCATTTGACCCCATCTGCTGCTGAATGGACCATTCTGACAAAAAGATAAATTGCTTCTAAAGAGCAAATTATTGTTTTATCACCTTGTTTTAAGGAAAATGTTTATTTACCATGCTGTTGTGTTGTTGACTGTTGCTTTCCCTATCGACCACAAACAATTTAATGTATTTTATCATTTACAAGTTACAGGTTGGCAACTTTTTTTAGCTCAGAGACATTTTGAATATCTATGAATGGGTTCAGGGGCAAACCTTCTTCAATTGTTGTTAAATATTAAGTAAATATACAAATCTTGAAAAAACATTTGATACCATCTCCAACAAGGTTTGAAGTGGGCACATACAAGTCACCTAACGGTCAATGGGGTATTTCTCACAATTAGGCATTTCTAACAGATTGTGTCTCACTGTAACAGTGGATCATAATCTATCAAAGGTTCTTGTTTACCGAAGAGAAAATATGAAATTGTAAAATATAATGTCACTGAAACAATACATTTTTTCGTTGTTTGGTATACAATTCAAAGTGACTATTGAAAGCATAAATGATTTGGGAAGTATCTGATTTTATCTTAGTATAAACAGTTTATGTGCGGAAGATCTCAAAAGCATTGTCACACTTTTCTTTTATCACAATGGTTTCACCATGTTCCTCCCTTTGGCAAGACAACACTAGGAGCCCTGGCAATTAGTACTGGTGGATCGAGGAAAGCTGTGCATAAAGCACATACCAAAAAAATTGTTGACATGGCGTTAAACCCTGTCTAATGAAACCCGGTCTCTCAAAGAGTCGTTTTATCACCATATTTCTTGATTTTTTTCTGTTTTCAATTTGGACCATTTAGAATTTTAAATTACAATCAGGAATAGGGTTTAGGAACAAAGAGGAAAGGTGTGGTAGGGTAGTACCCATAATTTAGTCACCCATATACAAATTTTCATTCATATTAAGTGTTTGACAAATCCATATATCTTTCAGACGAGCTTAGTGTTGACAATACCGGGGGTTTTGTCGCATTCATCCCCCTACTATGTATAATGTAATCCTCAGCTTTTGTTGTCCCTCTGTTGAAACGCGAGAGGCTTTGCTTGGAGAGGTGGGAAAGATTGGGTAAAGTTACCCTGTTCTGTTTACGTTTTGTGTTCCGAAACAAACCTGTGTTGTATTGATTCGAAAAATGGACTGTTAAAAATTGGGAGAATTTTCGTGATTTTGTATGACATTGATGGATTTGTTAAATTGTGTTTTTGATTGGTGCATGGAGTGCTTATAATGGAAGTGAACGCATTTTTGTGTAGGTTTTTTACCATCTTTTATTTATACTATAGAAGTTTGAGTTTTTTTGTCATAATCAACCCTTTACCAAACACAGAATTTTCATCTGTCTCAAATTGAAAGTTAATTGCAGATAACATTTCAAATTGTGATGAAATTGAAAAGTAATTTTTTGATAGGTCAGAAAACTTAGTGGGAAAATGAGAAACTGCTCATTGAAAGCAATTTCTCTTTTTCCTACCATGTTTTCCAGAGTCATCTGCAACATAATTAACCAGTCAAATGTCGTCATTGTTTGGTAATGGGTAAAATGGGCTTCAGATGAGGAAGAATATCTTATACAGGTGATATTTTGATAAGAAAATTCAATTAATACTATATAGTTGATACTCATCAGAATCCTCTCATCAAGACAATTCTAATGAGTACCAACAATACAGGGTTCTTCCAAGTAAGAACAAAGCGAATAAGGTAAATTTAAATTATTCCTTCTTTGTTTACCCACCACAATGGGGTATAGCAAATTAATGGAAAGATTGGCAATGAAAATGCCTCTAATTAGTACCAACAATGTAGGGTTCTGTAAAGTAAGAAGAAAATGAGCAATGACCTGTTCCTTTTTTTATTTACCAACAATATAGGGTTAAGAGAATTAATTAATAGATTGGCAATATAGGGTTCTGTAAAGTAAGAAGAACATGAGCAATGACATGTTCCTTTTTTTATTTACCAACAATATAGGGTTAAGAGAATTAATTAATAGATTGGCAAGGAAAATGCTTCTAATTAGTACCAACAATATAGGGTTCTGTAAAGTAAGAAGAACATGTCGAGCAATGACATGTTCCTTTTTTTATTTACCAACAATATAGGGTTAAGAGAATTAATTAATAGATTGGCAAGGAAAATGCTTCTAATTAGTACCAACAATATAGGGTTCTGTAAAGTAAGAAGAACATGAGCAATGACATGTTCCTTTTTTTATTTACCAACAATATAGGGTTAAGAGAATTAATTAATAGATTGGCAAGGAAAATGCTTCTAATTAGTACCAACAATATAGGGTTCTGTAAAGTAAGAAGAACATGTCGAGCAATGACATGTTCCTTTTTTTATTTACCAACAATATAGGGTTAAGAGAATTAATTAATAGATTGGCAAGGAAAATGCTTCTAATTAGTACCAACAATATAGGGTTCTGTAAAGTAAGAAGAACATGAGCAATGACGTGTTCCTTTTTTTATTTACCAACAATATAGGGTTAAGAGAATTAATTAATAGATTGGGAAGGAAAATGCTTCTAATTAGTACCTACAATATAGGGTTCAGAACAGTCAAAAAGAAGATAGCAAGGTTAAAACTCTTAATGACTTGCACCCAATAGGTGAGGACAGTGATCCAGGGGTAGAGCATCGGACTCTGGACACGAGGGTCCTAGGTTTGAATCCCGTGAGAAGCGGGTTCTGCCTTGCAACCTTTCATTAATTCACATTTGGGGCTAGTACTGTTTATGATTTAGGAAGCAGAATCAAGAGTGATTAATCCAAGTTGTAAAAACTTAATTGTCTCACGATTGATGTAAAATAGATAAGTTAAAACTAGGGATGGGAACGAATAGTGAAATCACTATTCGAATATTCGACTAGAACTATTCGAATATATTCGAATATTCGATTTTAGACTTCGTTTTGATATCCGAATGTCTTGCGGAACCCGACTCCCTCTACAAGGCTAAGTGGTAGGTAGTCTGATACAATCATGTCCGCGATAGTCTGTGTAATGGTTTCGTTGTCCGCCTTCGATTTCTTCGGTGAGTTGACAAACAGGTTCATGGTCGTCTGTTTTACAGTTTCGGACGTCAAAACGGATGGATGCTTGCCATTCAAGTGATTCAGTAGGTTGGATGTTGTATTCTTGAATACAAAGTCCTGGTTACAAAGGTTACAGGTCGCCTTCGACTTGTCGACAGAACGAGTAAAGTAATTCCAGACACGTGATGGAGACATTGTGATGTTTATCGAATAGATGTAGAAATTAGAATGAAGATAAGTTTGACAAAATATTCTGAAGAACAATATACTTTCTAACACATTATTTGATCGGTCTTCGTGCATATGCAATCATGATTACGATTGGTTATTGAAAGAGTAATTGTTTAATTTCACGACAAACAAGTTACGTGATTGGTTGACACTGACAATTGTCTATTAGCGTGATTGACTTGTTTAGGATAATAAGGAGCAAGTGCAGATCATTAAGGTGTTAGATTTAGCGGCTTAAAATCGACTATTTTCACACTTAGGAATTAATCGTTTCGCAAACTGTCAAAAGATGTGGTAATTTGTCACAGGTGTTTTACTGTGTGACATACGTTGTAAAAACATCGTAACTGCACCTGGGAGCTAGGCACGTTCTTCGATATTTGGGATAGGTTAAGAGGAAGAAAACGAAAATAAAACAACATTATTTTTGAATAAAATTTATGGTAAACATACAGTAATATGGGTTCATTAAAATCGAATATTCGAATACTATTTTGCTATTCGAATATTCGACCCGCTATTAGAATATTCGAATATTCGAATATTCGTTCCCATCCCTAGTTAAAACAAACAAAGCAAATACTGGGGTAAGAAAAGTATTGAAGTTGTTACAATGGATATTCAATCCTTACCCACAACATAGGATCAAGATAAGATATTTAAGAGTTATCAATGGAATCTATATCCTTACCAACAATATAGGGTTAGAGCAACTTTAAAGTAGTAATCAATGGAAATTCTATCGGCATCTGGTTGTATGTGGTCGGACATTTGATACCTTTTAACATGGTAGGAAGATGTACTAAACACAATTACTGAACAAATACCTAGCTATCCCTGTCACATATGTCATTTATAAACCTATCACGCTAGCGGTAGATTTGAATGTTCATTGTAGATGGTCCCAAGGCTGACTTAGGGAATGACCATGGTTATACAAGACTCTAAACTTATTTATTTAACATCACAGGTAGCTTGAAGCTTGCTTAACAAGGATCGAACCCAGGACCCTCGGTACGAGAGGCCATCGCTTTACCTCTGCACCACTGTTGCCAACACTAGGCTTGACCCATAATTGTGGGATCTTTTATTGATTATGAGGTTAGCATTGCATTAACTTTTCCTTATTTGATACTCATTTGATATTATAGGGGTCTCCCCAGTGGTTAAGGTTGCGATCCTCGAACTCAAGGTTCCTGAGTTCGAGCCCAACCGGTAATTCTGGTTTGAGGGAGTGTTTTAGCAAAGCTTTTCAAAGCCCTAGCCTTGTATTTGTGAATCCAGAAAAGCTGTAATACAACTGATGAATTGTTGACACAGTGTTAAGTCCCATGTGTTGAAACAAACAAATTTATAGTCAATATGATAAATGTTATATAGTTTATTCTTAATAAATATTCATGCAATGATAATCAACCAGTTGCAGACTGAATTATAAGTGAATTGAACTTTGTGAAGTGGAAAGAATCAAACACTTCTATATGGTTACAGCTTCTCTTTCTATAGTACTTTATTTTTTCATCTGAATGAACTCAAGAATATGTACATTTTGATATCAATACATTGAAGACACTGCTCTATTTCCTGATGTAAGAGACCAAAACAAACACATTTGCTCTCCAAACTTCTAGTGGATATTAGAGAAAAAATCCTGCACTGTTTCACACTTTATGAAAGCTGTTTTCTAACCTTTTTGACTTGGACCATTAGTAGAATTGTTGAGAATCTGTCCTGCAATAACGTCCCTAATAGGGAAAAGTGCAAACATTATACAAGCAGAGTCCCTCAATCATGATTTGTCAGATTAACAAAGGAACCCTTGATTAGTTGAGAAGCAATGCTATTTTTTACTCCTTTTCTTAAAACAGAGGATTTTGTAGGCCTTTGAAGAAGGCAATATTTAGAAACATTTTGACTGCGAGACGATATGGTTATTTTGGGGAAAAAATAATACTGATGATGATATTCTTTTAACCCTTTCCCAAACAACAAATTTTCGACCGTCCCAAATTGAAAGAGTTTTCAAACTACATTTCAAAATGTGATGAAATTGAAATATATCCTTCTGGTAGGCCAGAAAACATTGTGGGAAAAGGAGAAATTGCTCGTTACGAGCAATTTCTCCTTTTCCCACAATGTTTTCTGAAGTCGTCTGCAACAAAGTGGTCAAATGTCGTCATTGTTTGGGAAAGGGTTAAAACAGTGAAAAAGGTTACCATGTTCTCCAGTTGTATTTAGAATAGAACAAGGAGTACTGGGTTTTTTACTTCAAATATTACCAGAATGTTATGTAAAAGATTAAGATTTTTTAAGTACACTAAATGGTACTGCTTTGTGTTTGTTATTATCTGAATATCAGGTAAGCCAAGATTAGGTTGTGTTAGCTGCCTTATTGGACAAAATGACGTAATGTTATTGTTTGGTATTACGGATATTATAACCACAAAGTGCTTCAATCAAGATTTGTCAGATTTACTAAAGAGGCATTATTACTTGTTGCAAATCTATTATTTGACTCTGTTACAAAGCGCAATCCATTGGTCAACTGGGACCTAGCGGCAAAATCTATGTTGCCATTTTATTGGTAGAAGATAAGTTATTTTAAAAAGTTAAAATTCAAACCTGTGAGATAGTCCTTTTAAAGTGAATTGCACTTGAAAAGACAGATAATGGTGTTGGGTAACTGCTCAATTATCCAACATGTCATAGATCACCAGTCACTGGTTTTCTAATGTAGGTTTTGTAACCATGCTGTTACTTCATAAAGGAAATACGAAATGCACCAATGGTATACTCAATGACTTTCTTGTCACATGTCTGGAACATTTGTGGATGATTGCAGGTTCGAGACCTAACAAAGCCATTATTAGAAACCCCCAGAAAAGACAGTTGCTTGATGAATTGAGGGATTTATATCATTTTCAAGAGTATTTCAGTTGTATTGTGAATGTTATCGTACCTATAGGTCCAGAGGTCCGTTTTACTAAACAACTTACGGAAAATGTTTGCGTAAGTCATAATTGATAAACAGGAATAGTATCTTCAATGAAAGCACAATATTGCAATGTGACACATCATTGGAAGCGTCTCGGAGAACTTTGCAATATTGCTTCGCCCAATATTGAAAGAAGAGGAACTGTTGTTTTAGACTTACGCAAATCTTAAGCATAAACTGTTTAGTAAAATGGTACCCTGGTATTTGTTCACCAATGTTGCTCATTGGTCTTTTTCAAACTGTTGACTGCTTTCCCTCATGAACATAATTGTTCAGTGGTTCAAGATGTAATGCTGGAACTGACTTCAGGCTTCAGCAAACAGGTTAGATCCAGGCTAGCTGCCAAGTAAATTGGCGGCTGGCATGTGATCTAACCTGTTTGCTACTCTGAGTATCTTTCCTCATCAAAATTAAGCAGATGTTTAAGGTTTTAGAAAGTAGATGACACAAACATCTATTTTAGAAAGTTACCCAGTATTCTAAGGATTAAATTTATTCTCTTTGCCAATTAAGTTATTTATATATGATCTGCTTTAAATTACTTGGGAATAGTAAAAAGGTTTAATTACATGAACAAGAAGAATACACTTATTTGTGCATTTTCTGTTGTTTGTGAGACCGCATGAGTCATTCTAGACCTGTCAAGAGACAATTAATGAGGATAAAATCTGCTTCATTTAAATACAATTAAAACCTTCTCTTTTAGCCCTTGTTTGTATACACATCTTGCATTACATTATGAATCGAGTTTGAAAGATAACTGCTTCCTTTTAGCTCTATATGGAATCTCTCCCATTATGATCAAGTTACATATTTCAATGGTCAATGGTCTTTTACGGGTTAATTTGTTCTGGGGCTTCATGAGCCACATAAGCAATGGATCAAAGCATTCTGTCTGTTTCACAGGACTGCATTCAGTGTTAGGATGTTACATGTCTGCTTGAAACCACTTTGAAAGTATTTTGGGAAAACTTGATAATGATTGTTTCTATCCTGGTTAAGGGAATATCCTAGTTTAGATTGTCTACTTTCCATCTCAATAAGAGATAACAATAAACAGGTTTGTTTGGTGACATGTTAAAATGGCTGCTGGTTATGTGTTCATCCCGTCCTGCATTTAAGCTCAAGAACTTTTCATTTTCTCTATTTGTCACAATGAAAAATTTCCAATTAGAAAACAAAGGTATCATTTGGGAGAATATGTTGATATTCAATTATTACCATCTACTTGTGTCCTGACATTTGAATTTATTTTATAATTGTATAAGTATGACCTTAGATTAGTAAGAACTAACACTAAGGGAAGGATTGTAAATAATGTTTCAGACAGTGATTAATCAAATACATTAGTTTTCTTTTAAAATGTAAAAATAGAAAAGATGAATTGTAGAGAGTTTGAGAATCATGAGAACAAAATTGCAACTAGACATTTAAATGAAAATTAGACCAAAATGAGACATAAATAGCACAAAATTGAATGATTTATAACTTTAGTATTGCATTGAACCATCTACATTCTATTCTGTCTTATCCTTGCCTAGAAATATAGATAGGTTGACTGTCTCAGACTCCAAATGACATAGATAGGTTGACTGTCTCAAACTCCAAATGACATAGATAGGTTAACTGTCTCAGACTCCAAATGACATAGATAGGTTAACTGTCTCAAACTCCAAATGACATAGATAGGTTAACTGTCTCAGACTCCAAATGACATAGATAGGTTAACTGTCTCAGACTCCAAATGACATAGATAGGTTAACTGTCTCAAACTCCAAATGACATAGATAGGTTAACTGTCTCAAACTCCAAATGACATAGATAGGTTAACTGTCTCAGACTCCAAATGACATAGATAGGTTAACTGTCTCACACTCCAAATGACATAGATAGGTTAACTGTCTCAGACTCCAAATGACATAGATAGGTTAACTGTCTCAAACTCCAAATGACATAGATAGGTTAACATAGATAGGTTAACTGTCTCAGACTCCAAATGACATAGATAGGTTAACTGTCTCAGACTCCAAATGACATAGATAGGTTAACTGTCTCAGACTCCAAATGACATAGATAGGTTAACTGTCTCAAACTCCAAATGACATAGATAGGTTAACTGTCTCAAACTCCAAATGACATAGATAGGTTAACTGTCTCAGACTCCAAATGACATAGATAGGTTAACTGTCTCAAACTCCAAATGACATAGATAGGTTAACTGTCTCAGACTCCAAATGACATAGATAGGTTAACTGTCTCAGACTCCAAATGACATAGATAGGTTAACTGTCTCAGACTCCAAATGACATAGATAGGTTAACTGTCTCAACTCCAAATGACATAGATAGGTTAACTGTCTCAGACTCCAAATGACATAGATAGGTTAACTGTCTCAAACTCCAAATGACATAGATAGGTTAACTGTCTCAGACTCCAAATGACATAGATAGGTTAACTGTCTCAAACTCCAAATGACATAGATAGGTTAACTGTCTCAGACTCCAAATGACATAGATAGGTTAACTGTCTCAGACTCCAAATGACATAGATAGGTTAACTGTCTCAGACTCCAAATGACATACTTGACAGTTCAATGTAAGACTATAGCAACTATTGTAACCCTTGTAATATAGAAACTGCTGACATTGCATAACCTTTATGTTAATTTGAAACTTCTCCTTTATATAGGATTTCTTTTATAATTCGCCTCAAAGTTAATGTTTGTTTTGATAACTTTCATCTGTTCATGCTTTCAAGAACTTTATTCCACTTGCTTACTTCTTAATTTCTTGAAACCCTATTATTATTAGTTATTCACAAGTATTATGAAACCAGTTCTTACAAGTTAAATTAATCCCTCTCAAGTCTACTTCCTGGAAACAGAACAACGCACTGGTGCTGATTTGTGGGTTAACCCTTTACGGTATATAGCGCCGTTGGCCGCCTTATCGATTACCGTATAAAACGCTTTTCGCCGTTATACCTATTACCGTATAAAACCTATTTTGACGTTCTATCGATTACCGCATAGAACGCTTTTTGACAGCTGAAAAACTGATTCAACTTTAGCCCTTAATAACACATCTTTGCACACACATCATTTTCTCCAAATTTTATTTTCCTCTTAAATAAATATGTCTTCTTTCATTTCCGATGATAAAATCATAGGGTCAAAGTTTAAACTTTTGCTCTAGAGAGAATCTTTTGATAATGGTCTCACGACACGCTTATGGAAATAACGCTATCAAATTGAGATGAAGGGAATCCAAATTACCAACCCAATTAATGAGAAGCCTTCCGGTCATAAAAGATCAAAACACTGCCGATTTGTAAAGACTCGATAAGGATTTCATGCAATTCTTTAGTAACTTAACACATTTCTAAAAAAACTATCCAATTAAAACGAGAGCATACGGCACGCGACCTGTAAAGGATGTTTATGACACGGAGCTTTTGTTCAAAGTTTAAAGGCGATTGAAAATCGAGCCGTCAAATAATTGACGTTATAAAGACGGCTTTTTTTAAAATATTTAGCCAATTTGGTGTTTCCGATCGCAAGTCAGACATCAATGTAGATACAGAGCAGTAATTTGATCGGTTTTTTTTAAGCATGAAGATGATGAAATGTTGATAAATATTACCAATTCACGGACAAGCAAATTAGATCATTCCTCCGACTTTGACTACAACTACGAGCTTTTGGTAAATTCATCACCCATGGGCACGTATTTTACGGAAATATTAGCATGTTTCTTTGCAAAAATGAATTGATTTTGACTGATTTACATTTATTAGAAGGACCAGGTTTAACTTCTTTACAAAGCAATATTGCGTTGAAAAACATTCTTTTCTTCATTTTGGAAACTGTTTGAATGGGGATTGAAGTAAAACGATTCAGCTTTGTTGAGAAATATGCAAAGACAAAGTATGTATCTCGAGTCATGAATGGTATTTTTTGGCAACAAAATTCCCTGCAATTGATGACAAAACAGAAAAACAAATTAGGGATCTCTCAGGGAGAACACATAAGTCATTTAATTACTTTTGATTTTGTAAAATTCACACTGTAATATACATTTTCATTGTTTGTTTAATTTTCTACAACTTAATCCTGATATGAATGTATCACTAAATGAAGAAAAACACATCAACTTAAAGGAAATTTTGTTCTCGTCGTCTTTTATTCTTTGAGAAAATCTATTAGATGAATGTAAAACACATTAATTTGGGTTTGATTAACAGTACCCCAATCAATAACAATTATCAGAGATAATCCTGTGCAAATAGGTACCCAGGGTGACTAATTATGTATGCGTTAATGGTCTTCGATAATCGGATGGTTTATACCTATAGTGTCACTGATAAGCCTTATCTCTATACCTTAAAGGGTTAGTTGGAGCATTTTCACCTTGCCTCTAATACTATAGGTGTCTAACCCGAAACCTTTATTATCAGAGGTCGACACTCGATTAATGAACCAAGGTTGCTAATTTTGAAACCCTATATTGTTGGTTCATATTAAAACATCTCCACAAGATGATTTGTATAAGTACACACAATATGATAGAGTCTTTGAAAGACCCTAATGTACTTTCTTGCATCAACCTAGACCCATAACAGTGGTGCAGAGGTAGAGCGTCGGACTCTTGCACCGAGGGTCTAGGGTTGGATCCCCGTTACGCAAAGTATGAATTGTCGAGACTTAACTCACTAATCAGCCCAAGTACTGGTTTATCATCCAGGAAGCAGTTATCATTTGTGAGTTCAATGAGCTTCAAGCTTCCACCACAATGAATATAAAATAGATAAGTTTAAACTAGACCCATAACCATATTTGGGCGTTAAAAAGGACCCATCTTGTTGGTTAACATGATTGACATAGGGCGTCACTAGAGTCTTTAAACTTCCTTTGATACATAAAAATATCATAAAATATCTATAAAAGCAACAAATATACAAATATACCCTGAAATTTAGGGTTTTGATTTCAATTTGTTGGGTTTAATTAGACGGAAAGATGATTTGACACCATCATTACGTTAAATGGTGAAGCATCGTTTCACATCATGTTTACTTGAAATTGATTTCTTATTTGACATATTTGGTTAATTTATTGTGTTTGAAGCATAACCTACTGTAACCAAAGAATAGATTGCACATAATGAGCAATTTTTCTTTTGTCACAATGGTTTAGTCCAAATATCTTTCTTCTATCTATGTTTCTCCAAAATTGCTCTATTCAAAGGCAATTGTATTATAACATTACTTTACAAATATGGAGAGGAAATAATGATTTTTCAAAAGTTTCTTCAAAATTGCCCTATTCAAAGGCAATTGACATGTACTCCTTATCTAGGGAAAACCTTGAAGTTGCAATAAATTGTAATGCACTATTAATGAAGTACATCAGTGGGCTCAAAATGACACTTTGCACTATAAGTCTCTAAAAATGTTGAAGGGCTTATTTAACCCTTTCCCAAACAATAACGACATTTGACCACTTTGTTGCAGACGACTTTAGAAAACATTGTGGGAAAAGGAGAAATTGCTTGTGACGAGCAATTTTTCCTTTTCCCACAATGTTTTCTGCCCTATCAGAAGATTATTTTCCAATTTCATCACATTTTGAAATGTCGTCTGCAAACTCTTTCAATTTGAGACAGTCGGAAATTTGTTGTTAGGGTTAAACTAGGGTCTTACACATGAAATCCATTTGATGCAGGAAGGGTTTATCTTAGTCACCAGCATTAGATTTTATAAACTGAACATAGAAATGTTGAGAAAGTTTGTGTCAATTCTTATCAACATGGCATATACAGTCTTTGTGACAGAAATTAGAAGTTAAAAAAGTTCATGAGATTCCCTTTTAAGAATGATTAACCCTGTTAGAAAAGGAGAAAACGCTCATAATAGTAAAATTACTCTTAGTAGTCATCTACTCTTTATATTCCCCCTTTTCCAGCAATGTTATGGTTTCAGTCATTTAAATTTTTATGAGGAGCAGTCTCCTGACTGATTATGGAGCGCTGATGGTTCTACCAAGCTTTACCAGCCCTTGTTGGCGGTTGAGTATGGGGTCTTCTTCCGTCCTTGAGAGTCTGGCATTGAAACATACCTGATATAATGTTGATGCATTGTAAAACCCTTATAAGTAAATAAAAACGATTTCAGTAGATGTCTCAGAAGTAGCATGTGAATTCTGGGGACTGATTTAGAAAGGGTTAAAATGTTTATTACCAGATGCTGTTTGATGTATCAATAAAAACGTTTTTGATGGTGACGAAATATAATTGTTTGATGTTTTTGTTAAAAAAATGAGTTTGAAACAGAGTAGCTGAACATCAAGGGATACAACATTATAGATCCATTACTGAATCATTTGTGAAATTGCTGCAGATATCTATCTGTAAAGGTGATATAAACCTAACATGATAGCAGTGAAGTAATAGCACACCTATTTTTGTGCGCTTTGCACTTTGGATGGAAGTTTAAATAAATCATTGTGAGGAAGAAATATATTACCTATTAATTTCTTTTGAATTCCATCAGACCTAAAGCCCATTTCATGAGACTTAAGACCCATTCCATCAGACTAAGAATCCAATCCATCAAACTAAAAACCCATTCCATTAGACATAAAACCCACTCCATCCAACTCAAAACCCATTCCATCAGACATAAAACCCATTTCATCCAACTCAAAACCAATTCCATCAAACTCAAATCAAAGCGCTGATATCGCTGAAGGACTTAGGTGTGTTTAAAGCAAGATGATTGAGGATACATTTGAAAATTTCTTTGGGTAACATCTTGAGGAAAACAACTGCTCCTTTTACCACCACAACTATAAATATTATTTCTGTGAACAGAGACTGAACGATAGTCTATTTTTCGAACATCTGGACATTTTACGATTTCTCATGAGGCAACAGTTATAATAATATAGAGCAAAACAAAGTGAGTAAATCAGGACTACATTCCTAGTTCCAGGAAGGTATTAGTCCACACAGTGAAGGCGGATGTTTAATGAGTAATTGGGGTCAGACCGCTGTTTGTGTATCGATAAAGAACCGTCCCTCAAAAAGTGGTATGTAAATTCAATGGACTAAGATGCCGATGCACCCTTAGTCCAATCAAAGTGCTGAAGGCACTGAAGTTGGATGACGTGATTCAAATGGATGATAATCCTGTAAGGGTTAAAAGCTATGTCAACAGTATTTCATTTGCTTTACTGCTTGCTTTCATCAGCAATAGCCTAAAAACTTTCAAATGTCTCAAGGACATCCCAAGAAAAAAACGCTAGTGAGGTTCAGACTTTGGACATCAAGGTTATGAATTTTACATTGGGCCACATAGGACCCTACAAAATATACCACAATTGCCAAATGCATCCATATTGGTTGCTGGAATATTTATTAAAAGAAAATCGTATGAGTATGAATTGGAAAATAAATAGGAAACAAATACAACAAAGATAGTTTTATTAGTATTTAACTGTTTATATTTGTAATAGCTTTCTCTTTTTATTTATCAGAGACAAACATGTGTGAAGGTGTTTTGTTAAGTGACTGGAAAATAACAAATGTATGTTTTTATTATGCATACATTTATGTGTGTTAGTGACTGCAGAAATCGGTCTTATGGTACAAATTTTCCAGTCATATTTTCAAAAGATAGTCTTTTTCTCAACATTAGGAGACACCAATATACTATGTATTCATTGTGAATTGTTTGTTTACCTTCTGCAGTATTTGCAGAGTTATATCTGACATATAACTAACATTTACAAGATTTAAAAAACACCCTTTGCTTTCTCCTAGCGTTACATATTTTAAAAGGATAAGAAGACAATAGACTGATTCTGAAAAAAAATCCTACTTCACAAAATAAGTTATTATGTTAAGTATATTTATATATGATAACAAATCAGATTCAAAACCTAAATTGACAACCCAAAACAACACCTCTCAAACAACCCTAGCTTAAATGTTTATACTTCTTGTACTTTCTTTTAAATAAATATTCTTTGTGAGCTATACATTCAGTTTCTATGAACAACAAACAAAGAGATTGTTGCCAACTCATAATACATGTACCCTATGATACCAAAACGCAATTCTCTTGTTCCATGCTGTCCTTAACATGACACAAAACTATCAAATGGAAAACCGATAAAGAAAACAGATGGCTTTGATATAAAACTATTTATGTTTACAAGACCATCACTTTAAGATGGCAGTCCTTAAGGTTCTCCAATCCTACTCCTGTGTATTTTCTTCATCATCCCTGAATTTCACTCAACTGCAAAGGTCTTCCTACTGTTGATGGTTTTTTGGACACCTATAAAGAGTATAAATGAAAATAATATTTAGATATGAATACCTTTAAGTTTTTTTTTTAAGTGTTAAATACCATGTCAACAATTTTCATTTATATTATGGATATCCGAAGCCAGTACTAGGTATGGGGTCTGAAGTGTCTTGCCAAAGAACACTCCTAAGAAACCAGAGGGGCTTTAGCTAAAATCCCTTGGTACAAAGTCAACCACCATTACCATTAGACAACAAAGGTTACTACAATGCTTTATCACAACTTTATACCATGAATACATAGAGAGTACAGAGTTTTATTTACATGTAATGTGGAAGTGTTTTTCAAATTTAGATGGTGAAGTGCAACAGACATGACATCAAATACCATCACAGTGATAATTTTTGGTACTAACAATCTCATAAAAAAATTTCACATAAACACATTACTTTCATTCATTTTAATCTTTTTTCTATATAAAAACCCATTGTTTTTAAGTTTTGGTAAAAAAAACCCATTGATTTAATTTAGAAAACAAGAGGGCCATAATGGCCCTAGAATTGCTCACCTGAGATTACCACCTATTTGAAGAATAGTTAGAAACATTGCTTTTATATTTTACACAGAGTTTCTGTGCTTCTATGCACTGACCTTTTTCCCCCTCATTTTACAAGTTGGACACTGTATGCTTGATGTTGGACATTAAAATGGTACATAATTCTTACAATGCGGAAACTGAATATTTTACTTTTACAGATTGTATGTATGAAGATCAGCCTGCACTTTTGTCCAGTGCGATCTATTGTTCCCTTTTATGGTTATCATTTTGGCATATTTGGACATCCAAATTGATACTGATGTACTTTGTTAGAAATTCTATCGTACATATATATGCATAAAGTGGAACTTTTTAAGATATATAATTCTTTCTAATAATCTTTAAAGAAGGGCCCCCAAAGAACATTCCTGTGAAATTATTTTGAAATCTGACTAATGGTTTTTGACAAGAAGATTTTTTCATGGTTTTTACCAAATATAGGCATGACAAACATTCTGGTCACATGACTGATTTCTTTTTGACAAATCTTTATTCTCTCCAACTAGGGATGCTTCATGTGATATCTCGTTGAAATTGGCCCAGAGGTTTGGGAAAAAGAGATGGTTATTAAGATATGAATTTTACCATACATGTATATAGTGAAAACAAAAACATGTTCAAAGTTCAACGCACCCTGGCAGCCATGTTTTTCAAGATATCTAATAAATTCTTAAAATCTTTATAAAAGGGCCCCCAAAGAACATTGATGTGCAATTATTTTGAAATATGACCAGTGGTTTGTGACAAGAAGATTTTTTTTAAGGTTTTTACCAAATATGGACATGGCAGCCATTTTGGCCACATGACAATTCTTTTTTTTTACAAATCTTTCTCCCCTCCAACTAAGGATGCTTCACATGATATGTCATTGAAATTGGCCCAGAGGTTTGGAAAGAAAAGATGTTTGTAAAGTTATAAATTTTAGCATACATGTATGTAGTGAACACAAAAACACGTTCAAAGTTCAACACAGTCTGCCATGTTTTTCAAGATATCAAAATTCTTTGAACAACTTTTGATAAGAGGCCCCGAAAAGAATATTCCTGTGAAATTATTTTGAATTCTGACCAGTGGTTTCAGACAAGAAGATTTTTTTAAAAATTGCAGAAATTCCCCCTTTTTCATGCAATGGCAACCAAAGTTCTGCATGGAATCAATTTCTTTGAACAACTTTTGAAGAGCATCACCCAACGGACATTCCTATTAAGTTGGGCTAATTTTGGCTCAATGGTTTAGGAGAAGAGTTTAAAGAAATTGTTGACGGCGCACGACGCCAACGGACATTGTGCGATCACAAAAGTTCACCTTGAGCACTTTGTGCTCAAGTGAGCTAAAAACCACTGCCATTAACAATTATCAATTCTAACTAAATGCATATACATGTATAAAAAAACATAAATTTTCGAAAGAAATAATTAAATGTTTTTTTAGTTTCACTCACATTCTCACTAAGGGGCGAAAAAAGATGAGAAAAATCTGGGGTTATTTTTTCAAGTTTTAGTTTTGAGCTTGTTTTTTTTTCATGTAACATTTCTTCAAGAGCTGTACAAATGATGACTTGTAAGTAATGAATACTTGAATTCTTTTTCTTGCTATGGATAGTCTTGGATGATATTTTTTCAACAAGTTATTTTTCTAAATTAGGTAATACCTAACAACCTCAGCAAAATATGTCCAGCATGGTATTTATGGTCACTTGTATCAGTTGAAAACTAGATGACTCATAAGTGATTTATTCAAAATTAAGCTTATGGTTATCTTTATAATAGAGTTTATGATCGACAGTGCTTGTCACACTAGAAACGATGATCATTTCTTTGAATTAGGTAATAACAGCTTGAATCAAAACATCCAACATTTACTCAATCATGATAATAAACAACATACCTAGGTGGCTGTTTAGTGTAAGATTTGTAAATCATTGGCAGTTTGAAAACATGAATTAGTCATGATGGTTAATTTAAATTTTTACATTGTTTAAAAGAAATTCAGATTCGCATATTCAGGGGATACCTGTCTGCACATAACGCATTATTTTGATGCCAGAAAATGGTTAATTTTTGTCCATACATGCCTAAATCAGCACACATTTTACTAGGACAGGCATTTTTCCATGCAACTTAAGTTTCAAATGTCACCATAGCAATTTTTTACATATATGTGAATGTGTCTCTCCCTTATATTCCATGAATGCATTATGACAGCATTTGTCACTCCTTTTTGAGCACGATATTGCCTCTTTGAGTTTTGCTTTTTCTCATGATTTGAAGCTGAAGTAACTTACATTATTTGTATAACTGACAGGACAAATATTTGCAGGTCATGCAATCAAAGTATTAAATGGATTTCAATATACCTCTGCATCTGTCCCTCCAACCCAACTGTTAATAGTAGTGGATAAGTAATGCATCATACTGCATTCACTGTTTGCTCACTGTAAGTCATGATTTCTGTTAGTTTCACTATACACTCTGAATGACCCCTTCATATATCAGAAGACAATGCTTCTTATCTGTAATGTAAAAAGAATTTTCTGCTATAAGGACTAAAAATTTGTCATGTCGGAAAAATGCACTAGGTTTCAAACATAGCATCCTATAAAATAGACAAACTTTTATCAGTGTAATCAGGTATAAGCAATTTAAAAGACAAAAAAGGCATAGCTCCTCTTATTTTGCGATAGTCTTTTAAATGTTTTAACCTCCCCAAACCCAGCTGCAATAGTGGGGATTGAACTCAAGTAACAGAGTTTCCACTGCAACTACTTACTGAGCTGTTAAAGATACTCTCTCAGAGATGTGTCTATTAGGAGTTACAAACGTCAAAAATTTGACACTAAACCAAAGACTACTATTTATTTACTTATGAGATGCCAAAACCCTGTGCTTTAGTTAAATAATGTTAAGTGAGCCGTCACATTTGTCTGATCATTTATGGGATTAACAATTAACAGATTTCAGCAAGTAAAGAAATTTAAAATGATCTTCGATTTGGTGACAATAATTGTTAATATCAAATAATTACCGTACGTATATTACTATCACGGCACTTTGAGTTAGTCCCTAAAAAATAACGGCACCCACCAATGAATAATTCAAATTAAGATCATTGTTTACAAAATAAACCATTTGAAGGAAAGATACTTGGTCACTGTCAAGTAACTTTGGCAAGGTGAGCAAGAAGGAATTCCTGCCTTTATTTATAAACCGGCATTCCCATGGAAGTATTGATTGGACAATGGCTCACTTCACATTATTTAATAAAATCACAGGGTTTCAAACTCTTAAAAGTAAAGAAATTGAAAATACATGTAGTCTTTAGTTTATAGAAAATAATTATTAATATCAATCTTTTTGACATTTATTATTCCGAGACCACATATTTCTGAGTAAGTCCCATTAAGAGAAAGTTTAACATATGAGTTCATGACAACTGAAAACAAAGTGATTTAAAAATATCTTGAAAAACACGATTATGCAGGTATAAATCTATAAAAACAATTCAAATTAAATATTATTTCAAATATTGAAATTGTGTGTGTCATATCACCCATGATCATCATTCACAGTGACCAATATAAGAATTTAATAGCACAACTAGGGGTATAAACAAGCAAATGATGACCATCAAATCTGATTTTCATCTGTATTCACTATACAAATGACCATCAAAGACAAAAGTAAGTCTTGTTTATGCATGCTACAGGAAACTTTAAAATATCCTCATAATCCTTTTGAAATTCAAATATGCATTTATGTAGCAGAATGTATTATGCCATTATGCCATTTAAGAAAATAGTTCTAAAAAGACAACTTACCCTAAAGATTATGAGTTGATGACATTCAGGCCTTCCTCCTCTTTGTAAGGCTTTTAATTTGGGTATGAATTGATCAGCTTGTAATGGGACTCAGCTGTTTGCAATGTCTGGTTGGTACAAAGCTGTAAGAACATATGAAATGACTAAATAATAGGGCTCTAGCCAATAACATTCTATTGTGTATACTGGTGTACCATAATTCCGTGGTACTTAAAGGTTACATGAATAACAGAAAGGAGGAGGAGAACTTAACTGTCAACATTTATCTTTCCTAACATATTTCATTCTTCATTTACGATCTGCTCGTAATTATTTTTAAATGGAGCACAGAAATGCTCTACGTAACGTAAATTAATAGGTCACTGGCAGCCATTTGCATTTTTGAGGTCCTACCCGAATTCCGTCGTATTCAGGTCAAACACAATTTGTTAGTAAAAGTCCAAAATAATTAGGGTGAAACATATGTAACGAACCAAGCAAATGAACCTCTCAAAGACACAAACACATCCGATCAGTGAAAAACACTGTCATACACTGATCAGTTGTGATGTTTATATATGGACCCGCATATTCTCTCAACGATGCATTAGATTCATAATTTGCATAAACGTTCAACAAACATTACATAACTCCCACTTCCGAGAAGACTTGTCCAGAGTCTTGGCCCTTGGAAGACACGTGGGGAAGGCAACTCAGATAGAAGGAGAAGTCTTAATCCCACCTCTGCCACCAATGTAACGAGCCGAACAAATGAACCTCTTAAAGACACAAACACATCCGATCAGTGAAAAACACTGTCATACACCTAGCGGTTGTGCTGTCTATATATACACCAACATGTTCTCTACAACAATGCATTAGGTTCCCTTATGTGCATAAACGTGTTCAACGAACGTTACACATACTAGGCAACGAACGTTACACATACTAGGGACGAATCCTAAAACAATTTGGTCGTATCTGACCAAAGAATGATTGAGAATTGCTGACAAACTGAAAGGAAGTGTTTTGGGTCTTAGATTTGAGAAATAAGTGTGAAAATTTCGGGGATTTTAGGAGCTCTATGTAATAAGAGGCGCATTTGATTGGATTTTATTGGTTTTATACCAGTAAAACATTTATTCTTGCTTCTTTGGAGTTCTTACACTGGTCTGCGAAAGTAGGTCAGGTTGGTGTGTTTGTTTATGGAAGCAGTATGACATTATGCAAATACCACAGCACTGAATTAGGGATACCACGAGATTAGGGGAATTGACTATACATAAATTAAACTGTCAAAGGGTACCCACTGTCAAATCTTTTGTCAGATGATCAAGACAATGTTGTAGTTATGTTTTCTTTTTCGAGATTAAGCTTAAATCTGCATCGAAGATTAGTTGAAAAAGGCTAAATATATCTTTGTTTTCATTGTTAATGTCATCACTCAAATGAATGCTAGTTCTGAATTTGATTATTGTTATGTTTTGAAAACGTTACCCCACCCACTCCGTTAACATTGAGCTGTGTGTTTAAGTATCGTTTCACATGTTCATTTTGTGTTTCAATCAATATTGCACAAAACAATCAAGAAATAATCATAATCTACTTACTTTTGTTCACTTATAGTGGTCTGAATTCAATTTGGCGTCATTAAATCGTTGGTGAGGTCCCCAACACAGCTCGTTCAGTTTCAGTTTCAACCGATGACATTTCTCGGGAATTTCCTTCATTTTCGGAAAAGGCAAACTTTGAATGTCATTAAATGACATCCAGTTGGTCGCGTGACAATGTCCCCTATCTACACCTTTTCACATTTCCCTGTTAGCTATAGTCTAGATCGCTTCTCATGCAATTCATTTAGCACACACGCAAATTTAACGGCAGTCATTTTCTTCCAAGTTGTCTGATGTAAACAAGCGTCTCAAGCGTAGTCGACGCCTACACAAAATAAAGCGTTTTCATTGGTCAAAAGGTCCTGTCAGTCAAAATCGGCGCAAGAGTTAATTCTTTCAAAACTGATAGAAGGACCGATGTCAAAAGCACTTCACTTTAGTAAGATAGTGTTTGAAACGTCAGGGACCGGGAAGTGAAATTTGAATTAAAATGATACATG
Organism: Cerastoderma edule; assembly: GCA_947846245.1. Taxonomy (NCBI): domain Eukaryota; kingdom Metazoa; phylum Mollusca; class Bivalvia; order Cardiida; family Cardiidae; genus Cerastoderma; species Cerastoderma edule. Next base: position 25,317,797 of record OX401417.1, read on the forward strand.
AATTATTGTGGAATTAGGTCGCCAACTGGTTGCAATTCATGCATGAAACGTTTTCGTTTCTAAATAGTAACATCACGGGGTTCCCCCCCGTGTCTCGCGGTACGATGGAAACGAGGTCACGTGATCAGACGACTCATGTCACATGACCTCCTTATTTGGCTTGTTAATGGGCCTAAAAATAGCAATATTCGGTCAAGGGAAAAAATGAAAAAAATAGTGCATACCATTTCCTATTAAATACGATTGTGGTGTCTCTAAAACTTTATTATTGACCACCCATCATCTTTCAATTATAAAGTTTGAATAAAAAATACATAGCATACAGCATATTATGATCAGCTTTTTAAAATATTGACGAGTATAGGACAAGTTCAGATGTCAGGTCATCCCACGGCGGTTCATTTTGTAATAAGGTCACCAAACGATTTCGGAATTGTAGCCTTGTTAGATGACTGACGTCATCCAACAAAAACCATTCCATCAAACATAAAACCCATTTCATCCAACTCAAAACCAATTCCATCAATCTTAAAACCTATTTCATTAGACATAAAACCTATTCCCTTTAACTCCAAACTCATTCCATCAGACCTAAAACTGAATCTATTAGACCTAAAACCCATTCCATCATGCTTCAAACCCATTTCATCAGACTCAAAACCGACTCCATTAAATAAGATAATTTTATTGAGAAGCTGTTTCTTGTGCCATCTGCTAGCATCATCTGTCAGGAGCATCAAACTACATATTTATGGTTAAAAATGTTAAAGCCAATTCAAGATAGATTTAGAAATTACAAGTTACAAATGTATTTCATACATAGGAGAGAAACTCATAACCATATATCTATCAGGTTGTTATGATATATTGGAAACTTTGTTACCTTTTTCATTTCATATGGACCCATAACCAATTTATGTATGGTTTAATGGTCCTGATACATAACTTAAATAGTATTTTATTGTCAATAAATATCTTTATGGAGACTTTGCCAGGCTGTACCTACTACTGAAATTCACTAGTTAAGCTATGATCTATTATATGTATGTAACTTATGTCACCTGACTTATTTGTGGATCTATTACAACTGCCTAGTTTCTATGTTCAAGGGTCCTGTGTGGCTCAGTGGTACATGTGGCTGTCTTATAACTTGGGGGTTTGGTTTGCATCCCATGCATACCTTTATTCATTTTGTGAGTGTCCTTTGGCAAGACACATCAGAGCCCTAGCTTTGTCCTGACAGAGAGCCATCACATAATTGCAAAATTGTTGACATGGCTTTATACCAGACAAAAACAAACAAACAATAGTTTCTTATTTGTGTCATAAGCTTTCACTATAGTTTTCAAATGTAGAGGAAAGTCTCTTTAGCTTGTTTTTTAACAATGCTTATTTGTAGCCCTTGGGATATTAAATTTGGTCTCTTGGATTGGGCTCAAGCCTGCAACCTGCTGCAAACATCAAGGAAAACTTGGCTGTTTTTCAGCTTCATTTTAAAACTCATCATATACACAGACGTGGAAATCAACATGAAGGTTCAGCAAGGTTGAATTTTAAATGATGAGATAATTGTGGGACAGAATTATTATGTCCCAAATAAGGAGTGGAAGAGCGTTTTAACTTTTATTTATTACATTATGAAAATGAAGATGGGTTTTTTATGGTCGATTGTGGCTTCACACTACATTGTGTCCATTGTTTGGATAGATAGATGTGAACTGTTGAAAGTGTGTTCTCACTTCTAAACGCTGAAATAAACTCTTCTCATTTGAGGTATGGTTTGGCAATAACTATTACATTAATGAATGGTTTGATTGAATTTTAAGGGCATTTGAAGCAGACTTTGAGTTACGTTATGATTGTCAGTGCAACTATTAATGTTCCTCACTTTTCCTTACCATGTAGTATTGCACAAGGAATGCCCCTTTCCTGGCCAATGACTGCTTTCCTACGTGAACATAATGAGTCAGTGGTCAAGAATATTGGAAAAGTATTGGTCTTAAACTTCGGACTCCACCCTTGGTAAAGATTCAAGAACTTATTCTTCATCAACATTCATGAGCGTTAAATGGCCAAAAAGCCATTCAAGATCATGAATCTTTTTATGAATGAAATGTGTCAATTTATGAAGAGTTTTTCGACAATATTTCTCAATTTCAAGATTCACTTCTATCTTACTGATGTTAATCATAGATTTATGTGTCATTTGAAAATTCTCTCATATCATATGTTGGTGTGAACAGAAAATATAAATAAGGAATGCTTATTATACTAAGGGTAAAATATTACATAGTGTGCAAAGAAAAAATAAATAAAGATTGTTTATCATATAAAGGGTAAAATATTACATAGTGTGCAAAGAAAAAATAAAGATTGTTTATCATATAAAGGGTAAAATATTACATAGTGTGCAAAGAAAAAATAAATAAAGATTGTTTATCATATAAAGGGTAAAATATTACATAGTGTGCAAAGAAAAAAATAAAGATTGTTTATCATATAAAGGGTAAAATATTACATAGTGTGCAAAGAAAAAATAAATAAAGATTGTTTATCATATAAAGGGTAAAATATTACATAGTGTGCAAAGAAAAAAATAAAGATTGTTTATCATATAAAGGGTAAAATATTACATAGTGTGCAAAGAAAAAATAAATAAAGATTGTTTATCATATAAAGGGTAAAATATTATCATATAAAGGGTAAAATATTACATAGCGTGCAAAGAAAAAATAAATAAAGATTGTTTATCATATAAAGGGTAAAATATTACATAGTGTGCAAAGAAAAAATAAATATTGTTTATCATATAAAGGGTAAAATATTACATAGTGTGCAAAGAAAAAATAAATAAAGATTGTTTATCATATAAAGGGTAAAATATTACAATCATCAAACATCTATTTCTTCAGGCTTTGGGAATTGTAATGAACAGTTTGTTCGGGAGTGTGCAGTAAATGAGGGTCGTATTTAACAGCAATTTGCATGCATTCAGAGCCTCTCTAGATTGAACTTGATTAAAATATCATCATCTGTAATCATTATGAAATCAATTACTTGCTGAATACCAACAGGTCTGTATGCCTGTCAACCTTCAAAGACTGAGCAAAGGGATAAGATGTTTTATATTCAAAATAGGCCCCCTATTTAACATTAGCTGTCATTTATTTATTCCATGATGGAGTTAACCTGAATCTAAATCTTGTACATCATCAGGCGCGTAGCTACATGTACACAGACTACGCACCTGTGAAAACATTGTAACTTTAAAAGGAATATCCGTGGTCTACATTGAACTTCTCATCAACGCCTCATCAAAAAAAAAGTCAATAATTTTTCAACATTCCTGGATCCACCATATATAGGCTAGGGCTCTGAAATAATTTATCAAAGGACACTCACGAAACCTGGGGTAGCAATGGGCCTCAAACCTTGGAACAGCAAGTTCAAAGTCCACCACCATAACCACTGCACCATTACCATGCAGGACCCTCAAAACAAAGAGTGCTATTACCCAAAATCTACTAGAGGGTGATGGGTTATGTTTAAGGTGTACAATCTCACAAATGGTTCTATAAAAGAAATATTACAATAACATGAAGCATTGTTATGTATGTATGTAACATTGATGATAAATGCTAAGATCTAGACTTCGATAGCCTTTGACCCCCAAAACTAGTTTGTTATTGTACTATTTTGGAATGTTAAACTAAAACTCCCTCATAAGGAATTTTTTTAACACTGGTTCAAATTCAAAGCAATTATAAAGCAGACTACAACTTTAGAATCATAAAAAACAAGTACATTTTTAATGGCATAAGGTACAGATCTTTGTGTTTAAAGGAAAACTTGCTTGCCTCATGCAATTTATTCTTTTGTCACATTATATTAGTTTCTTTGATCTTCTGATAAAGATATGATATGGTTATTCACTATGAAGTAAGGGGTCAAATTCGTGTAGGCTGTTTTAGCTTTAAAGTCCTTCTATAGAACGATCATAGGATATGTAAGAAGGATTAAAGAACTTGTTCATGAAGTTCATGAATGTCTATGAATGATAACTGGCTGTTCATGATGAACTCAAAGTGTTCTGTAATGAGTTCATTCATTTCTATAACATGATCATGAACATCAAGAGCAGGTTTATGGATTTATTCATGGACTTGTTCTTGGTGTTCATGAACATGTTCTTGAATTTCATGAGCAAGCTCTGTGTTCATTAATAGCCATTGTGTCATGGCGAGCAAGATCTTGAATCATTCACAGACACTAACTCCATGTGAATTTATTAATTGTCAAAATAAGAAAAGCAATTCATTGGTTTGTTTCAAGTCTTTTCAACCTATAACCTCATAATTGGGAACACTTTACTAAGAAGGGAAAAACATCTATAAGACAGATTTTTGGAACAGTGAAAAAAAAAAAAGGATCACAAATGAATTGAATTCAGTTTAGTTCGATTCCATTTAGGCGAAAAAATCTTTTAAACATTCAACCAATTTATGAAAACCATACAACTGCTCTCTTTACTGGGTGTCTCCTGTGTTAACTACATGGAAGATTTGTAAGAGAAAAATAAATAGCTTTATCAAAATATTTCACAATTTTGTGAGCTATATGAAAGAGTATTTTAGAGGCTTTAGGTAAGATAAGATAAGAAATTTGTTTATTATAGTGACTTAATTATGCATATACAACATATATACATACATGGTTAACGGTGAAGGGGAAAAATAGCAGTTGGCCTAATAGGCCTATAAGTCTCCTTAAATAAGCGTGAAGGACTCAATTTTTATAGTAGAGGACTCATCTCTCAAATTGCACATATTATACATTTCATTAGTGGAGAAAAAAATGGGAAATTATGACCAAGTAATTTTTGTAATTCGTTTGAAATTTCTACCTACAACATTAAATGTCTTATCATAGAAATAGTAATACCTACAGACAACATAGGGTCAAAGAGTCTGAAAGTCATTTTTGCAATTACAAACAATAGAATTACTTTAGATGAAAATGATTGTTGTATAAAAAATGCTCCTGTCTGGGAATGTTTTTGTCCTACGTGACCATGTCAAAGCTTCATAAGCATTAATTTACACATCCTGGAATTTTTCTTTCTAGTTGGTAACTCCTATAAGTTCAAAGTCACACTAGAAGACAGTCACAAAGTTACAATGTTTGAAAGAAACCACTGCATCAAACAGATATATATCTTATGTAAAAAGCATTGTCTCCTTTTTTTACCATGTTTTTTTTTTTAAATCTTCCATGTACAAAAGAGGGCTGTGTGTTTGTCCTCCTTTGATACCCCTGGTTTAGTAAGCATGTCCTTTGGCAAGATACATCAGTCAGTCCTAGCCTGTCACGGGTGGTGAATGCTCTACTGACCACCATTGAGATGACGACTAAAATCAGTTGCGCAACATCCGATTTTGTACTATTAGGGTGATTTTTACTATTTTTCTGCATTTTCAAACTAGTAAATGAAAATCACAAAACAAGATTCAATCATTATTGAATCCAACTGCTGATATGTCAAGTTTTAGTTTTAAACACTTGGAACTGGAAGTTGTGAAACCGATCTTCGTCCTCAGCACCATTGTGGTGGGGTAGAGCTTTCACCAGCCGTACTAGTACTGGTGAATATAGGAAAGCAGTTACATAACTGATAAATTGACACAGCATTAAACCCCATTTGAACAAACAGCCCAAGCTGAAGAGCAATTAGATAAATGAACAGATCTTCATACAAGGTTTAACCCTTTCCCAAACAACAAATTTTGGACTGTCCCAATTTGAAAGAGTTTGCAGACGACATTTCAAAATGTGATGAAATTGAAAGATGTTCTTCAGATGGAGCAGAAAACATTGTGGGAAAAGGAGAACTCCTTTTCCCACAATGTTTTCTAAAGTCGTCTAAATGTTTTCTAAAGTCGTCTGCAACAAAGTGGTCAAATGTCGTTATTGTTTGGGAAAGGGTTAAAGTTATTGTGACCAGGTTGATTCTATGATGACGCAAAGGGTTAGAGTAATGATGTCAATCTGTCATAATTTGCATATTCAGCAAAAGCTGAGTCAAACAGGTACATGATGGATGTGTCCCAGGGTTTTGTCTGAAAACCTAAATCTTCTGGAAGCATGTATGACTCAGAGAACAGGTGTTTTGAGTTCGAAACCCCAGTTTGGCAAATTTTCTTTTTGCCATGGTTTTAGAAAGCTTATACATAATAGTTGACTTTACATTAGACTGTAGCCTGACTCTGAAGAAATATTGAATATGCTGTAGAGTAAATGCCAGAATAGAGGGCCCTGCATGTGGCTAGTTGATGATTCAATGGAAGACTAGAGAAGGTCCTTCATGTTTATGATGGAGTTACTAGAGTCTTGCATTTAACTCTTCTAGTGGTAAGAGTACTGAACCTGAAAACACAAAGTCCCTCTCCATGTGTGTCAAATGAAAGTAAGCAGTAGATTGATATTTTCTTGAGAGTTAGTTCCCTTGCTGGCCAATGGATTGCAGATTGTACCACCTGTCTTTACTTGCCTTAATTTGGCAGTTAAGTAAGGGTCTTGCTCTATATTGAGGTAAGCATCGGGCATTGCAGTGTACCTGTAAAACTGTCGCCACAACTAAAAACACCATTAGAAACAAAGTGCTAGAAGATGGATATTTGCATAAATGAAGAAACTGTGTGACAAGTGGATTCTCCTATTGCAACATTGGTTTTTTAGAATGTTTGTATTATCACAGTAGAACCTAAAGCCTTTTACTGCACTTAAATTGAGTTTTACCTGAATGAGAAATCTAAAGATGTCTATTAAGGAGTGGGCTGTACTTTAGATTTATTATGATTTTATTGCAGTCATGAACATTTGAAAGTTAGTATAATGAAATTTAAATTGAGCAAAAATCCATAGAACCCTTTGCTTTTAATTTAGATCATTTTCACTAGAGTTTTAGTCAAATTACGGTGGTCAACACATTTTTCATTGCTCATGGTATTTCCTCACGGTAGAATACCAATAATCTGTCATTTTGAATTTCTTTCCTTATTAAGAAGTTCATGAATCTTGGGCAGAGGTAGACTCAACTCAGGTGTTGATTTGCATGCTGAAAAACCTGAAAATTTGTTGAAAAGAAAATTAGCTCAGTAAGAATTAGTATAAAATATACCCATTGACATGATATTTCACAAACTGAAAATTTCATGACAGCAGGTATATACGCTACTAATTCTTACTGAGTTAATTTTCTTTGAATTGTGAATTGTAAAGAGTGAATTGTAATGGATTCAAGTGAATTTCACGAGGTTGCCTATTATAGATTTCTTGTAACAGATGCTTCTGTTTAACATTTCTTTTGTTGTAAGACTTGTAGATTCAATGTTAACACAATAGTAAAACCAAAAATATTGATATTAAAACAAATATTGAAAGATAAAGAGGTTTAGAGTAGAGTAACTGTTGTATTCCCCTTGCTAACTTGTTTATTTTTTCTTAAGGCCCTCCCTATGTTGGATGTCGTCAATAGAGTTCGCTTAACAAGACAATTCTAATAAGTACCCACAATATAGGATTTGTTAATTGGTTTATGAAACACTGAGTGTAAAAGACCCAATTTGTCATGTATATCTACATCACAAGACAATTATAATGAGTACCCACAATATAGGATTTGTTAATTGGTTTATGAAACACTGAGTGTAAAAGACCCAATTTGTCATGTATATCTACATCACAAGACAATTCTAATGAGTACCCACAATATAGGATTTGTTAATTGGTTTATGAAACACTGAGTGTAAAAGACCCAATTTGTCATGTATATCTACATCACAAGACAATTATAATGATTTACCATAAAATAGGGCTTATTAAACAATTTATGAAACACTGAGTGTAAAATATCAAAATATGCCAATTTATTTTAGACTACTGAAGATTATAACCTTTTTTGCCATAATTCAAAAAATAATTTATATAAGGGACTCAAAGGCTTTGTGTAAACGGGGCTTAAAACTGGGTCAGGGTGGTTTAGTAATTAAAACGACTCATTAAAAGCATTACAACTAATTTGTTAGATGCACTCTCTTTGTTGTTCAAATATATCATCTGAAAATATTGTATATATAGCCGCGTTTAATGTTTCAAAAGTCAAATCTTTAATTCTCGTCTTCTGTTTGAAAAGATTTTGCCTAGCTGTCAGATATTAAGGTCTCTTTTGCAAAAGATGTACAGTTGCAGCAAGAAATTTCAAATTGTTTTCACAATTTCAATTGAAAGCCTTGAATTTCAATGTGAAGGGTGTAAAAACCTTTCATGGTAATTTAAACATCTCATTTTTACATCGCGACAGTTGTTAGAAGGTGGTCGATATGTGCAGGATACTTTACTACTGTTAGATAATGATGATGTCTACGTCCCTTGTTAACGACGTTTAAAAAAAGATATTTGTCGGTGCTAATTTATTTCCATGTCGTTAAGGCGCTGTTATAGGATACTTGACTGACTAGGAATAGTTTGTGTTACTGGATATTCTTGTCAACCCGGATATTTCGCGGTGTGTGCTAAGCGTTTTGTTGATATTTGAATTGTGGATTTAACTACCTTGTGGAAGGGTATACAACTTTTTTCAACTGATTACCTCTATGTATTTTTGTGACTGGTCAATTTTGAAAAGCACCAGCAGATGACACTTTAAAATATAGAAAAGTATTTTTTTCTTTGTGAAAGTGTATAGCATACATTGATAAAAGGAAGAACTGCTCTTGATGAGCAATTTGAAAATTTGTCACATTGGTTTCTTAATCCTTTACCAAACACTAAATTTTCGACTGTCCCGAATTGAAAGAGTTTGCAGACGACATTTCAATATGTGATGAAATAAAAAAAATAATCTTCTAATGGGGCAGAAAACATTGTGGGAAAAAGAGAAGTTGCTCTTAACAAGCAATTTCTCCTTTTCCCCAAATGTTTTCCAGAGTCGTCTGCAACAAAGTCGTCAAATGTCGTTATTGTTTGGTAATGGGTTAATTATTTTTCTGCAGGTGAATTACAATGAGTGTATATTAGGGGAACTCTCAACCTGGTGCATTTCTGATGAGTTGAAATTGATAGCATGAAATGATGACAATTTTTTTATCCTTGTTTTTTCAAAAAAGCCACTTTGATTTTAAAATTGGGTTGAGTTTACCATCATGATTTAGAGGGAATCTGCATATTATATGCAATTTTATCGTTTGTCACAAAGGATTCTTAACTTTTTCTGGTGCTGGTGTGTTCAAAATAAAATTGTATTGAAAGATGTGACAACCCTTGAATTTTTTGCTGGTGTCACAACAAGTGCAACTCTAAATGATGAGGCTGTCCCTTGTTTAATTGAAAGCCAATGGAGTTAACAGCAACTTCTTTCGAGAGTTATTTCTATTAATTGGACACAAAAGGAAATCTAGATCAGAGAGAGGATGTTAGTTTAATGATTTATAGCAAATTTAACGCCCACTGTTCATTAACATAAAATGGTGCGTGAAATGTTATTATGCAGGTTTTATAGTTTGACATGCTTTTGAATGGTCTGCCTGAACAAATCCTTTCTTTAAACTCCATTCAAGGAGAAATTTGAAACTTTTAGGCAAGGCTGAATCAAATTGAGACCTTTTCAGTTCATTGTTTGTTGCATGTTCTGCATTCTTTTCTAAATTGAATCATTAACCTCTCCCCCCATTCAGAAATAAAGCTAACGGTGTAAAAAAGCGTGTTTTTTTCCCTATGATATTGGGTAGATACCTTTTTGATAAATGAGGGAATTATGATGCATTGTTTCAATTTTGTGGAATTGTCCCTCAAGTCTGCAGTTTCTGTTGTGTTCAAACATTTAAAGATGTTGTGAAAGAAAAAAATTGATCTAGCACAGATGACTTTAATTTTATTTGTGATTGAGTAAGACTACATTTGAAAGATGGCTGATCAAAAACTGCACATTTGATAAAAATCCTTTTGCCCATCTCAACTTCAAATCGCTCATAAAGAAATGGATTTTTATAAAGAGGCAGTCTCCCAACTGACTTAAAGACATATCCTGGAGTAAGATTCTACGCGGAGAATTTTTTGCTTTTTTGCACATATGTTCTATGGACTACATGGAACAAAAATCTAGCTTGAAAAATTAGGGTCACCATGCTCATTTTTTCACAAAATAGCTTTTTCAAGGGCCATTACTCTGTCTTTCTGTGAAAAAGGATGTTCAGACAATGATCATCAATAATTGTAATAAAAGACCATTAAAATACATGAAAGGTATGAAATCTTTTTTAGACTATATTCATTGAGCATTTTAGAATACAACAAATATAAAGATCAGTTTATTCGGGGGAAGAATGATCAAATTTATGGCTAAAAACTTAAACCAAAAGGTTGATAAACAGACAAAATTTTGACATTTTCGCCTGTTTAAAAAGATCTAACGCAGAGAATTTTTCCATATTTCTAATTCAATTAGCAAATTATGTATGCTTACAGAAAATATATATGCCTATCCATACTCGTTTTTGAGTAAATTGACACTGAAATGATTTGTCCGAAACAGCGTTGACTTCAATTACGCAGTCATTTTCACACTCTGGTACATGTGACTTGGCAAAATACTTGATATTTTCTATAGTTTCTCAACGTTTAATTGACATAAAACGACCTGAGTTACTTTTCTTTCGCAATGACATCTTAAACGGCGAGTTATGACTGATTTTGACACCGTAGCGGTAATTTTATTTTTCATCCGAAGACTAATCAACTTTAATTGAACACAATGTAAAATAATGAAAGTAACGGAAAATGACATACGCGGTTTATGTGGGCAGTGACTACTCCTGGATACGTCTTTAAGGAATGGCAATGGCTCTTCATGGCTTTACCAGCCCTTATTGGCAATTAACTAGGGCTTCTTAAGTGGGCTTTCTCTCTTTTTCTCAAAATTTCTGCTCAATATTGAGTATATGTATCAGCAATAAAGTTAAATTGCGATCTTTAATTAAACTCATATTCAAACTTCAGTTTAAGCAATGTTTTGAGTCAGCCTAAACACCGTCTCAACTGATGTGATAAAGGCTCAAAAGAAGATGTTTAGAACTCTTCTCATCCGTCTTACTCAGCTGAAATAACCATAATCAAGTTAAACCTCTTACCAAATGCAAAGATTTTGTCTGTCCTAAATTTAAAGAGTTTGCAGACGACATTTCAAAATGTGATGAAATTGAAAAACGATCTCCTGATAGGGCAGAAATCATTGTGGGAAAAGGAGAAATTGCTCGTTAAGAGCAATTACTCCTTTTTCCACAATGTTTTCTGAAGTCGTCTGCAGCAAACTCGTCAAATGTGGTTATTGTAGGGAAAGGGTTAAGTACAAATTTGAAATTTTTGGAAAACACAGGGCTCGTGGTTCCGCCATGTGTACAGGCTTGGCATTGCAATATAACTGAAAAACTGTTGATGCAATGTAAAATCCTTTGATATAAACAATCAAGATGAGTAATTTGTTCACTTCAATAATGCTTTAGAATTTAATTTACTCCAAAGGCAATTAGAATTATCTGCATTTAAAAAGATTTAAATAGACAATTTTAGAACATTTTAAATGGGTCTTTTCAATACGACTGGTTGAGAGAAATTATCTCAACTATGTGTTTTGTGCATCATTCAGTTAAAATGTATAGAGGACATCAAAATGTCAATGATCATCAATCAAAAATTATAAGTCACACACTCCTTTACTCCTTTATGAGTTATTTAAAGGGGTGTCGGTCTAAATAAATTATCTGACACCAATTCATTATCCAGAAATAGAAGAATTAACTTTAACAGCAGACATGTAAATTTCAATGAAAACTTTTGAAGGGATCTTGATTATCTTTTATTGTTCGAATAGTTACCTTAACATTTATCTCACGAAAAGTTTTAAATTTGGAAAACTTTGATTTATTCATTGGAATTAAGAGTAGCTTGGTTAATGTCTTACGATATTCTTTTCTTCAAGTCCAATACACATTTTAACTCTTCCATTTGCAAAAGACAGATTCAGAGAAAATAAAAATATTGCTCATGATGAGTAAATATGATTCTTGTCAGCAATGATTTCTTCTTGATTGTATAATTGAAACATCATTTGCCATAGGTCACAATTGATATTCGTTTATTTTGACATCCTTGATTCGACATATTACAATTGGATCACAGGTTTAGGGTCGACCTTCCCTAAAATACACAAATTTTTGGGTCCTTATGTCATCTTATTGCAATTCATTATGCTCATATTGAGTAATTAATCCTTTTGTCACAAATGTCGTTACAAAGTTTCAATAATAGAATTTGTATTTTCCTTATAACTTTACGTCATCTGCTATTGTGTTCAATTTTCTCCAGTTACAAATTCCTTAATGGAAGAAACAATAAATGATTTTATAATTTTAATGTGCCAGTTTATGAACATATGTTTCCTCAACACATTTCATTTGAATTTACATATTCAAGTCAGATAAATCAATGCTTGTCGAAAATTATCTAATTATCTTTACAAAAGGCTTAAGGGTATTTTACTGACAGAAATCGTCTTCATTTATTGAATCATTGCTGAATGATTTTATCTCTACTCTAAATGGGAGGTTTAACTTTCGATTAAATGACCTTAAATAATCCAGTAGTTTCTTCCCATATATGTATTCCTATTAGGATGGCCAACTTAGAAAAATGATAAAAAGAAAGTAAAATATCCCTTGTAATCATTCACTTTCCTTTATCCATTACTTCATCTTGAAATTATCTTAATTTGCTTTAATAGGGAATTTAAGAAATTATTTTGACAAAAATGAGTGAAATTTTGCCCACAATAAGGAAAGTCTCCTATTGTCTAAATGTTCTTTGTTACTTGCTATTTCAAAGAAAATTGGGTTCAAGTATTACAAAAATGCGGTCTGCTGTTGCGTTCAGTTTTTGACAAGTTGCAAAATTTAGGATGTGGGGAAAAAGTTCAAATGACATATTGAAATAGATACTGCATCTTATTCTGACAGAGACTATTAATTGATTATCTAAATGTATATCAGTTATAAAATGACGTTAGGTGATAAAATATTTTTAAGTACTTACATATTTTTAACTTTTAATTCTTGTTGATCTTTTTTTTTCTTTCTTTTTCTTATTGCCTATTACATTTCCCAATGAAAAGGAGAGGAAAATGATACTAATGTATCCCATAACCAAAGGATGACAACATTTGACCACTTTGTTGCAGACGACTCTGGAAAATCTTGTGGGAAAAGGAGTAATTGCTTGTGACGAGCAATTTTTCCTTTTCCCACAAGATTTTCTGCCCTATCAAAAGAAGATTTTCAAATTTTATCACATATTCTGAAATGTCGCCTGCAAACTCTTTCGATTTGGGATAGTCGAGAATTTAGCGTTTGGTAAAGGGGTATGAAAAATTACAAACTTTTACAAAATGAAGACCTTGAATGTTTCGTGCTTCATTAAGATATTTCCTATATTTTTTAAAAAAAATGATAGAGTGTGTTGAGGCTTTCTCTATGGGAACAGATTGTTTGAATAAATAAGAGGTTATATTTTGCACTTAACCTTTTCCCCTGAAATCGTAAGTATTTTTTTTTGGCAAACAGAATCGAAAAACTCTTAAACTATAAAAGATGTTTTATCGCAAAGATACATCATTGATAAAAAAAACCCATTTCAGATTATTGTGATAAAAGCTGAATTTGCTCATCTTGAGCAAATTCACCTTTTATTACAATTATTTTGTATGTCATCTCCAGCAGGGGGGTTTTAAGAGATGTTAACAGTAGGGAGAGGGTTAAATTAAATACTGTTGAGGGGATTCTTTTTAAGGGTTGAATGGATCTTGAGAAATCTAAACAAATTAACCAAACTTGGTCACATATGTATGGTCTACTTGTAATTGGCCTTTTTACCCTTTCAAACCACTGAAGCCATGCAGGACAGTGGCCCAGGGAAGCATTTTACAAAAACGACTTATGGAAAGTTGTCAAAACTAATGTGTGTTAATGTTCTCTTAAACATTATTACAATATTGTAATGTGATGTGTTGCATGGCAATACAGTCAAACTTGTGTTAAGAGGCCAGCCTATGGGACAAAGTAAATTGGCTGTTTAAGACAGGTTGGCTGCTTATCTCAAATTGATGTACACTATTAAACTCCTCACAGTAATCTCCCCTTTCTACGCTGCATTGATCACTGCCACCACAAGATTTTTCATCCAGATTTGGATGACATTTAAATGATGCTGTTTTGTTAAGAGATTACCGGATATCTTAGTTAATTAAGTAACAATATCTTGTTGTATTGATTTCTGACCAGTTAAGTTGAACAAAAAATTGTTTGTTTTTTTTATAAATAAAGAACAAATGGATTACAATTATTTAGTTTCACCGCCATCTTTCAACGCCATTTTCGTTTCTAAGTAGGTGGTCATGTGACATTTGTGATGGCAGTGATCAACCCCATAAAGGGAGATCACTGTGAGGAGTTTGGTACAATATAAATCTAACAACAGGACTTTCTGTAGTGGTTGTTTAAGGCAGGTTGGCTGCTTAAAAGGGTGGTTGCTTAACATAAGTTAGACTGTATCACTTTTTTCAATATTGAAATATGAGGAAATGTTATTTTGAACTTTTTGATGTTTGGTAAAACCGTACCGTATTGCGCTTGTTGCGGGAAACAAAGGTTGTGGGTTTGATTCCCATGAAAAGCAGGTTCCAACTTTTATTCATCCAATTTTGGTGCAAGCACTGGTTATGTATCCAGGAACCATTATCTGAGCGAGAGCTTTTTTCAAATCAAATGCAAAATTGAAATAAACATACCGTTAGGTATGCAGGACAGTCACTGGTCTAGGTTGATGCGTTTCATCTTAGGATTTGGCACAATTACTTGTTACAATTTAGCCAAGAAGAGCAATTGAGTGTGAGAGCTTTTTTCAGATTTGATGTAAAATAAGTAAATTCAACCGCATTGCGACTTATGCCAGTGGTCCTGGGGTTAACCCTTATAGTGCTTGAACCAACTTCATGTTTATGCAAACAAATTAGATCCAGACCAGCCGCCAAGTATATTGGTGGCTGGCCTGTGATCTAACATGTTTGCTACTCTGAGTATCTTTTTTCATCGAAATTAAATATATATTTAAGACTTTGGGAAAGAATACGACACAAAGATCTTTTTTTAGAAAATTACCCAGCATTCTAGGGTAAAAAACCCAATACCATTATAAGTACACATTAGAACAGTCATGTCAAGGTATAAATCAGAGTTTAAAAACCTATACCAGTCCAACTTAATTATGCTATGTGCGATATGCAATATGTCAAACATACAAGAAGGCCCTCTCTCCCTTGATCGATGTCATTCACTCATATGTTTAATTTGTAATTGGATCACTTTAACCTGATAAGGTTCTTCAAAATGCTGAAACACGTATTAATATCAGAGAGGGTAGAGAAGTTAATTGAGGGAAACCCCATATTGACAATACTTCATATTAAAGTCAAAATAATCAAAGCACCTATAGCAGAAGTCTTTACCAACCATAATGAGAAAAGGAGAAATTGTTTGTAAGGAGCAAAGGAGCAAATGTGACTGAAAGATAAATAGCTTTTCAGAAACATTGTCTTTTGTTAAATACTTTCTACAATATGATGCAAAACAAATGATATTCATTATACTTAATGATTGCCAGCCTTTCAATTGAAGCCAGTGGACAATGGTCTTGGATTGTTGGTACAAGTGCTGCGAGTAGGGGGATCTGCCTCGCGACCTTTCGTTTATCCACGTAGGGGGATCTGCCTCGCGACCTTTCGTTTATCCACGTTTGGTACAAGTGCTGCGAGTAGGGGGATCTGCCTCGCGACCTTTCGTTTATCCACGTTTGGTACAAGTGCTGCGAGTAGGGGGATCTGCCTTGCGACCTTTCGTTTATCCACGTTTGGCCCAAGTGCTGCGAGTAGGGGGATCTGCCTCGCGACCTTTCGTTTATCCACGTTTGGTACAAGTGCTGTGAGTAGGGTGATCTGCCTTGCGACCTTTCGTTTATCCACGTTTGGTACAAGTACTGTGAGTAGGGGGATCTGCCTTGCGACCTTTCGTTTATCCACGTTTGGTACAAGTGCTGTGAGTAGGGGGATCTGCCTTGCGACCTTTCGTTTATCCACGTTTGGTACAAGTGCTGCGAGTAGGGGGATCTGCCTTGCGACCTTTCGTTTATCCACGTTTGGTACAAGTGCTGTGAGTAGGGGGACTTATCCAGTACGTATGGGAGTAGGGGGATCTGCGACCTTTCGTTTATCCACGTTTGGTACAAGTGCTGTGAGTAGGGGGATCTGCCTTCGCGACCGATTTGCGTTCGTTTATCCACGTTTGGTACAAGTGCTGTGAGTAGGGGGATCTGCCTTGCGACCTTTCGTTTATCCACGTTTGGTACAAGTGCTGCGAGTAGGGGGATCTGCCTTGCGACCTTTCGTTTATCCACGTTTGGTACAAGTACTGTGAGTAGGGGGATCTGCCTTGCGACCTTTCGTTTATCCACGTTTGGTACAAGTACTGTGAGTAGGGGGATCTGCCTTGCGACCTTTCGTTTATCCACGTTTGGTACAAGTGCTGTGAGTAGGGGGATCTGCCTCGCGACCTTTCGTTTATCCACGTTTGGTACAAGTGCTGCGAGTAGGGGGAATCTGCCTCGCGACCTTTCGTTTATCCATGGTACAAGTGCTGCGAGTAGGGGGAATCTGCCTCGCGACCTTTCGTTTATCCACGAGTAGGGGGATCTGCCTCGCGACCTTTCGTTTATCCACGTTTGGTACAAGTGCTGCGAGTAGGGGGATCTGCCTCGCGACCTTTCGTTTATCCACGTTTGGTACAAGTGCTGCGAGTAGGGGGAATCTGCCTCGCGACCTTTCGTTTATCCACGTTTGGTACAAGTGCTGCGAGTAGGGGGAATCTGCCTCGCGACCTTTCGTTTATCCACGTTTGGTACAAGTGCTGCGAGTAGGGGGAATCTGCCTCGCGACCTTTCGTTTATCCACGTTTGGCCCAAGTACAGGTTACATACCCAGGAAGCAGAAATGGAATTGATTAAAGGAAGTTGTAAGAGCTTGTTTAAATGATGTACAAGAGATTATAGCTTAAGTTTAAACCAGTTCAAAATTCTAGCTACAATGAATGTTTTAAGGATATTTGCATGAACAAGTGAACTTACCCCTACAGGAAGTATTCAAGAACTATATATGTTCATAAACGGACATGGACGAAATATTGTCGCTTTAATGAACACAAAGTTGTTCTTGAACTTGTTCTTAAAATCCAAGAACATGTTCATGACTATGAAGACCATGTTCATGACTATGAAGACCATGTTCATGTCTATGAAGACCATGTTATGTCTATGAAGACCATGTTATGTCTATGAATATGTTGATGAATATGTCCATGGAAATGTTGATGAATATGTTGATCAACATGGTCTACATGTCATGGACATGTTTAATAATAACGCTGTGTGCATGAATGGTCATTTTTCATTCATGTCTATTCATGAAGTACATTAACACAGTTCTTGAATCCTTTGCAGAAATTACAGCATAATAAAACTAAACATTTGTTGAAATCAGTTTCCATAATAAAAAAAAAAGGTTTAGGCCTACAGAAAGGACTTGAATATGAAATATTTACCAATTCAAACACTCAAGCAAATGGTGACCTCCTTCAACTCTGTAAAAAAAGCGGTACCTGATTAACATTGATCAAATTTTTCCTGCGAATGAATTGAAACTAGTTACTATAGTGCATTTCTCATTTGTATTTTATGTCACATTGCATACATCTTTAGTTTTATTACTTATAGCAAACCATGGACAAAAAGTTCAATTTTTTTTTTATAAGAATAAGGTTACTAACCTCTGTTAGAGAGAAACTATATTGTACTTGTATTGTATTTCATTAGGGATTTGTTCTGCCATAAAAACTATACAAACATTGGGATAAAATATATATTGCTCATAACAATTAATGTTTTTGTCACTATGCCCATTTTACTGTCATCGTTAAAGAAAAGTCTGTTTCCTTCAAGCTATATTTTGTTGTCTACTGTTACTTTCAATTTTGACCAGTCACAAATATCCATTTGGAGGAATTTTAAATGATTCTGAAGGAACTATGAAATATAGTCTGTCATTCTTATAAAACAGGATGCATGTTATGTAGAAGTCTCCATTTGAAGCTTTCTCTAATATAAGGTGGTTCCATTCAAGGGCGTCAAGTGTTTACCTGTTTAACCCTTTACCAAATGCCAAATTTTCAACTGTCCCAAATTGAAAGAGTTTGCACACAACATTTCAAAATGTGATGAAATTTAAAAACAATCTTATGATAGGGCAGAAAACATTATGGGAAAAGGAAAAATTACTCTTTACGAGCAATTTCTCCTTTTCCCACAATGTTTCCCAGAGTAGTCTGCAACAAAGTGGTCAAATGTCGTTATTGTTTGGTAATGGGTTAAAAGAAGATATTAACCTATATAAGAGAAGATCTAACATTGATTCAATTTCAATTTGTAAAGTATTCAAACGATTGGATTGGCTTGGGCTTGGAAGATTTAGAGACTGAGTAGGGGTAATTAGTCTTTTGTCTTTTAATGCCATTGTAAACACTTTACCGAACATTACATGAAGTATAGTGGTCTGCTGCAGAAGTGTGTGTTTCTTTTTTCAATTATTGGTGGAAGTTTAGATGGTTAGAGAAGCTCTTCCGCATTTATCAAAATTAACAAGGTTTATATTTCTTTGTCCATAATCTTGTTCAATTTGGGACAGTAGGTTGTTTGGTAAAGTGTTATACAAGGTTTCGATCTTCTTATTTTGTTGTTGGAATTTTTAATAGGGAAATGAACATTCTTATTCACAAGAACTCACAATAAGAGAAACAAGTTAGTGACGACTTTCGTTGGAATATAACGATGACCTTTGCCATAAATGATAACATTATGACAGTTCTGGTGATCTGAAGCCACACCATTCATGATTGGGTTGGGTCTCCGTCCATTAGACAGACTATTTCCAAAAGAGGTGGGCAACATGCCGAGGGGAAATAAATCACCAAAGATAACAGGAACTAGTTCACTCAAAGTGAAGCCCAAAAAGAGGCCAGGCTTAATAAAACAGCTTTCGCAGCCATTCTTTCCTTCAAGTAAAAAAAACAAATCCTCTATTAACAATGAAGAGGATCCAGTCAAGCTTCTGTCTGCAAAGAGCACAGAAGATTTTGGATTTTTTGGTGGTTTCGATGACATGTTTTTGCCAGACAAACATTCGGCCACAAACTCGGAGACAGTGTTTATGTCTCCAGAAAAAGAAATCGAAACGTATCTTAAGTTTGAGAAGGAAAAGTTGACATTAAAGATGCCAAACCGTGAGAAATGTTCGAGTGCAGATAGTGGGTACATGTCCCCACCCTGCCCTTCAGAGTTGATGACTCCCTTGTCTGCTTCAACACCTGGAAAGGGAATATTGAAAAAGATGAGATCCGCATCTCCAAGCATTCGTTGTGAATCTCCAATTGTAATGGCAAACTTCAGTGAGAACTTTACAAATGGTCACATGACCCCAGTAGATCCAACCACAAACAGGCCAATGTCACCACTAGAGCGAGCCATGTCACCGTTGGGAATGGAGTTTTTCTCCGCCTTGGATATTCTTGATAACGTCATAGAGGAAGAAAGCGATAAAAAGGCGTCGAAGAAATGCGTGTCATTCGGAGATATTCCCGAGATTAAGAGTTTCTTCAGTGACTCGTCAGATGATACACTAGATGATGAACTTGAACATATTAAGAAAAGCGTATCTTTCGAGAGTCTAGAAAGCATTAAACAAGCCAAGGATACTATCAATGCTCACCAGAAAAATTGTCTAGAGAGCGTCTCAATGGACGATTTACGAATAACTAGCGAGGTTGAACTTTGGACACAGAAGTATTTTGGTGAAACTTTCATGTCTGAAAATTCAGAAAAACAATACAATGTTGGCATAGAAACGGAAAAATCGGAACAGGAGTCTTGTCCTGGAACAGAAATATGTCAGTTTGAGGTCGAGGTCAAGGTCATAGACATTCAGTCCAACAAGGTGAAGGACACATATGAAGGTCAAACCTCTGATGACCCTGAAGATGTGAAATATGAATGTAAGGTGCTTGACAAGTTTAACATACTGGTAAGTGTTTTACTCATTTATATTATCCGTTTATTAGACCCCGTTTTTGTGTTGACCTAAACACAGGTTATACCAATTAATGCCTGTATATGTTTTATCCTATGATTGAATCTTTTAAACTGTCACATTTTCAGGCCTGTACTTGTGTGTATCCATATTTCCTCCCATCAATGATGATATTGTCAAATACACTTATTGATGATTCTTTAGTCAAGCCGCAGGTCTCATCTATCAATGATGTGCATGGTATTGCTATATCAATGAGAATTGATGGCATGTGGTAAAGAAAAACAAGAAAACAATGGCAAACACACAAATCTCAAATGTAGTGGTGAAAATAAGAAGTATAGAAAATATGGAGTAAAAAAGTTTGCATTTATTGAAATCAGTTTGCTATATTTATTCATGGGAGAGAACCCTTTAGTATTCAATGTATATTTATCATTTACTCTCTCCCTTGGTAAAGTTATAGTCATTATCAAAAATATATTTAACCCATTACTCCCACATAGTTAACCACAAACTGGAAGTGACAGCAGACATACAAATTGATTTGGAAAAAAAAAATCTACGAAGATTGGTTTACTGGATGTCACAACCAGTTTAATTTCTCAGATGGATTAGAATGGTTTTATAAGAGTGGTGTGCTTTTTCAGCCACCATAAAAGAAAAGAGATTTTGATGACCACTGGTTATGCTTAGTGCATCTGAATTTCATAGGATGTTTACAAAAGCACACACAATCAAAATATCAAAATTAAAGCAAGGGAGATAACAACATTCTTTAAGAAAAAAGAGAAGAAGCACAATTATCTTTCTTGTTTAACATAAGCTATCATTAGGCACTTGGCCTAAACCCAAAATCATTTCTTTGTATATTCTCACTATGAGGCACAAACAGACGTTGATTAAAGAAACCATTATTACAAAAGGGAAATAGGCTTTTGACGATTTTATTTCTGCTTTAATTGCAATGATTTCTGTCAATTACCACAAAGTGATCATTTTTGTCATAAGGGAGGTGACAGGTCACTGGAATGTGTTTGTGAGGAAAAACAATAAAACATGCAAAGGTGTACTAAATGTACTTTTAATATTGACTACATAACAGCATTAAAAGTCGTTTGCAGGTGCAAAAATACCCGGAGAAAGTTATTCTAACAATATTGAAAAAGATTAAGAATCTGAAGTGGATTTGGCATAAAAGGATTAGAAGAAAACAACACTGAAACTAAAAACACATATGTGTATCGTCACATCTCTCGTAATGTTTTGACATATCGAAATTGGAAGCAATTGCAGACAACAATTTCTTATTATGAAAAAGATGTATTCTGTCTAACATTGGATTGATATAGTGATGATAAACAATTTTTCTTTCTGTGACAGATGTTTCAAAATTCCCCTGCTGCATGTTTGATATCCCTTTACTAAATGCCAAATTTTTGACAGTCCCAATTAGGAAGAGTTTTCAGACGACATTTCAGACTGTGATGAAATTGAAAAATAGTCTTCAGATAGGGCAGAAAACATTGTGGGAAAAGGAGAAATTGCTCGTTAAGAGCAGTTTCTCCTTTCCACACAATGTTTTCTAGAGTCGTCTGCAACAAACTGGTCAAATGTCGTTATTGTTTGATAAAGAGTTAAAACAAGTTGAAAGTACAGTGGAAGACTATAATAGCTGCTTCATGCTTAAGAAGCACTTACTATGAGTATTGCATTGAATCCTCCAAGTATATGACTCTTATATAAAACTTGTTAGAACCCAACTATTACAAGTATCTCAAGACATACTTGTGAAAAAAGAAAGTTCTCAAGTCACCATTGTTCCTACTATTTTCAACAGTAAAATAAAAGTTGTTTTCATTTTCAAACTCTTTTAGCGCCTTAAGTGAGATTTCTTGACAAAAGGTGGGCAGAACAGGTGGGATTTCAAAAGGAATTAAGAAAAAATGAATATAGGGATTTACTTTTTATATGCATGATTAAAACATTGCAACTCAAACATGCCATGATATATTGCTTTAAATTTGTTGTGCTGATATCTTAATTGTACATGCAGAAACTTTGATAGAATCATTATCAAAATGCCCTTAAAATCATTTGGCACTGAGAATTTCCTTTGCCTTAATAATTTTGGTTAATCAATCTTAAAAGAAACGATGTATGTAAGAAAAAATTAATTTGCGATATTACTTATATGTTTCACAAGCATGTGATGGAATTAAACATAGTAGGTATCTTGAAAGGGATTAATATTTTTTATCATACACATATAACATTATACTAAGATCCGTAAAACACTCTTTTTAAAACATTGTGGCGAAAGGAGAACTTGATTCCCTGGGTCAGCAGGGCAAGTTATTGCTTTATTGCAGTGTTTTTAAAAACAATTCTATGAATTGAAATGTCTTTTAATGATCTTTACTTAATTCACATATTTTTCAATCACTTACAAATGGTATAAGTTACATGCAACAAGAAAAGGGTTTAGATATTTTAATTTAGTGTGATAAGCTGTACTTGACCGGCAGCTGTCCTGCGGCCAGAAAATGGGAGCTTAGTGGACACATTGTTCTCTTGTTGTCCATCTCTGCATCTAGCCAGAGCAGGTTATTTTTGGCATAGAAGATCTAGTCTACATCGCCACTCATATTCTCATTAACTAATTAACACAGGGGTAATTGGTGGCTTCCCCTGCAAAAAACTCAATGACTTCTTCATGAACTTCATGAATGTTCATGAACATTACAAGGTCATTCATAAATGCAGGTTCATGAATATCAAGTACAAGTTCATGAATCCATTCATGAACCTGTTCTTGATGTTCAAAAGTGTATTCTTGAAATTCATGAATAAGTTAAGAACTGTTTAGTGTTCATGAATGGCCATTTGACATTTATAAATATTCATGAAGTTCATGAAACTTTCACCAGGGTTTGAATGCCAGAGAAAGCCAAAGCTGGTTGTTGTTGAAATTTAATTAGGGCATGTATTATCATTTAGTGGACTCACAACCTGTGCCATTAGAGAGGGATATGGATTTTCATGGGAGGCAGTCTCCCGACTGACTTACAGAATGCCGATGGTTCTACCTGCCTTTACCAGCCCTTATGGGCAGTTGAGTATGGGGTCTTCCTCCATCATTAAGAGTCGGGCATCGCTACATAACTGAAATAATGTTGATGTGATGTAAAACCCATAAAAAAATTGTTGTTAACGAGCCATTTATTCTTTTGTCACAATACCTCCTACTGAATATCAGAAAAGAAAATGTTTCTTTTTTTTTTATTTTACTTGATTATGATTATTGTCTAATGTTGATTGGTACTGTCACAAATAGGATATCTAATGTGTATATAAGATCTATTTAAAACCTCTGACCTTTTCCTGATCAGCTACTCATTATTCTGTACTAAATTGATTTCTTGGGATGTCAACACTATATTTCTTCATATTTATACAATCCTTCTGATATGTCTCTATCAGAAGAAACTACTGAAACTATTCATGCTACTCAGAGGTCTAAAGTTCGAACTTCAAACTAAAGCTTTGCTGATAATCTTTCTATCGTTATGGAGGCATTTTAACTTATTTGCTTGTTCTCTCACAACTCAACAAATCATTTGTTGCTGGAAAGCTATCACTGGCTTTGAGAGATAATTGAGCAAATCTGGATCAAAAACATGGGCATCATAGTGCACTGACTGTTTTGACATAACTTAAAAGCTGTTAACCCTTGAAATGCTGAATTTCTAAAAATAGATTATTGTGTGGTCTGCTTTCCTAAATCATAAAAATCCGCTTAATTTTGATGAGGAAATATACTCAAAGTAGCAAACAGGTTAGATTACAGGCCGGCCTAGATCTCACCAGTTTGCATAAGTATGAAGTTGGTTTCAGCACTATAAGAGTTAAAAAATGTCACAATGTCAAAAAATCTGGATTTGATTCTGCTTGAAAGAATCATAGACTTTCAATTTTTCTTTCTAGCATAAGAGATACAATTATCTACCATGATTTACTATAGATAAAATGCTGGGGAAAATTGCATTAAATCAAATTTTTATTCTGGTCAGAATCATTTATATCTATGGTCTTTTTCAAGATAAGGCTTAGAGCCATATTTATGGCAAAGACTTCATTTATTTTCAAATTCTTTTTTTGGTAATTGACCGCTAGTGATGTTGGTCAAGCGTGTGAGGTAATAGGATTAAATCAATTGTTCCTAAGACTATTAAAGATTTATAACCTTTTCCCTCACACAGAGTCATTTGTAAATACATTATTTGGTGTTATAACTTAAGGTATCCAAGGGTAGTTGTATTAATTTATGTACATCTTAATCATTGTAATGATAGAACAATTTGCTTATCAAAAGTTCTTCTTTTGTCAAGTCAATGTGTGTCTGCTGTTTTTATAATTGCATAATGTGCTTTTAACTGTATTTATTTTCTCTCGTTTTGACCCGTAACATACCTTGGAATTAAACCTCTCTCTTTGGTATGTCACAAATATTTAACCCATAACTCTATCAATACCATCCTGACTAAGACTTTACCCAAAAAGAATCAAAGCGCTGATAGCGCTGAAGGACTAAGTTGTGTTTAAAGCAAGATGATTAAGATACATTTGAAAATTTCTTTGGGCAACATCTTGAGGAAAACAGCTGCTCCTTTTACCACCATTACTATAATCATTATTTTTGTGAACAGATACTGAATGATAGTATATTTTTCGAACATCTGGACATTTTACGATTACCCATAAGGCAACAGTTATAAAAATATAGAACAAAATAAAACAAGTAAATCCGGACTACATTCCTAGTTCCAAGAAGGTATTAGTCTGCACAGTGAATTAGCTACAAGACTAAATGACGAGTGCTGCATACATGTGCATCAGTATGCTTCCGCTCTGTTTAAGATGAAATAGGTTATCTTTATGTGGAGAGATTTAAATGGGGTAAAACTCGAAAATTGAGATATGGATTACTATCATAATAGATTAAACTTGCATCAATTGTTCTTCAATTGGTGAGATTATATGCTGGAAAACTAATAAATTTGCCCCTTTCCTTCAAAGGTTTTTGAAAATTGTCTGTAGATCAGATAAATTCTTGGATATTTCTTTTAAAATTCACAGCTACTAGTGATGACCCAAAAAAAAGTCATTGTCACAAAATGAGGAGTTGTATAATAAAAGCATTTTCTACATTAGTGAGTACAAGATTGCCAGAGAATCATAAGAAAAAGACCCTGTGGTAAAGGTGCTACCAGGGGGTATTGGGATCAATCCTCACCAGAGGCTTTTTGATTATTTGTTGGAGTGTCCTTGGACAAGATTCTGAAGAGCTCTGTCTAGTACTGGTGAAATCAAGAAAAGCCTTTAACCCATAACCAAACAATAACAACATTTAACCACCTTGTTGCAGACGACACTGGAAAACATTGTGGGAAAAGGAGTAATTGCTCGAAAGGAGCAATTTTTCCTTTTCCCACAGTGTTTTCTGTCCTATCAGGAGATTATTTTCCAATTTCATCACATTTCGAAATGTCATCTGCAAACTCTTCCAATTTGGGACAGTCGAAAATTTGGCGTTTGGTAAAGGAAATAACTGAATTACTGTTGACAAAGTGTAAAACCCCATATAAACAATCAGTATAAAAATATTTAATATCATATTGATATATTAGGGACTTGGTTAATCTTTAGCCTTATATTAACGACTTAAAACACCTTTCCAGGGGATCACAGACAGAATTAAAAGATTGACCTATATTCATTAGCAGGAAATGACTCAAATTAACAACCAAGATGTTCCTATGGAAATTATGCTTTAAGCATTTTAACAATATCATGGGTGAAATTGTTCAGGATTGTTCCTGAAATTCAGGTTTTAGAGACTTTTTGTCCCTTTATAATGCTAAAGGAAACATGCCTTTTCAGGATAATGAACCATACAGGTTTTTGTTTATGAAATTCTTCAATTTTCACCCATGCAATTGGAGGAAAATCATATTTTTGTTTTCATGACTTGCACTTCTGAAGTTGCCTGATGTAGGTATCATCCTCGTCTTTGATTTAGGCAACTTGCTGCCCAAAATCATACCAATTTACAGAGATTTTGCAAGCGATTTGCACTATGGTGACAATAACGTTTACAAAAATCTGTATAACTGATATATAAGTTTTGAACACATTGTGACAAAGGGAGCATTTGCTCCATAATTTCAGTAGAGAGAAAAAGAGTTGGCGGTTTTTAAGGGTCAATGCCCTTATTTGCACAAAAATAGTAGCATGGAACAATAACTTCACTCCAGACTGGGGCTTAAATTTATCTGATTCCATCACCAGAGCATTTCCCTGATAAATTGGACCACACACACATTCATGACCTTTCCAATGATTCAGAGGGATTATCTTGGGTTTAACGTCTTCTCCCACGACTTCTCTTCATATTTGCATGGACGTCATACAGTTGGTTCATTTGCATGATAATAAACGATGCCAAAAGAAAAGCCACAAAGTCAGAAAGAGGTTTCCAGAATAATTATTGTTGATAAACCAGGATTCTTGGGTGACTGATATAACATCTTGAATGTGATTTTGATTCTGGTAGAAGGGCCACCATAGCTTAGTTGTTAGGGTGCAGAACCTGAAATCACATAGTCCATGTTAGCATGGGTTCAAATCCCAGCGATGGAATTTGGATTGTCACCAGAGATAGTCCTTTGACTGACTTACAACATGCAAATGGTTCTATCTGGCTTGACAAGCCCTTATTGACAGTTGGGTATGCGTACTTCCTTCATCATGAAGAGTCTAGCATTATGCAATACAGTTGAACTGAAATAATGTTGATGTGATGTAAAACTAATATAAATGAATGATTAAAATAGTTACTGGTCCAAAAGCAACAGCAGACAACAGTTGAGAAGTATGAAGAACAATAAGTGCAGATGTTACTCAATACCATGCTCATTCATTATTGATTCTACCATGATTGTCTATGATATTTTCCTTGATTTAATGGAGCAGTTTAAGAAAAGTTCATTAAAATGGAGCAGTTTAGGAAAAGTTCATTAAACAGAGAGTAGTTTAAGAAAAGTTACTTTTCTGATGAAAACAGAAATTTACCATAAAGAGCTCATTTCTTTTTTTGTCTCAGCGTCTTAATTGAACAATGGTACTGTACAATCTTTTTGTGCATAGAGAAAAATGGGGTGTAAGTAAAGAGAATTTTGAATGCCTTTATATTGGGATGTTAATTTGTGCCCAGAATTAACATTTGGCAGGACAAGCCGATGATTATAACAGCGGCAGTGGTAGAGCGTCAGCCTCTTGTACTGAGGGTCCCGGGAGATGGACATTTCTGGGACTAGCCCACAAATCGTCCAGAGTGCTGGTTCATGTTCAGGAAGCAGTCATAGAGAGTGACTTTGAACAAGCTTCAAGCTTTCTTCACAATCATATAAACAAACAGTTATCAAAATAATCCAAGAGTCAGTGCAATACTATAGAAAGTTCTCTACAAAGTGTGAAGGAATTGCTATAGTTTGGTTGGTTTTGAACCCTCGATTTGAAAAATGTTTTCCAAAGGAAAAAACCAATGCAAGAAAATGAGAAATTGCATTGTGCACCAATTCTCCTTGTACTTGAATGTCTTATTGTGTCTTCTACTGCTGTTGATAGAAAATAAATATAACTGAAGAAACAGGCAAATGACATGAGGTTTCATTTAGTTTTCAATCCCAGTTGAACTGTTCACTGAGTCTGGAATCAATATCAGCATCTGTTGCTATACAGTATGTGTCCTTGGGACAATTTCAAGGTCATATTTCCTAGAAACTAAATTGTTTGTGCTTTACCCTTAGAATGCTGGGTAATTTTCTAAAAATAGATTTTTGTGTCATATGCTTTCTAAAACTTTAAATATCTGCTTAATTTGATTAGGCAAGATACTTAGAGTAGAAAACAGGTTAGATCAAAGGCCAGCCACCGATTTACTTGGCGGCTGGCCTGTGATCCAACCTGTTTGCATAAGCATGAAGTTGGTTCTAGCACTATAAGAGTTAATTTAAATTTAGAAAAATCCAATGTGGCAAAAGGCTAGGTAACTAATCCTTTATTTCACAATGGTTTCTCATTGCCTTCTATTGTAGGTGAAATAAAAACAAATAAATATGTTAAGTTAAAACTTATTTTTTTTACATTGATTGTTACAGAAGTTTGAGGCTTATTTGATTCACTCTTGGTGACTGCTTCCTGGATATTAAACCAATACTTAGGCTGATTTGTGGGCTATCACATTGTTGTTAACACTGGGATTGAACCCCGGACCCGCTGTAGCATAGGGCATAATTGATCTACCACTGCACCACTGTCACCCACTCACAAATATATTAGGAATTTATGTTTAACAACAGTTGAACATTTTACAAGTTTACAATCAATATCGGCATCTGTTACTACATTGTAAGAGGATAAGCTTAAATTAAGGTCATTACTGCCTGGAAAGACTTAAAAGAAAACCTATATGGAGCTTCCACCACCTGACACAAGGGTCATGGGTTTGAACCCTGTGAGTAGATGGTTCTGACTCATTAGTCCATAATTGGTGCAAGCACTGGTTATGATCAAGGAAGCAGAATCAAGAGTGATTAATATAAGTTGTAAGAACTTGTTTCACAATCCATGTAAAATTTAAGTTTGAATTAAGTTTTTTGAAATTATCACGAAATGTATGTATGTTTCGAAATGGCTTATAGCCATTTGTGTTATGTGAAAAGTTAGAATGAGAAAATACTCAATTAATTTTTCATAGTTACTTCCCTTTTCATCTGAAGCATCCCAATGATATTGGGGTCCTGATATGGTTAAGGTGGTGGACATGTAACACTAAGGTCTCATGTACAATCCTGACCCGTGGCGCTGGTTTTGTTGGTTATTGTATTGTCAAGACACTTTAGAGCCCCTGCCCAGCACAGCAGAATCCCTGTAAATCTGTAATATAACTTTAGAGCCCCTGCCCAGCACTGCAGAATCCCTGTAAATCTGTAATATAACGTTAGAGCCCCTGCCGAGCAGAGCAGAATCCCTGTAAATCTGTAATATAACTTTAGAGCCCCTGCCCAGCAGAGCAGAATCCCTGTAAATCTGTAATATCACTTTAGAGCCCCTGCCCAGCACAGCAGTATCCCTGTAAATCTGTAATATAACTTTAGAGCCCCTACCCAGCACAGCAGAATCCCTGTAAATCTGTAATATAACTTTAGAGCCCCTGCCCAGCACAGCAGAATCCCTGTAAATCTGTAATATAACTTTAGAGCCCCTGCCCAGCACTGCAGAATCCCTGTAAATCTGTAATATAACTTTAGAGCCCCTGCCCAGCACTGCAGAATCCCTGTAAATCTGTAATATAACTTTAGAGCCCCTGCCCAGCGCAGCAGAATCCCTGTAAATCTGTAATATAACTTTAGAGCCCCTGCCCAGTACTGCAGAATCCCTGTAAATCTGTAATATAACTTTAGAGCCCCTGCCCAGCACAGCAGAATCCCTGTAAATCTGTAATATAACTTTAGAGCCCCTGCCCAGCACTGCAGAATCCCTGTAAATCTGTAATATAACTTTAGAGCCCCTGCCCAGCACAGCAGAATCTCTGTAAATCTGTTATATAACTTTAGAGCCCCTGCTCAGCACTGCAGAATCCCTGTAAATCTGTAATATAACTTTAGAGCCCCTGCCCAGCACAGCAGAATCCCTGTAAATCTGTAATATAACTTTAGAGCCCCTGCCCAGCACTGCAGAATCCCTGTAAATCTGTAATATAACTTTAGAGCCCCTGCCCAGCACAGCAGAATCCCTGTAAATCTGTAATATAACTTTAGAGCCCCTGCCCAGCACAGCAGAATCCCTGTAAATCTGTAATATAACTTTAGAGCCTCGCCCAGTACTGCAGAATCCCTGTAAATCTGTAATATAACTGAAAAATTGTTGACACAGTTGTAAGCCTCGTTCAAAATAGATCTAAGTTCAATGGATTGTTATGTAAAGGGTTGAATAATGATTATCAGCTGTTACTGGATTTCAAACCTTTGCCAAGGTGGCGCATAACTGCTCTTAATGAACTATTAATGACTTTTGTGTCCATCTTCCAAGTTCAGACTGCATGCCATGTTGAGCAAATTCTTCGTTTGTCACATTTGCTTTCGACATTCATTATCAACCATTGATATCCAGCTTTCTTGGAAAACCTTTCGTTTCTTTGATAATTTGATTTCGTTGGACATTGCAATCTTCTTTAAACAGGACAAAGGTTAAAAACATTTTTGTTTATTTATATTGGGTTTAAAGCCTTGTCAACAGTAGCTTTCCTGGATTTCACCAGTACTGGGTAAAGCTCTGTAGTGTCTTGCCTAAGGTCGCTCCCAGTGATGCTGGTGAGGATTGAACCTGTGACCTCCGATTAAGTCTTAACCACAACCACTGTGCCACTCAAGACCCCTCAAATCAATTGGACACAATGAAGTAATGATAAAGAAAATATCTTTTAAGATGGTTAGGAATTAAACTAGAGGAGAAAATCTTCCTCCCACTTTTGCCTCACAATTTCGTCTCCCATTGATTTGCCTGCTATAAAGATTAGACCAGGTTAAAAAGGGTTTAATGTTTGATATCCTCAAGTATCAATAGATTATTTGAAGATCAAAGGTCTTAAAAACTGTAAACTTTGTAGGTTGTTTGGTCTGTTTGTTCCAGTGTCTGACAATGATATGGGACGTGCACAATGCGATAACTGTTAAGCTTAAAACATGTAGTATACTTATAGATTACTGAAAGACTCAATTTGTCTGGTGTATGATTGGTTACTATTTGACTTGTTTGATATTGACCAGTCTGAGTGAGATGCAAGAAATTTTTCTGATCTTAATTTTGACCAATCATAATGTGTTGAATTTTGACAAGATCCAGAACAGTTGCCTATGGAATGGTCCAACTTTTTTCTCATTGGTGATCTTTGTGTTTGTTGTCTGTTTTTGCTATCATGTTATAAAAAGGGCTGAAAAGGGTCCAGTTGTTGCCCCTGGTATCTGTTGTCAAGGTTAATGAGGGGATATTTGGATAATCAGAAGATTAAAGCCCTTTACCTGATGAGAACAACTTCAAGCAGGCAGCACGAAACCCAATCACCAAGGTGACAAAAATGTTGGCAAAGGAAAATATCCATAAATGGTTTTATGAGTTCGAAAACCATTGTGACAAAAAGGAGATATTGCACATATTGCCTAATTTAGGCACATTCTCCCTTTGTAACAATGTCTCAAATGCCGTCTGCTGTTGGGGAGAAAAGTGTTGACCGTATTGATGGGTTGGTGTCCTTGTTTGCACCTCTTGTTGACAAAAATACTGGACACCAATCCACCACAGAGCATTCTTACGACCCTTTGTACAGGTTGCTATGGTTACATTTTGTTCTAATGTGGAGGGCTTTGTCATAAAATTTCACTGTTTTGAAGGTCTTTCTCTTTTGTAGTCTTGTACTATTAGTTTGTATGGATTTATTTCAGTACTGCACTGAAGCCCTAAACTTGTAATGGTGTTGAGGTAAATTATGTATACTTATTTGGAGAACTTCCGGCAATATTTGACTTAGCACTGGTGTGAGGATTATTTGGAATTATTTTGTTTCTTTTGTGCAAAGCTTTAAACGGTTTGCCCAAAGTGCTGCATTTGCAATGGTTTATGTTCATTTGGTATAATTTTGAAAATGTTGCACTTCTAATTAATCTTAATGTTTGGTTTTTTTTTCTTCAGAAATTTGCATACATGTATTGGGTTTGTTCTTTTTAATCTACCACCCAAATCTAAAAAAATTAACACAATTTTATGCAGCATTTTGAATTTCATCTATGAGTGTCAAATATTATAAAGAATAAACAAGATTCAAAATGAGGATTCACTGCAAGACCATAACATTGCCCTTCATTTTCGTGAAGGAATTGCTAAAATCTGGCAACATTGAACCCTCAAAATCTTCATTTGGGATTTTGATAATTATAAAAAGAAAAATCAGTCCAAAATCAACAATCAGATTCATTTCCCTATGCATGATTAGGAAGATGATGATGTACTCTATGATTTGATACTTAATTTGTAGGGTTATTTCAACAGATGATTTTAATTACCATTTGAGAAATGAAAGATCAATGTCGTTAAAAGCATTTAAGCAACATTTCATTTATCACGATACTTCTTTAATTTATCTGCTTCAAGATTTCACTGTTCACCACCAATTCAAAAGGTATTAAGTAAAATGTTAGAATTCTAAGATTCAAAATATATATGATAAAATAAATAATCTTTCTTTGCACTTAAAATCGAGGGTTCAGTGCAAGACTATAGTAAGTGCTTCATAAACATGAAGCACTTACTATAGTTTTGCTCTGAACCCTTGAAATGTCACCTACGCCAGTTTCTCAAATTATGTATATATCTTTATATGGTGGAAAAGGAGGATATGGAAGCAATGGGAAAAGTTCACCCCCCTAAATCCCTCCTTATGGATAAAGAGAATAAGTAGACTATGAATGTTTAATTCCCCGTAAACCAGGACCTTACGTTTGATCGGGGCAGAGGTCTGCAGCAAATCAGCTGCGAAAAGGTTAAGGACGGCCTATTTCTGCTTCATGTGACTGAACTCTGTACAAACAGCGATTGACTATATACTATGCATCTCGTATGTCTCTATTGGTGATTTTTGTGAGGAATATACTATACGGCTTGTACATCTCTATTCCCTGATTTTGTGAGGATGTTTGGCTAGTGATTCAAATTAACCAGTTTCCCCATGAATTTATGATTGTTATGAATTTTGTGGTTTTTTGTATTGGAATAAACAGTGACCAACATTTAGAAAACATTGTGACAAAAAGAGGAGAAATTGCTCATTTCTCTTCTTCTTTGTCACAGTGTTATCTGAATTTTACTTTATTTACATTTTGTGTGGTTCAGCTTTCATAATTTGTGGTTTGTGATTTTAAGTGTGTTTTTCCTATCAGTTTTAAATTAGTGTGGTGTTTAGAATACCTGGCAAACAATGTGATGGGTTAAATAGATATTTGTGGATGGATATACTTTTGAAGAAAAGCCCTTTTATGGATTGTTTGTGTGAGAAATAGCGGACATGGTTTACTATAAAAAAAAGAAATTCTATATCATTTTTTTTTTTCTTTGCCAAAAGATGGGTTTGTCCGTTTGTTTGAACTTATTATAGATGGTTAAGATCAAGTTGATTAAATATTTTGTTTAAATGGTGATAATTTATACTTTGTACTCTTATTTCCAAATGACAATTTTTGACAATCAATGACAATCACTTTATTAAAGATAGAATCATTGCAAATATGATGGAATGGAATGATATCCACTCTCAGTAAATGAACAAAATATTGTAGGAAAAAAGGAGAAATTGCTCCTTTTCCCTGCAATAGTTTCACAAGGTTTTCTTCAATGGATAAATAAATTCTTGGGATTGTGTTAAAATATTGCCTGCAGGCTAAATTTCTTATAACTTGCCTAATCACTAAATTGTCAACGTGTTTCAGTATCATCAAAGTATTGTGGTTATGATGGTTACTCGCATTATTGGTGTTCTTTTCAAGTGTATCAGGAACTGGAACAGAAGGTGTAGATTCTTTCTGCTTTAATATGGAGACAAGTTTCATGTTTTGATGGTGAATATGGAGATATTATTCCAGTCTTATTGCATTCTGTGTTTGTGATCTCTGTTCAGTGTTGATCTTTGAAATTTGCAGAAACACTGGATGGGTGAGCTTTGTGAGGTTTTATTGAGGGTTGATGATAATGGATGGATTTAAAGATTTAAATGTTGTCGACCTACTTCATATGATTATATTTTTTTGTCATAAAGTTTTGAAAATGTATGTATAATTTTAATGATGTGATTATTATATGTTGATGGCTCAGTGCACCTAAGAAAAAAGACACAGCAAAAAGAGAAAATATAACATTGCAAGATTCTATACAAAATTAGGCTCATGGTATTAACGATTTTTAACCGGAAATTGCAGTAGGCTAAAACTAATGACCAAAACTAAACAGGAGATTTGAGGTTTAATGAAAGGAAATTTATAAATGAAAAAATATTATATTTTATAAAAAATGAACAGGTATTGATTTCTGTAGTAAAAAGAAAGGAATGAAAATTTTTTAAAGCAGCGAGATTTCTATCTTTTCAGCTGAAGTATGCTGCATAACTTATCATTATTGTTATATCCTTATAATAAAGAACATCTAGATTCTGTTTAATGTGCTGAGTACTCCTTTTGTCACAGTGGTTTTTACAAGAAATTGGTTTGTTTCACCCCTTTGAAATCGTCGTCTGCTGTTGCTCTCATTATTTGGATCTATTAATAGTCCCACATGAGGTTAATAAGCAAACAGTAGATGTCCAGTGATTGGTCCAATCCATTTACTCCTTTTGTCACAGTGGTTTTTACAAGAAATTGGTTTATTTCACCTCTTTGAGATTGTGGTCTGCGGTTGCTCTTAATTTGGGTCAGTCAAACAGTCCTATATGGATGGAATGAGGTAATGAGTAAACAGTAGGTGTCCAATGATTGATAGGTCTAATCCCTCCTTTACAATTTATATTTTTCAAAACAACATCATCTTTTCTTCCCTTCCCTTTTTATGTTATCACTTTATCTGGGCAGAAGACATCTTAAATCATTGTTACAAAATTTGACTATTGTGAGTAATGTCTCTTTTGGGCATTTTATTGTTGATCAACTAAAGTTTTGGTCTATCAAAGTCAATATTTGTTGTTATTATTGCTGATTTAAGTCTTGTTTTCTGCAAATATATTCGAAAATGGAACAACAAACAAGAAAATACATGACTAGTTTTTTCAATATCCATA
The DNA here is from genome assembly GCA_947846245.1 of Cerastoderma edule. NCBI lineage: Eukaryota > Metazoa > Mollusca > Bivalvia > Cardiida > Cardiidae > Cerastoderma > Cerastoderma edule. The sequence goes on from OX401417.1 coordinate 25,353,022, forward strand.
TACTTTTTTTTTTACTTAAATAGATGCACTGACCTATTTAATTATATACTCAAATAATTTTGAAAACCATCTAAAAGCTACAAAATAGTATTAAAACAAAAGGTATTTGAGCCATATTGATCCGATTAACTGATTGGATACAAAGGGTGGATAGAGTCATAATAACAGTTTGTCCATATATTTGTCAGGTTTTCAATGGGAAAGATGAACCTATGAAACATGATCTGCCTTTTTAAGGTGATGATCTTGGGGCTGGATGGCATGACATCTGCTTGACATCATCAATGGCATATTTCTATGTCGATGGTTCAGCGCAATACTATAGTAAGTGCTTCATGTTTATGAAGCACTTACTATAGTCTTGCACTGAACCTTTGATGTGTGCCATTCCTCATTAGCTCAGTCCATAGGGTGTCCTAACCACACTTCCATGAAAGACCCCAGTGGCGCTGAAAGGAATAAACCCAGGACCAGAGTGTCACAAGTCATACACCTTGACCACTGGACCATGTAGCCTGTATCCCCTGCAAAAGATTCAACATCTTATTAATGAACTTCATGAACATGCATGAATGTTAAATGTCCATTCATGAACATTATGCTGCTCTTAACTTGTTCATAAATAACAAGAGAATATTCATAGATGTCAAGAACAGATTTATGAATGTATATTCATGAACCTGTACTTGATGTTCATAAACCTGTCCCCAATTTCATGAAAACAGGTTTGTGTTCATGAACAGCCATTTAATGTTCATGAACGTTCATGAGGTTCATGCATAAGTTCTTGAATCTCTGCAGGAAATACAAGCTGTGTGGTCCTGTAGTCAAGGTGTAGGACATGTGACATTAAGGTCCTAGGTCCAAGACTCACTTAAGCAGTACTTGGATTTTCATGGGATTGTCATTGGGCAAGACACTGCAGAGCTTTGCCAACCATAGAATGACTTAAATACTGTTGACAATTGGTGGTCAACCCCATCTAAACAAGCAAATTGGCATAATAGGGTCCTGAGTATGAAACCTGGCTTGGCCAAAATTCCTTTAAATGTTTATTGACATTCCAATAAGTCATGGTTGAATTATGCTTCTCACTCCTGATCGATTACGATCATATTGAGGGTTCAATGCACCACTATAGTGAGTGATTCATGTTTGTAATGCACTTATTATAGTCCATGCGCTGAACCCTAAATATTGAAAGGGATTCAGTATCTTGGAAGGATGTCATGCAGTATTGGCGAACAAACAAAAGGAACTACGATGGGAAAGAAATGTTGTTGAAATGGTGTAAAATACTCCCAGTCCAACCAAATATCCTCATGTGGGTAGCGGGTTTGAGGAGGGAGGATTTTCAGCGTCTCTCAGAACTTGGGAATAATTCAGGAACACTGTTCATGAATTTCATAAACAGAAATAAATGAAAATGGCCATTCATGAACAAAAAGAGTGGTTCTTGAACATGTTTATGAATTTCAAGAACTTTGCATTCATAAATGGCAATTTTTTTGTTTGGGTCTTTTCATGAATACAGTTCTTGAATTGTTCGCAGGAGCAATATCTAATGTCAAGAGTTCTTTCTACCTGTCCTGAGAAATCTGTAGAAGATATGGACCAAAATTGGCCTATGGCTTTTAAATTATCTGATATTTAAAACTTTTTTTTTTTCAAATTCTTTTGCAGAAAATGGCAGTAATCCATTATTTTTTATTGATCTATCTTCTGCAGGCAACTAGAAATATCTGATACTTCCACGCAATTGAATGTGTTTGATGTTGCAATGATTTTATTAAACCACAGGAAAAATATTTTCCAAGTTTTGGTGCATGCTAAAATCAAATATTTTGGTATACCAAATAAGTTGAGGCTTGGCAAGATGTATGGTCATAAACAACTGCTTGGACTAATGGCTACTGCAACTACATGTGAAAAACCGTGAAATCAAATATCCAATTAGTGCCCTTTTAAGTACCTTTTCAATTAGCTTTTATCATGATGGCTAGTCTCTGGCACTATACGGAAGGCTATGAACATAGTGAGTGGTATATTGAAGGTGGACTTATTGAGAAAGGGGCATATAAGAAGAGTCGTCCAGAAAAGGAATTTATTTAACCTACCTTACTTCTTTATTGCTTCTCTAAACTCTGAATGCGGGGATTCATTAGAATCTTGATGAAAAAGTTTTAGTGTGTACAGGGATTTGTCATATTGCTTTTGAAATTCTTGGTTCAGAAGACCTCAGAACAATCACATTAATCTTAACTCCTGTTAGCGTCATTTGCATACAGTATCTCACAACATAAAAAGAAGAAAAAAAATGAAAAAAAAAAGAAGGAAAAATTCTGCTGAAACACATAGGCATTGAATGATGATATTTATCATATAGTTACTATGTACCTCACAGTTGTTGTTGACATTTATCATTCATCTATCACAAACTGGAAAACAAACCCTTCTTTTGGATACTCATAAGAACCACCACCTCTTTAAGACAATTTATTGGGTACCTACAATATAGGTTTAAAGACACAATAGAATTTTTTTAAGGGGAATATGCATATTACTGGACATCAGCTTATAAGTTTGTAGAATAGTTCCCTGTTACATGTTACTTTTAGTCATTTTGAAGTTGGTTCCCAATTACAAGTCACATTTTGCCATTAGTAGGCCTTCTATAAGAGCAATTGATTTATTAAGTATTATGTAATGGTTTGATTTAACCCTTTCCCAAAGCCAAATTTTAGACTGTCCCAAATTGAAAGGGTCTGTAGACGAAATTTCAAAATGTGTTGAAATTGTGAAATAATCCTTTGATAGGGCAGAAAACATTGTGGGAAAAGGAAAAATTGCTCAGTACATGCAATTTCTCCTTTTCCCACAATGTTTTCTAAAGTCGTCTGCAACAAAGTGGTAAAATGTCGCTATTGTTTGGGAAAGGGTTAAAGGGTGATCCATCCATCACAAGTGTGATCAATTGTAATAACAACAATGGTGACATAGTTACTTTCACTTCAGTTTGCACAGAAAAACTATGGCGTAGTTTAACTGGGACTGTCTTACTGACAGCTCAGTTTGAGACCTTTTAGATGGTTCAATGCAAGACTGTATCAAGTCCTTCACAAATGTTGACTTGCTTCAGTATGCTTTTGAACCTTTGAACTGCTATCTTTCTAACTGACAGCTTAGTGCAAGAATTCTGTAAAACCTTAGTTCAAAGGTTCTTTGTAAAACTAAAGTAAGCTCAGTTCTAGACTTGGGTTTTATCTTAAGTTTAAGCTTATTTAAATTACATTGATTGTGAGGAAAGCTTGAAGCTTATTAGATTCCCTCTTGATGACTGCTTCCTGGATACTACACCTGTCCAATACTTGCACCGATTGGTGGGTTATTCCCGGCAATTTTCCCCTTGTCTAACAGAAATTTGAACCTTCTGTACAATAGGCCGACTCTATTGCTGGACCACTATCGCCAATTTAACCTTATCAAGAGTTCATTGTAAGACTATAGTAAGACTTGGTATAATTTTGCTACGATGATTTCAAATGTCAGTTGATTTCAGGAAAGAACGCAAACATTGTCTACATTAATAAAGGATTAATGTTTGGTCATAATGAATCAGAAGCTATTTACTGGAAGGTGTCAAATGCTGTATCCTTCTGAACCCAGGTTAAATAAACAAGTCATACACCCGTACTAACCTCAGCTGTACAGCAAAAATAGCAAAAAACCTTTTGAACATTTAACTTAGTTACCCATGATTCATTGCAAGACCTGAGTTTATTTGTCTTGGTCTGTCGACTAAAGTTGTGATGAACAATGTTAGTTTTTTCTTGGTCTTTACATGAAGCTTGGTACATAATGTCATTGCTGTTTGAGGAAGCTGTGGAAGACATGCTACATGAAAGACACATTTGGGTCCAGCATGGCCCTGTGGTTAAGGTAATGAACTTAGAACTTGGGAGTTCCGGGTTCAGGCTGTGCCGATACCTCTAGTTACATGGGAGTGTCCTTTGGCAGGACAATTCAGAGCCCTACAAAAAACTTCAGAACTAGAAAAAAAATATCACATCATTAAGACTACATTTTTCTTTTCCTTTCTTAATGAATATTGTAACTGGTCCAAAATTAAAAGTATCAACAGATGGCATTTATGTTATGGTATCACATTAGAGTTTCTTTAATATTTTCTACACTTGTGTAAAAGTGGGTATATTAGAAGGAAGGTGTTAGATTTTTTTTAATGTTCAGCCAGGGATATATATGAACCCGACTGGGAACAAAGTTTCCCTAGATAACAAGTCAGCATCCCAATAGAGGTTCCAAGGATCAAATCATATAACAGGAACTATAGGTTCATTTATGTGTAACCCAGCTCTCATAAATTAATCTTACAGTCAATTTAAAGAAGCTATGGTATTTTTGATGTACATATTGATGTTTATTGATGGTTGTTTAGAGGTTTATGTGTGGAAGCCGTTATACTTTGGTCTCGATATTTAAATGGATGCAATTCTTATGGAAAAAAATATTTCAAAGAGCTCATGGGGTTAAACTAAACAAGCTTTTCTTACATTACAGAGGGGTGCCTCCATTAAAAAAAACGCTTTAAATTCAGTCTTTGTTTGATCTTTTATTGCTGAAGGGAATTTAGCATGAGATGAGCTTTAAATAAGCTTAGTTTGATATGCAGGCTGCAATGAATTCACTGCAGATGATTTTTTGCCCCATAATTTATGAGTGCTAATCGGTATTGCACAGCCTGCAGTGGTTAAGGTGTTGGAATTGTGACACAGGGTCCCTGGTTTGGGTTCAATCCTCACCAGTGGCACTGGGACTTTTCCTTGGAATTTCCTTAGGCAAGGCACTGAGAGTGCTGCATAGTACTGGTGAAATCCAGGAAAGCTGTTAAATAACTGAAATACTATTGACATGGTGTTTAACCCTATATAGACAAATAAGAGAAGTGCAGAAAATCACACACTGCTTCTATATATTATTGCACTCATAATGTTAGCGCCCAGTGCATTACTGAATAACAAGACTTGCTTGCTATAGTATTGTATTTGACCCTCAATACCATATGATAATCTTATGATATCATTGCTGCAAAATCACTTAGAATTTTTTCTACCTGCAATGTTTCCTTGAGTTATCAGTTTTGCGCAAGGTTACACATGTGTCACCTTCCTGTTTACCATAATTATATGACTATATGGTTCAGCTCTGATCCTATTAACAGGCAATTAAGTTTGGGTTCTAACCTCCATCAAATATGAATGAGTAGCACCTTTAATTAACTGTCAAAAACTGTTGGTGAGAGGGGATAAAAAAAGCCCTTAAAACACAGAATAACGGCTAAATTTAGATCCTTTTATCGATGTACTTGTTGCACTTGTCCACAAAAATATGGCTTTGACAAAATGTCATTTCCAGTTGTGGTCATAGCAGTACCCCTTAGAATCTGGATAATTTACTAGAAATAGATTTTTGTTTCCTCTGCTTTCCAAACCCTTAAATATCAGCTTAAATTTAATGAGGTAAGATACCAAGAGTAGCAAACGGGTCAGATCACAGGCATGCCGCCAATTTACGTGGTGGCTGGTCTGGATCTAACCTATTTGCATAGGCATGAAGTCGGTTCCAGCACTATAATAAGGGTTAGGATCAAAAGCATAACCTGGTGCTAAACCCCATCTACTTTTGGTGTGTGGGCTTCTTAACTTCACACTGGTTTGTGCACTATGGGATTGGTCAACTTAGGTCTTTAACATCATTGGCTACCTGCTCTGGAGGCAATTTCAAGGTTGGGTTTTTCCTTCATGGATCATAGTAAATTGCATATTATTTGCATGATCAAGATAAGAGGTACATGTAGTTGCCCAGTTGTGTTACTGAATGCTGATGGTTCTGACCAGCTTGACCAGCCCTCGTGGGCCAGATAAAGCCTAGAATCTTGCTCAATCTCTATGGTGCTGTCATGGCATGATAACCATAACACTTACAATTTAACAGCTTGTAAATATATAAGACATTGTCGAAAGCTTAACCAAACATATCGAGGGTTCTATGCAAGACTGTGGTAAGTGTTCTTAAAGTTTTCTGCTGCAATTGTATCAAAGTGGTGTTTATCACAAACTTTAAAACTTAACAACTTCATTTTCTGAATTTGAACAAAAAAGATGCAGCCTTTAAGTTAGAGAGGAACAAACTACTCTTAGGATGATAATAAATGATAAACACAATTTTGGGCAATTATATCTTGTACGTGTTCATCCATTGACAAACAGTCTAAATAACATGGCTGTCTTAACATCATTACTCTCTCACATAATAGATTGTGCAATTGGTTCAAATTGAAAGCAAGAAAAGACTGGCAGTACACGCATTAAAGATATATTATGATATAGAGAGAAATTGTTAAACAAAACGTGAAATCCCTTATTACAAACAATTTTCCCTCATATTCTGAAGTCTTTTGATGCAGATGAGGTAAATCAGTTACAAATAAAAGAGCAAAGTTTGATACAATGTATGAGGAAAATGGTCAGCCCATTTACTTATGTTTTGAAAATCTGAAAGAAACAGCAGACAACCAAAAAAATAGCAGAAAAGAAATCCATATTTTTATCATGTATTGAGGTAGAAATCATTGTGACAAAAGGATGAATTGCTCGTATAGAGCAATTTATCCTTTTCTCACAGTGGTTTCTAAAATCTTCTGCCATAGATGCAAAAATTTTGATATAATGGAGAAAATGGATAGGTACAATCTTATGAAGTCACAAATGAAATAGGTAAATAGGCCTCTGTATACAGCATAATTGCCTCATGATCAATTAGAGTATTTAAGTCACTTTCATCCTCAAATCATTTCAGCTAAAAATTGATGGATCTTCTGTCACATTAGTTATGAATTTATGATGGAATGACATAAACACTTTATCAGTTATGAATGATTTAATGGTAACTTAGAAATGGAAAATTGTAAGATAAGCTCAAAGTGGAAAAGAATATCAGAGAAAAGATTTATTATAAATGATTGGAATCTATCTGGCTTAATAAGAATTTGCTTATGTGGAAGATGAGCTCATGAACAAGTTTTGATTTTGTCAAAATTTTAACACATTTCTCCTGCAGCCTTTTTAGGGTTTAATAAGTCTTTTGTATAGTGGAATAGATTGACAAATATCATGTTTAAGGTTGAAGTAAACTTTTGATCTTTATTGTTTAACTATTGAATTGTAGGAATATTGCAACAGGGATGTCTCTTGTAGCTCTAAAAGGTATTCCGTTGAATTGTTCATTCTGAACAGTCTTTGGTTTTTTTTGAGAATTGCTCCAATTGCAAAAACCTGGAGAACATTTTTCTTTTTATATGATTAAAAGCCATTTTGAACAAGTTTTGTTATTAGCCCTTATAGAACTGGAACCGTGTACTTTATGCTTATATAGTGATCTAACCTGATTGCTACTCTGACTATCTATCCTCATCATAATTTAGCAGATATTTAAGGTTTTGGAATGCAGACGACACAACCATGTATTTTTAGAAAATTACCCAGCATCCTAAGGGTTAAACATGCTTATCATACTTCCTCAACCAGGTTATGAATAAGATTAATCATGTCATATTGACTTTTTAGATGTTACAAACAGGTATGGCTTAAACCATTTCCTAAATGGAAAAATGGGACTTGTTCAAATTGAAAACATTATTAGATGATTAAGCTAAATGATCTTTAACCCATTACCAAACAATATCGAAATTTGACCAGTTTGTTGCAGATGACTCTGGAAAACATTGTGGGAAAAGCAGAAATTGCTGCAATTTCTCCTTTTCCCACAATGTTTTCTGCCCTTAAATTTCAATTTCATCACATTTTGAAATGTTGTCTGCAAACTCTTTCAATTTGGGACAGTCGAAAATTTGTCATTTGGTGAAGTGTTCAAAGATCTATCTCGATGATTAAGAATTTAATCTTTTTAAAGTGAAATGTCTTCTTGGAATGAAATGACAGAAACTACAGAAAACTAGTTCATTGATACAAACCCCATCTCCTTTCATGACATTACAGGCTGGATAAGAAAGCACAGTCCAACTGCATTCTTGGTACATATTTTTTTAATCCTTATCCAAGGTAGATAACTCACTATACTTGGATTAACCTAAACCTGATTACATCCCTTAGCTCTTGTACATGTTTTTGTAAGATACTCAATGGGTTCTATACTGGTTATCATTAACTGAAATCTTTAATGGGTAATCTAACTGACGTAATATAAGTAATATACAGTTGAAAATGAGCTGAAGTTTCATTTCCCCATATTTGATTTTCATCATAGTTTTATAATTTGGATAAGGGGATGTCACTCAAAGCTTGCTGAAAGTCAATTGTTATAATAGAAAATTGGATTTATCCTTTGCTGGTAGAGATTATTTATCTGTTAACATTGACAGGTAGTGATTTGGGGGCATGACAACACAATTGAAATACTGATTATGAACATCGATATGAAACCAGGTTGAAATAAGGGCAAAGAAAAGAATAGTCAATATAAAAAGGTGGCCAATAAATCAAACTATTTGAAGATTGGTCATTAAATTTACTGTATTCACGAACAGTGATTTTTTTACGAGTTGAACAAGTAGTTTATAACTCTCATTTGTTTGAAGACAGATTGATGTGTATTCTGTAAACCCTTCCGCCCCATCCCCCTTTTTGGGACTTGTGTTAACCCATTACCAAACAATAACGACATTTAACCACTTTGTTGCAGACAACTTTGGAAAATATTGTGGTAAAAGGAGAAATTGCTCATAACAAGCAATTTCTCCTTTTCCCACAATGTTTTCTGCAGTATCAGAAGATAAATTTTCAATCTCATCACATTTTGAAATGTCGTCTGCAAATTAATTCAATTTGGGTCAATCAAAAAAATGGTGTGTGGTAGAGGGTTAACCCTTATAGTGCTTGAACCAACTTCATTTTTATGCAAACAGGTTAGCTCACAGGCCAGCCACCAAGTAAATTGGTGGCTGGCCTGTGATCTAACCTGCTTTTTATTCTGAGTATCTTTCTTCATCAAAATAAAGATGTTTAAAGGTTTTGGATAGCAGACGACACAAAAATCTATTTTAAGAACTTAATCGAGCATTCTAAGCATTAATGGCCCAAATATAAAGCAACAGCAGATGGCAATTTTGAAGGAAAAATTGTCATGTTTGTGGAACTTTTAATATAATTTCGAAATCTAATGCATTGTACAGAGAACATGTGGGTACCTACTGTAAAAGCCACTGTCGTCCACTGACCAGTTGTGTTTTCACTGACAGGGTGTGATGGTGTCTTTTAGAGGTCTATTGTCTCGGTGCTTTACAGTGCCTTCATGAGAGGTAGTCTCCTGACTGACTTATGGAATGCCGATGGTTCTATCCAGCTTAACCAGCCCTTATGGGCAGTTGAGTATGGGGTCTTCTTCCACCAAGAAGAGTAGCGAAATGTAAAAAATGAACTTATGAAGTAAGATGTTAAAGGCTAAAGCTAAAGGAAGAGGGGAGATGTGACTGATGACATTTCACACAATAACTTCTCAACTCCCCATTGTTGGTTCTTAATATATTTGATGAGTACCCATAACATAGAAGTCTGACTAACAAATGGCTTTCGTCAAAATACCCCTCTTTTATAAAGTTCTTATTTTATTTCAAGTAATGCATGGGAGAATTTAAATGAAGTCTTATCTTTAGTAAAATATTGAAGGGAAAAGAATAATTGCCAAATTCATGAGTGTCCTCATTTCCGTGCAATGTTGTCTTTGGCATATATACAAAACTAGAGAAATGTTTTAACCAGTAAGAGTTTCCTTTTACAATCAAGTATTGGCTATCAATGTCTATTGGGCTTGAGGTTTTTGCCTGTAACCAGAAAAAGTATTATCTGTACAAATAGAACTTTATTGAATGAAGTATTAGATTTGGTCATTGTTTAAGCTGGTTGAGGGGTCTCTGGAAAGGTCATGATATCAGAACGCTTTTCCTGCAGTATTTAAGCAACTCTCTGGCTGTTATTGTTTATGGTACCCCCATTATAAGGTTTGAAGTAGAAATAAAGTAGTGAGTTTTTTGTCTAGAGGTCAATGTATTGTAACGCAGAACACTGTTATTTCTTCCATATCCGAAAACTAATGTGTCAGTTTCTTCAAACTTGCGTTATGATTTTTTTTTACAATCCCTGGAGAATTAAGTGGTCTATAATGGTCTAAATAAGTGGGCATACCAAGGGTCCAATGCATGACTATAACAAGTGCTTCACAATTCTAAAGCACCTGCTATAGTCCTGGTTGAACCCTCTTTATCAGGGTTTTTTACATACAATACTTCATAAACTGTTTTACAAACCCTACATTGCGGGCACTAATTGAACTTGTCTTGTTGAGTTGATTCTAATGAGTACCAACAATATAGGTTGTAGAGAATCAGTAAAGAAATTAGCTGGGGGAATATGCCTTTTATCTGTGCCTGGAGAATTTGTGAGTAGCAGAAAAGTATTGTGTCATTTTCACAGCTTGATCATTATCAGTTTTCCTTGTACACTGCTGTACTCAAGCAAAGTTGTAAATATTCATTTATTGCATCTAAGGTTTCATTGTTGTACTTTCCTACTGGAACATTTGATAACTGAACATGTGAATTCTCTTTTCGGGATAAAGTGAATCTTTTATTTGAAAACAAAACAGTTTTTAGTTTTCTATCTTCTTTCTTTCTTATTGGAATAAATATGTGAATGCCCTTTTCTTTTGGAAAGATGGTGTGCTGCCTTTTGCAAGTTGAGTTATTATTTCTTATTGGTACATTTTGTGACTTCCCACAACAGAACAGTTATTTACTTATCCATTGCTTGAGTTATTTGAGTTATATGGAAAGTCTTTTGTAACTGGAATATGAATGTGAGGTTTTGTTGAGTAATTAAGTTAATTTTCTTTCTCCAATATTTTTGTATATCATTCAACTATTAATATTATTGATTGATATTTCTGTGTCACATTATTAATTGATTTATGAGTCATGACACAACGTACCTAATGTAACAGAAGTTATTAATTGGATTTAAAGGTTTATCAATTCTTTCACTAAGTGCAATTCATGGTTCTTGCAGAATGCAATAAAGGGGCTTTCATTAATTTATGTTACAGAAAGAAACAGCTCATGATTTGTGAGACTTTATTGTAGAATAAAACAGTGCATCATTATTAAACAGTCTGATATATGGAAGATTTGATTGGAAATTAAATCAGTGCAGGACAAAATGAAAAGCCCCGAATATGGAAAACATTAAATAAAGATCGAAAAGTGCGTGATTAGATACAACCTAGAACATGTAGGACTTTCAAATTAATAAAATTATGAGCAGTCAGAACTATATGAAACTTTGTAAGAGAACTGAATCATAAAACAAACAGCACAGAAAATGTGACACTGAATTAGAGATTAGAGATTCACTTACCCATTGATATGCACAAAATGATGCATATTGTAATGCATGACAGAGTAATTCCATGGATTATGTGTGTATGTGTATCCTATGATTGAAATGTGGTGGAAATATATGTGATACCCAACATGGACAGTTTCCGGTCCCTGTTCGGAAATCGGCCCAGGGGTGGCGTCGTGAAGAAAAAGTCTCGAAGCTTCAGCTTACCAGAGAATCACTTCATTCCAAATCAGGCGAGTATCTATTTAATGAATTTCAATGACCATTTACTTGGTTTATTATCTATATGATTTGTTTGTTCCAATACAGGTTATATTTGATTGTGACATGTTTTGGAAGACAGGGGCTCGAAGTTTTAACCCGTTGTGTAGCCTATAATCATTTCAATATGTTATAATGATATATATTCATAGATTTTGTAAGGGTCCTTTGTGACCAATTGAATATTTGTGTAGGACTTGAGACATGGGTTGGTTTGATTAAAACCTTAAAGTGCTGAAACCAACTTCATGATAATATATTCAAATTGTTCCCTAGCCTGTGATTTAAACTGTTTGCTACTCTGCGTATCTTTCCTCAACAAATTAAAGCAGATATTCAAGGTTTTGGAAAGCAGATGACACATAATCTATTTTTAGAAAGTCCCCCAGCATTCTAAGGGTTAATCTTTTACTACATAATTAAACATTTCGATCCACCTGCAACAAAAGTCCAAAACTAATAACTCTGAAAATGGAACTCATTGTTCATAGAAAGCAGGGGTCCTGCATGACCAAGTGGTTAAGACGGCAGACTTGAAAAACCAGGGGTCAGGTGTTCGAGCCCAATCGACACCTCTTGTAACTCATGGGAGTGACTTTTGGCAAGTCACTTAAGAGCCCTATAGCTTATAATACTGGTGGATCCAGGAAAGCCATTACATAGCTGAAGAATTGTTGATAAGGCGTTAAACACCATACAAAATCTCAAAATTTCTATTGCCACTATGGTTTCTTCTCAAAATCACAAATAAAATGTAATTTTGCCATTATCACTTTAAATTTTGTCAATCACAAAAACTGACTGTATAGAAATTGATGAGACAAAAAGTTTACCCTTTAAGGATGCTGGGTAATTTTCTAAAAATAGATTTTTGTATCGTCTTCTTTCCAAAACTTTGAATATCTGCTGTGTTTGTGGAGGAAAGCTACTCAGAGTAGCAGACAGGTTAGATCACAGGCCAGCTGCCAATTTAATTGGCGGCTGGCCTGGATAATCTAATCTGTTTACATGAAGTCGGTTCCAGCATTATAAGGGTTAAGCGATATTTTCATTGAATGTTGTAGGTTTGGTTATTTTGGGCTGGGAATTCCCCACTGTCTGAATGCACATACTATTTATATGGGCTTGAGTTACAATGTGGGTGTTTGTTTAATTGATTAATACTTAGGAGAGATCAAGTCTTATTCTAGTCTCTAAACAAGGGAAGAGCTTTGTAGAAGGCTTAGTTTGAGGCCTCACTACGCTTGGTCTGAAATCAGGCCACATTAAAACGACTATCTCACTTATTGGGCAGTCTTTGTGGGCTAAAAGGGTTGCTTTTTAAAATAATGCCGAGTTTGCAATGAAGCTTGAAAAGCAAAATGTTGCATTTTGTGATCGAGAAAATGCTTGGGTGCATTCAATGGTGCATTGATCTACAATTTGGATTATGAATAAGTCGAACGAGAAAACTTTTATGGACCTGAAAGTCTTTCATTTTACAATAAAATAATTTTTGGTAGAATTTGCTTCTCCATAGAGACTCAGCTCAAAATGTTCTTTATTCTTTTATTTTTAACAAAATGTGTTGTACATCTTAAAGCAGCAGATTACCTTTGTCAAAACGGTTTACAAGTCTATTAATCTTTTATGAATCTTTTATTGGGAGCGTGTATTTTTGAATGGCTACCATTATTCATCAGTGACAATGATGGAATTGACATTTAAACCATACAACCAAACAAAATGGACCTAGTTTGATTGATTCAGATTTTACCCTTAAAGCAGTTGGATATACAGTCAAACTTGCGTTAAGAGGCCAGCCTATGGGACAGAGTGAATTGGCTGTTTAAGACAGGTTGGCCGCTTATCACAAATTGATGTACACTATAAATCTAACAATGGGACTGTCTGTATTGGTTATTGGACTGTATCTATAATCATATGATTTGGCAAGATTCATATGCCTCTAGAGTTAGTTTTCCTCATTTAATTCCCCATGCTTACTTTACAAAGCTATAATTGAGAGACTAAGATCATTTTAATGTATTTAAATGAAAAGGGTTAGAGGGAAATTAGATGCCTAAATGTTAATCATGTAAAATAAACCGCAAGACTGCAAATAGCAATATGTTCTGGATATGGCCAATTTTGAGAGCAATCTTTCTTAATTTGATTCAAGAACCTTTAGCAAGCAATCTTGCCACATATAGTTAACTCAGTCTGTAGTGTGACTGGCTTGGTATACAAGGGCCCTGAGTTGGAGACCTGGCTCAATTAATATTCTTTTAATTAACCCATTACCAAATAATAACAAGATTTTAACACTTTGTTTGAGAAGACTCTGGAAAACACTTTGGGAAAAGGAGAAATTGCTTGTAACAAGCAATTTCTCCTTTTCCCACAATGTTTTCTACTCTATCAGAAGACAACTTTCCAATTTTATCACATTTTGAAACATCGTCTGCAAACTCTTTCAATTTTGGACAGATGAAAGTTTTACATTTGGTAAAGGGTTAAGTCAATGATTCATGATTTATTTGTCTCTTATCACTAATTAAGTATGTTCATGAGCAATTCATCCTTATGTCACAGAGGTTTCTACACACCTATATTAAAGAAAATGTTTTTTTGGGTCCTGATTTTAGCCCTATTGACACAGCTGCTAGTTTTGTTGTAGTGTTTTTGGGCAAGACGCCGATAGAGCCATAGCCTTGAACTGGTATCCCAGGAAAGTCGTAATATAACTAAAATTTGTTGGCACAGATTTAAACACTACGATGTTAACATAACAAGGTAAAGACTGAAATACAGACTCCCGCTCTTTATCTAGAGCCCTTTATTTAAATGACAGTAAGACTATTTATAAAGCATGATTTCGAAAGGTACATTAATAAGTTTAAACTCTTTACAAATGGATTGTTTTATAAATGTGTAAACCTTTATGTGATATTTGGGAGAATAAGGAATTCAAAATTGTACGGAGTACTTTGATTTGTTGTTTGACGTTAAAAAGGTAGGTTCTAAAACAAACTATTTTGGTGGAATATTATTAAGCAGATCTAGTCTTCAATTCTTTTGTTTGTGTGGTTAATTTGGTTTTTACATGGGAGCACTAATTTTTAAGTTATATTGGGATGTCTGGTTCAACGTAGATACTTAACTTCCTCTAAGGGCTGATCCAGACTGGTATAACCATCAGCATTGAGACATTTCCTATTAAAAGAACTTGCAGGCAGAAGTCATAATAATCTTAAAATAATCAAACCCTTATAGTGCTAAACAAACTTCATGCTTATGCAAACAGATAAGATTCCAGACCAGTCGCCATGTAAATTAATGGCTGGCCTTTAATCTAACCTGTTTGCTGCTCTGAGTATCTTTCCTCATCAAAATCAAGCAGATATTTAAGGTTTTTTAAAGCAGACAACACAAAAATCTGTTTTTAGAAAATCACCTAGCATTTAAAGGAATAGATATGTTCCTTCAAAGCTAAGAAATTGAAAAGAAAATTTTTTGGCAAAGGAAGAAAAGGTTCCTGTTTTTAAACATGAGGAATTCATGGCCTGCAATAAGTGAATGCGGTTTCTAACAAAAGAGTTCATTTGAGAAAGCAGTCAGTTGTTATGTATGAATATGGTGAAAAATTGACCAAAGATATCATACCAAAGAAAGCACTGAACATTGATGTTGTATAATCAAAACAATTGTTGAAATATGGGATAACTCTAAATCATTTTGCAACTCAGGAGGCTCGGTTTCAAACACAAATGGTTCCTCTGGTTTTATTTGAGTGCCCTTTGGCAAGACACTTCAAAGCTATAGCCTAGTACTGTACTAGTGAATTCAGGAAAGCTGTAGAATAACTGTAACAATGTTAACATGGTGTTAAACCTGATTTATATAAGAAGACAATTGTCCTAGTGTAGCATGAAGATCTTTGGAGTAGATATATCATGCATGATTTCAAGTCAAAATATTCAGCTAACAGAAGTTCAGAATATGCAAATGTAATTGACAGCTTAAAATCTAGTCTATTAAGCTATCAGCATGATGCAGTGATATATCATTTGCCATTGAGGAGTGGTTGAAAATATGTATACATGTGGCTTTTTTTTCTTCACTTGAATTGCTCCCGTTTGAATGTCATTTCGAAGGGAGACATTTAAAGATATCTTTTTACTGTTAACCCGTTACTAAACAATAACGACTTTTGACAAGGTTGTTGCAGACGCCTCTGGAAAACTTCATGCGAAAAGGAGAAATTGCTAGTGACAATCAATAACTTCTTTTAACACAATGTTTTCTGCCCTACCTGAAGATTATTTTTCAATTTCATCACATTTTGAAATTTGGGACAGTCGAACACTTGCTGTTTTTTAAGGGGTTAAGATGTTTTGTTTTGCCTTGTTGACAAACAAAGAAGACTGCATCGTTACTATTGTGTCAAATGCAACTGTTGCTGCAATGTTTCCATAACTTGTTTGCATTAAAGGCATACAGACCCACGCATCTTGTAGCAAAAAGAGGTTCAGAATTGAGAAATATTGCTTGTGTATGATATCTGCCGCTAGGTGTCGAATTGTTTTGCTAACTCTGATCAAAACAATTTATTTGCCAATGCTGCAGAAAGGCATTTGAAAACATTGCAACGTAAGGAAAATTTGCTCATTATCATGAGCAAATTCAACTTTTGTTACAATGAATTCAATATTTACAGATCATTTATCCTTTTTAAAGTGATGAATTGTTTTTAAATCAAATCTACTCCATTTTCGTCATTTTAGGAAAACACCAAAATCTTAATTAGATGAAAACAATGTTCAATGCCCTTTTAAACTAATGTTATTTGAAATTTGAATGTTGGATTGGCTCATTAATTTTGAATTCAAATTTGGGGCCTTAAGTACCGGTGAATCCAGTAAAGCTGGACTATAAATGAAAAATGTTGACAGTGTCTAACCCTCATCTTAGTCTCAATAATGATCCGTGAACGAAGCTTTTTTCGTCATTTGGACATTTATCGTGCTTCGCTACGTCTCAAGTCCAACGTGATTTTTATGTTACAAAATTTCGAACGACCGACTCAGTGCTTTTAACTTGCGATTTTTCGTTTTCAAAGGGACCAAAAAATAAACGGAAACTTGAAATACATACATAAATCATTTATGAATCGTCTCAGCCCACACAAGTATCCAGTACACCTCTTATATGCGAGTTATCTATCAAGAAACATCGACGATGCTCAAAAATAAACAATCGCCGTCCATGTTGTTTACCACCGGCCGCGAGATTCCCACGGATATCTTGCGGGTCAAAGGTCATCGCATTATGTACACAGTTTGGGATGAAGTACGCGTCTTTCCCTAAAGTCGAGTTGTACTAAGTTGAGCTCTCTTCACATACAGATTCGGAGAAGATATGCTTGGATAAGATGTCTTTTGCAAACCAGCATTTGAAGCATAGTCCGTTATGGTTCTTCTAAAATAACATCCTTGTTTTTGTTATCTATTAATTCGCTTATTTTGTTTAAGTAGGCCTATTACGTGATTGTAGTGTTACCAAAAATAAAAAAATATATACTTTTTTTTTTCAAAATGAACGGAAATCATTTCATGTTTTGTTTTGAATCGAATCTAACAGGAATAAGGATCATTTAACCCTTTCCCAAACAACAAATTTTCGACTGTTCCAAATTGAAAGAGTTTGCAGACGACATTTCAAAATATGATGAAATTGGAAAATAATCTTCTGATAGGGCAGAAAACATTGTGGGAAAAGGACAAACTGCTCGTCACAATCAACTGCTCCTTTTCCCACAATGTTTTGCACAGTATCTGCAACAAACTGGTCAAATGTCGTTATTGTTTGGGAAAGGGTTAAAAGTTCGATTTATAAAATTGTGATTGGAGCGATATTTACGCCCAGCGTAAAACGCCTGACGTCGGACCGATAAAACTTGTAGTTGATTTCCTTGAAACTATAACAAACTTTTTCCTTCACCTGTGTTGGATCGGTGATGTTCAGTCCTATGAACACCAAACATATATACTTACTGCAACTAGTGTTTAAAAAGTTACTCATGAAGTATTACGTTGGGTGTTCATCGGGTACATGCTTTCAGCGACCTGCATGTGAAAACCGCGTAACCAGAGCCTATCTATCACGTATTTACACAGTAGATTTAATGTCAAAGGAATAAAACAACACATTTTGACATAATGAATATTTTACTTAACACCTTCATAACAATATGTCGTTGCACAGTGTTTATAGTGCTTGAAGAAGGGGTGGGGATAAATAGTTCAAGCTTATTATCATCAATCCTTTACCAGACAACAAGAGGAATCTGTGGGTTTGTTTTGCAGACGACGTTATATACATGTGTCGTAAACCTCGCCTCGGGTAACGAGTTTTATCGGGTTCGGGCTCTGGATAAAAATTGTCCAACTCGGGTTAAACAATTAGTTAGTCAGGATCACACCACTAGCTTTTAAATTAAATGACAATTAAGGTAGCTAGAGCCTAACAAGAAAAATAGCAAAATCTTAAAAGGAAATAATAAAGATTTTAATCCCTTAAAGTTACAAAGTCAAGTTATTAAACCAAAATGAAACAAAGTGCTTTTCTCACAATGTTTCAAGTTCGGACATAAAGTGTTCAATAAAGTTCAATCAAATTATAAAGGATAAATTCACAAAGTCAAAACGATTAACTCTGTTCAAGCCTATCCATTATCATCAATTCCTCATCAGACACCATGAACAAGGAGGATCTGGGTTTTTTTTGCAGACGACGTTATACGCATGCAATATTGGTATATTAGGAGCAAGTGGTGCGCTGTGTTTCAAATGATATCAATTCTACAATTCATTCAAATTACGAACCTATAATGTCAACCTATTTACCAAATGTAGGACCTTTATACATGTACTTGAATCAGGCTTCTGTACCGAAATGAAATGTTGCTCATAAGAAGCGAATTTTCAATTAGTTACATTTATTTCAACTCCTTTTTAATTAAGAACTTTAATCTGTTGTTACAACAATTTGTTCCGCCTGTTGATCGCTGAAATTTGGACTTCTAACAGGTGTTCAATGGAAGTATTCTTTTGGAAAAACTGCTCCTTTACAGACCGTTTCCCTGTGAATTCACATAACTTCCTACAAATACTACAACGAGTACACGCAGTGCATTCACAAACGGGACACTCCTTTGCAAAACAATAATTTGAACTCTGTATTTCACACTTGTCCATTCGATGTTTTAGCAATTGACTTAAATCTTTCTCTCCACAAGATCTCTCATATAGTCGTCTGTGATTGATTTCATAAGGGATCTTCCATATGGAAACATAATTCTGTCCTACACGTCCACTACGCCTAACTTCTTGCCAGTACGAAAGTACACTTTTGGAAGCCCTCAATGAACGATCACTTCAATATCGGGTACGTTGACCCCAATTACCTACAGAACACGAATGGAGGAGGCAGGCGAACAGAATTCCTTTATTATCCATTTTTGTTTGTTTCTTAGTCCTAGAACTGTGAAACATTTCCACGATCCTTCCCCTTGTGGCCTTAATACTGTCTTTGTATACTTGAATCAACAAACACCTTTCAAAGGAGGTCACACTTACCCAATTTGTCACTCGAGGCAAACCATCCAAAACAAAGAAGACCAAAGGTATTTCAATTTGTGTCAGTATGACAATCAAAGACCATCACATTTGATTATTAAGTAAGAGAGAACAAATTTTGCCGAAAATAAGAAAATTAACGTCGAAACAAGTTTCACGGCATAATTGACCAAGTGCCATCGGCGTAATAGAGCAAAATTGACAGGTTAGTCTGATCAGAGAAATAGATGTTATGATTGAAATCTATGTCTCTGGTCTGATAAAATATATTATCTCCATTTAAGTTTTTTTTTTGAAATATAACGGAATACTATCATAATATATCAAGGTAACTTACAAAAGATTAATATGAGGGGGAAAATGTTCGCCCTCGATCTACATTACAGTGAGGGGACAAATGTGCGCCTAAACCCATAACTAAACAATAACCAAATTTACCGGTTTGTTGCAGACGACTCTAGAAAACATTGTGGAACATGGATAAATTGTTCTTAACGAGTAATTTATCCTTTTCCCACAATGTTTTCTACCTAATAGAAAGGTCATTTCCAATAACATCACATTTTGAAATGTCGTCTGCAAACCCTTTCAATTTGGGACGGTTGAACATTTAACGTTCGGTAAAGAGTTATACAAAAATAGGGGCAAATGTTCGTGGGGGGAGGGGGGGGGCAACTTCCCGTATATCATTTCGCAAGTTTCAGCCAATGCGTTGAACTAAGTCTGCAAGAAGCGCAATTTAACTTTCCATGTATTTGGTTTCAATTAGGAAAAATGACGGCCTCAACTTTGTCTGGACTTCTCATTTTTAAAACAAGATAGTTAACACCGTCGAATTCCATAAATGAATCCATTGTTTCAAAAGAAGTAACAAAAACATATATAATCAGATGATGAAAATACTGTGGGAATTATTTTAGTCGAAGTACAGTATCAAGTGCTCACAAATAATGTACTCCCGCCAAACGCGTACAACGTTACTAACAGTGATCGAGTGTAAATCGAGTGTTGACATGTATATCGGACCGTGTAACATAACCCAGAGCGAGACTTAGCATCCGGATGTTTCGGACTTTTTCCTCAACGTTTGAAAGCAGGTTTTATGTGTGTGATTTAAATCAAAGTTTTGGATATTTACACAAAAGTGACACTTTTGAGACTTCACACATCGACAGATAAAAGGTTGATCTCCAAATCAGTATGTTTGATTTCATAATCCATTGCATATTTATGGAATGATAGGTGGTTAAACATGCGCAGAAAATCTGTGCGCAAAAATCTAACGTAAAAATCACGATTGACTCTGGACTCGAAGGCGTCAGTCAAAATAGCAATAGCCTTCGAGACCAGTTATCTGGACTAACCCTCATCTATGATAAGGTGATGGGCTAAAAATTATTGGTCACAACAAAATTCCCTTTTTTCCTTGCCACATCCCTGTGTCATTGTGTATGAAAGCAACAGACACCTACGATATTTTGGTGTGGAATTCATAAAATAAAATATTTGTGTAATACTGAACTTATGGGAACTGTTTACCTTGATGTTGACTTGGTACGTTTAACAAAAGGATTCACTTCAAGTTTGTTTGGCAACTTACGAACATAGCAAACATCGGCATATCTGAGATCCCTTAGTTGGATGGGTGGGATGAAAAAAAAAGTGAATGGATTTAATCTAGTGTCCATGCTGATAAAGGTGTAAAATTCCTTTCTAATTTAGAAAGATTGAGGGTGAAATGAGTATCTGTTTATGAAAAGTTTACTTTTACCACAATCTTTTTTCAATCATCCTTAGATAGTTATTGACAAACGTTAAAAGTTATTCACACTCTGCTTTCATTGTTATATTGCTTTCGCTACACTTGTGATTATAACAAATCAGTTAAAAGTTACCAATTCAAATTAAGTGATGGGTAAAACAGTTAACTGAATTGAAAGGTGGGGTTATAGAAGTGATGGAAGTTTTGTGACTTTTCAGTGGTTTATATAAGTTGATTGGAGTAACTTGAGAAACTGTGTGGAAGGGATCATATTTTCTTGTGTTAGATTCACAAAGTTATGGACCATCATGTTCTTCTTTCAAAAACGGAGGAAACTTAATAACAGCATGGTGGGTTTTCATCTATTTGAATATTTTTATATTTCCCTCCATTTTATTTAACTGACTTTTGCTACTCCATACACATAAGTCTTAATAGTAGGACGTATTAGGTTAAATTTCATGAGATATTTTATAAAAACACTAAACAGATCCTACTTTGTGGGTACCCATTTGATCAATTTATTCAACAAAATATGGTTCAGAGAATTTTGCTTGGAGAATACTGCTCTAAACTTGACCTCTGATTAATGAAATGACTTCTGGGTGAAGTTTTTCAATGATTGTTTGATGAAAGACTGATGTAATGATTACCAACAACATAGGTTATTTGTGATTTTTGATCTATTTGAATATTTATATTTCCCTCCAATAGGTTGACCGACTTTCGCTGCTCAATAAACATAGCTCTAGATAAGGGGCGGATTGAGTGATGTTCTTGTAAAATTGGAAAAAAAGCATAAAATAGATGGTATTTTATGGGTGCTCATTTCATTCATTTCTTTAAGACAATCTTAATGAATACCAGCAAAATTTGCTTCAGAGAGGCAATAAAGAGGTAGTTAATACTCTGATAAGTGAAAAGACTTCTGCACTAATTAGTGATCTGTCTTTGGCATGAAGTTCTTTAATTACTATTCTTGTAGGTTAATCTTTAAAGTCAACACTATTAGTAAGCATAGTGTGGGACTATACTGGGTTGAGATCTTTTTAAAATTTTGTATTTCCCTCCATTTTGTTTTTACTTTTGTTAATCCATAAACCAAATGATGGCTCCACTTGAGGTACTTTTTGTCTGATTGATGAACAGCATTCTTTGATTAATCTTAAGAATCGATAATCCAATACTGTTGCAGTAAGTACCTACAGAATAGGGTTAAATATGGAAAATGATACATGTACATGTACAGTAGCAAGGAATCTTAATTGTACTCATCTTTAAGTAATTATTCAATAATTTAATAAACTAATTATTCAATATTGTGGCATTAAATTCTCATTCACAAAAAGGACTTGAGTCTGCCATTTTCTTTTTTTCATTCTTTGCTTTTTTTGCAACATTTGGAAACAGGAAGAAAAGCTTGATATGAGTAATTCCTTCAATTGTTACAATGTTCCTATCTTTCAAAGGTTTTTCCTTGACCAGCTCGACCAGGTCTTATGGGTAATTCAGCTTGGGGGTCTCCTTTTTTCTCTAATGATCATGACATCACAGTATAAGTAAAATATTGTTGATGTGATGTAAAACTGCAACAAAAAATTCCTTACCTTTGAAAGATTGCTTTTATTTCATAATCATGACTTATGCATGAGGAGCGGAATTTCTTTCTGAAAGCATGTGACAAAAGATGGATTTGATTATAACAATCAATTTCTCCATTTATTGGAATACTTTCATCTCCAAGGATTATATTGACACTAAATAATGATTGACCTTTTGACATTGCTTCAATTAAAGATTTTCGTCCTGAAAAGCATCATTCTGAACAATATGAAGAATTGCTTGTTATGATAAATATTTCTCTTTTGGAAAAATATTTTTAATTGTATTGGTTAATCCCTATATTTAGTTATTTATGTTACCTTTTGATTTGCATTTGAGATAAGTGCTAAGCTTTTGATTTGAGCTTGGAGACATGTTAGCATTATTGTATTGCATTGCAGCTTTCAGAATGATATATTTATATCAGCTGTGTCGGTGCACTTGTCTGTACATTCTGGTATATTCTTCTGGTGATAATGACAACTTTGCTGTATAAGTTTGCAGTGTATAAGGGCTCTTAATTGTCTAGCAAATACTAGTGTACAAATGCAAATCTGCAAATGGTTTTTAGTTGTCCAGCAGCAATTCTACCTTCTAAGCCTTTTCCAATATGAATATTTGTGACTGGTTCAAAACTTAAAGCATCCATAGACAACCATTTAAATTTTGTCAAAGGCAAAATTACTAATCTTGATCAATGTCTTCTTTTGGTCACAGTGATTTCTAAAGAATCAAAGCAGAGGAGTTGTGTGTCTTCCTCCATCATAATGAGTTGGGCATCACAACACAACTGAAATAATGTTGGTGCGATGTAAAACCCATTAACATACTTGTGAGCCTCGCCCTGTGAACAATGTCGAAAATTCAACTCACTGAGCCATTTGGGCTTACCCAAGCTGAAACAACAGCGGCCATAGGTTTTAATAAATGAATGATTTCTATAATTTAAATTTTAAACTTATTTATTTTGCATCTGCAGTTGTGATTGAAATTCAAGCTTATTTAATTCACTCTTGATAAATGCTTCCTAGATACTAACCAGTACTTGCACTGACAAGGTAGTGCCAGAAATTTTGTCTAATTTGGCAGTGGGTTTATGTCATAGTGACAAAAGCATATATAACTCATAATACAAGAGATTAATCCTTCTGACACAGTGTTTTTTCTTAATTTTGCACACATCTGTGGGTACTGGGTAGTTTGGGTGATGAACTTGTTGTATCAAGGTCCCAGGTTCAATCCCCTCCAACACCACTGCCTTTATGGGAATGACCTTCGGCAAGTTAAACTCTAGAGCCCTAGCCTAACACAGCTAAATCCCAGGAAAGCTATGATATAACTGAAAAGTTGTTGACACAGAATTCAAACCCTTACTTTTCGAATCTTTTACAGCAGAAACAGTAAAAAGCATTCACTGAGTACAGAGAGATAGCTGTGAAAGTATAATGGCCATAAGTCAGCCCCTTGCAGAAAATTACTGGGGTTGTCTGTAATAAAGGAAATTTAGTGGGTCTTAGCCGTGGAATGGCATTCAGTCAGGACTTCATGGCTCGGAGATTTGTGATGGCAGCCATGATCCTTTGACATTTGCTTTGAGGAAAGTCTTTGGTATAAGCCTTTAAAGCAGTGTTTAACCTCAATAGCGCCTTATATCGATATTATATGTAGAGAACTTGTAAATCTTGCATCAAACACATTGATTAACTTTTTATTCAACTTTTTAATTCATTTATTCAGATGCTGATGCAAATGAAGCAGAAAATTTATATGTTTTTGTCACAATGATTTCTACCGAATATAAACAAGGAAAATGCTTATTTCATACATTCTGTTTGGTGACTGCTGTTGCTATTGCTGCCGAATGTTACTTTCCTAAGATGCACCAATTTTATCTAAAGCTGTCTTTCACAATTTCATTTCTACAGATTTTCACCAAGGAAGCCTCATTTTAAAACATTACAACTGTATTCTGCTGTTGCATTCAATTCTTGGACAAAAAGCAATTTTTGGACCAATAGCAAAAACCTTATTTCAGGATTATACGAGTTAAATACTGAATACTAAATGTCGATGAATAAAATGTCGTTAAATATTAGGTTCCTAATTAGGTGCACCAACCAATTATGACCTAAAACATTCTTTATGGCACAATGACTTATTACTACAGATTTTCACCAATAAAATCTATTTTTATACATCACAACTGTCGTCTGCTGTTGCTTTGAATTTGGACCCGTAACAAAACCTCTGTTGAGGATATGTTGGCAGATAGTAAAGCCTAATAGTGTGGTTCCCTGGATACATTGGCCTATATAACCTAAACAGTTAATGTGTCTGGTCCTGAAATGATTAACCATTTGCTCCATAGTACCTCGTTTAAACATGACAGCTGCAACAGAGTTTTGAAACCACTGTGACATTAGGATGAATTGCTCATGATGAGCAATTCATCCTAATGTCACAATGGTTTTTCTTCAGATATCATGGATAATTTTTATATTTTTTTTACCTTTTTTGTCGTCTGCTGCTCCTTTTAATTTGGAATTTGGAGCAGTCACAAATTCCTGTATGGAGGGGCCGGTTAAACCTTTACTTAATTGGGATAACTATTATCGGGCATCGCTACATAACTGAAATAATGTTGATGTGATGTAAAACCCATATACATACACACATTACTTGAGAAGGGGAAACAAGGATACTTAAAAAAGATTTGTGCACTTGGAGATTTTGATCTTGTGCGGTAAACTCTCTTTTTGTCATCATCCTATCTCTGTTTATAATTTAGCTTAACTGTTTTCATTGGATACATAGTGTTACTCTGATTAGACTCAACTTATTTTTCATAATTATATACCTGGAACAGATGATTACTTAATGAAACTTCTGTGACCAAAAGAGAAGGTGCAAGTAACAAAAACGTTTGTCACAATAATTTCTGTAAAATATTCAAAAGACAATATTTTATCTGATGCTGTATAATTATACTGCTTTGTTATTTGTCATCTGTTTTATATTTCAATCATGGCGGGTTATAAATTAATTCAATGGGGCTTCCATGACCTAGTGTCTAGAGTAAAGAAATTGAATCACATGACCCCTCCACATAGGTTCAAGCTCTGGTGTTGATGCTTGGATTTTCATGAGAAGTATTCTCTTGACCAACTTAAAAATGCAGATGGATCTACCCCATTGACCAGTTCAATTAAGTTTGGGGTCTTCCATCCATTGTTTTGAGTTTTGCATCCAAATATAACTAAAATAATGTTGACTCAATTCAATGTTATACCCATGTAAATGAATAAAGTAGATAGAAAAAGTCGGTTTTAGCACTATTAGGGTTAACCATTCCAACCAATGATTAATTATCATTCCGGACCGATACTCAGAACATCAGTGTCAGAAGTCAATTAGCATGTGACCGAGGGCTATGAATTGCGTGCGTTTACGTAATCTAGGGCTTTACATATTTACCCCCTGAGAGACTTTATAAATATTTCTGTAATGAGACAAGATGTGATTGGTCAGTCGATGGGCAAACACCATCTTGAGGAATCAATGCAATACTATGGTAAGTCCCTCACTTTTGTGGAGGACTTACTGGTATAGTCATCCATTGAATCTTCAATAGTGAGGAATCTGTACTAAACTGTAGAAAGATGATAAAATATTGTCAACATGTAGTGATTATTTTATAAATGTTACTGTTCAATTCCTAAGGACTTTCTTCAGGGGTTTTCTTCAAAAAATGAAATCTGTTTTTTTCTTTGAGCTAAACTATACTTCACGAAAGCAAAGGATGTAAAACAGTCTTACACCAAAACCCTGTTTTGTAAAAACTTTCGCCCCTGCAGACAGAGAAGTTTTCTTCAGTTTTTAAGTCAAGTGTGTATTGTTTTTGTGTTTCAAATATTTACTTATACTAGGAGATATTGATATATGCTTTTGTTCAATTCAGATACATCATTCTGTGACATAAATCAGAGGAGCTATTCAAATGTTTGAAAGTTATAATGTCTAAAGTTGAACACTGATTTATGTTCACTCAGCTTTGTTTTTTTACACATAACAGGACAATTAAAAGTACTTAACATCATCCTTCTTTCTTGGTATTTTTAGAACATTTCTTGTTTGCTATAAAATCTTGTTTGCTATAAAACAAGTTGTACATATTACTATATGGCTCAAGCAGAAGTTCCAAATGTTAATAAGTTAAGATGTGTCAAGTTGAACATGCTTTATAATAACTTAAAGCTATCTTTTGCAAAAGACAATAAAAAGTTCTCTTTAACATCTCCATGATTTCTTTTTGTTTTCAGATTTCTCTATGTCATAACAAAAGTTGTACATAGCTATATAAGGAGAGTTTTCCAGTGATATCAAATTACAGTGTCTAATGATGAACACCACTTTATGTTAACTTTGCTAGCTTTATACAAGACAGTTAAAAATTCTACATAACCTCATCCCGATTTCTTGTTATTTACAGAACATTTCTTGTATGCCATAGCGTTAGTTGAGCAGAGTTAAAGGAGAAGATTCCAGTGTTACAGTATCACAATGTATCACATTGAAATGTACAGTAACACAATGTCTTATATTTAACACTTATTCGAAATGAATTACCTATGCTATATAAATATATATGACAGTTCAAAGTGCTTCATTACATAATGTCCTAAGTATCTATTATTTTCAGATGTATGCATGCCAACACACAAATTGTACAGAGCCAAAGGAGAAGCTTACTGTGTTACAGTATCATATGTTTTAAAGTTGAACGCTGTTATACAATAAATTACCTATACATTATAAGACAGTTTAAAGTTCTTTTTGACACCGTCCTAATTTCTGTTTTTTCCTGTACATTTCAGATATGCCATCACCCTAGTTGTACACAGCTGAATGAGAACCGGCCTATGTTACTGTGTAAAGAATGCGACAACAACATACACCACCAAACACAATACAGTGGCCATCTTGTCCTTGACATTCCAAAAAGGAAAAGTAGTGAGTCGTGTTTTAATTTCTGACTGGCTTTGAAATAATGTCGGTACTTTTCATTATGGAAGAGTTTTATTTGGCATTGCCTGACTGATTGATTAACTTAGAACCAAAGATGAATACTTCTAGCGGTGATCATGTTTTGTATGATTTCAACCCTCAACCCTTTACCAAATGCCAAATTTTCGACTGTCCCAAATTTAAAGAGCTCACAGACGGCATTTCAAAATGTGAAGAAATTGAATATTAATCTTCTGATATGGTAGAAAACACTGTGGGAAAGGGAGAAATTGCTGGTCACGAGCAATTTCTCCTTTTCCCACAATGTTTTCTAGAGTCGTCTTCAACAAACTGGTCAAATGTCGTTATTGTTTGGTAATGGGTTAAGCTACAAATGAGCCAATGTTCTTTTTTGTCCAAATGGTTTCTAAAACATCTTGCAACTAATGCAGCAAAGTGAGGTACTATTGAGTAATGATCAAAAGAAAAACGACTAAGGGCATCAGATACAGCAAGTTTATTCCTTACTGCCAACCCATTGTTATAAAGTATCTCCTTCTTTGTTTATGAAATATCAATAAAACCCTGAATGTGGCTTTGAAAGATTGTCATGACCGAATATAGAAGTATAACTTGATCGTTCGATAAGTTACCAATATCAATATGCCATTACCTAATCCATTCCGTCATAGGAGAATATGAGACTGTTTGAATTTAAAGGAAAAAGGTACAAACAAAATAATTTATATGATAATGGTCAGAAACAATAGTGACTAAAGGGGAAATTGCTTTTCTTTAGCAATTTCTCCTTTAGCTGTGGTGGTTTCTTACAGCTGCAGTCATGGTGTTATGAAGTAAGCGGTAGCATTTCTATTTCTGAACTCTATCAGAATAAACCAGTAACCAAATGTGTCTCAGAAAGCATGCTTTCTTGTGAAGGTCTTGGTATAAATTAGTGCCCGAGGCAAGCCAAAGAAATGAACAAGTAATTTCCAGCCAAATCCCACATGTGTCTTGATTATAGTTTATATTGCTTCCATATTGGCCTAATTAGTTTGTTTCGGTGACACGAGTGACCCGTATCTGGACCATACGGCCAAGGTCAAGGGACATGGTATGTGTTCATGAAATGAGATTTCTTGTTTCAAGGGTTCAGTGCAATACTATAGTAAGTGTTGCATGTATGTGCAGCACTTACTATATATAGTATTGCATTGAACCCTTGGTTTGATCTTGGTGCCTCTGTAGCAAAGTGGATTGGGTTAAGAACTCAAAATCACATGGGTTCACAAACTTTTGAGTTTTCATGAGCGGTAGTTTGCTGGTTGACTTACATTGACCAGCCTTTATATGGGCATTACAATTACCTGACTGTAATCATGATGAAGCAATGTGAAATCCATATGAATGAATAAATAAAATTGTCTGTTCCATTATCCTCAACAATATTTCATTTTCATTATGATGTCTGGGGCTCATAATAAACCAAATAAATTAAAGAATGCCTCAAGCTATTCTTTCCTATAATGACTTGCTTAAAGTTGCTTGTTCACAGTTGTTAGGAAAATTTGAATTTTAGAACTAATTTCTATATTACTGCAAAACAGCTGTTCTGTTATAAGATAAACACTGAGAAATAGTCATGGGAAGCAAAATTAGATCATGTTTAATTCTTTGAAGTGTTTATACAGTAAATTAACAAGTGTTCTAATCCAAAAGCATGACATCACATTTGATATCTACCGCATATAAAGTGTACAAACTTAGATGAATTGATGCTTCTTGAATTGATTATGCTTTCAACAGCTACTCAGACAACAATACAGAATCTGCATTGACTTGTCAATTTTTCTCCTCTGTGAACAAGCACATTCAAGCATCCAATCAAATTCTTTAACAATGTCATTTGTTGTCTGCAAACTCATTAAACCTTGAATTTTTCTAAAGATTGAAGTAGATTAGGCAGGGTTCTTAGAACTCAGGGATTTCTGCTTTTAGCCTCACTGTTACCTCTGGCTTAGTGGGAGTGTTGTTTGGCAAGCCACTTTAGATAACTAGCATGATACAAGTGAATTATAATCACTATGTTTGTTTTACATTGATTGTGAAGGAAGCTCAAAGCTTGTTCAAAGCCACTCTCGATGGCTGCTTCCTGGATACTGAACCATTAATCGCTCCAGTGTTTGGGTTAGTCCCTGAAATTTTAACCTTGAATAACAGGGATTCGAACCCGGGACCCTCGGTACAAGAGCCTGACGCTCTACCACTGCACCAATGTCACACAGAAAGCTGTGTAAAACTAAAAACTATCAAGTAAACAAGAGAAATGTTTTTTTTAAAGAATAAGACAAATAAGCACTAGAATTTGCCTAGTTAAGATGAGAACATTTTTGATAGGTAAGAATTTGTCATTTAAACAATAAACTTTTGTTTCTTACAGATGGATGATGAAATATTGCCAACAACATATAGTATTGATCTAATAAAACTTAATCCTTTATTTTATTAATAGATGAGAAGAGTTCACGTTTTGTGCACACCAACTCAACGCCGATGTTGCAGGGTCGTCGTGACTCGGGACTCTCCATCAATAGTATGGACGTGGAGGAAGGAGATGAGGAAATGGACGATTTAGATGGTTCCACTCCAACAAATCCCTCCATCCTCGAAGTGGAACCAGCACACACACAAAGGTTTGTACACTAAAGCATTGTTTTAACTAGACAGTTCCACTCCAACAAATCCCTCTATCCTTGAGATGGAACCAGCACACACTCAAAGGTTTGTACACTAAAGCATTGTTTTAACTAGACGGTTCCACTCCAACAAATCCCTCTATCCTTGAGATGGAACTAGTACACACTCAAAGGTTTGTACACTAAAGCATTGTTTTAACTAGACGGTTCCACTCCAACAAATCCCTCTATCCTTGAGATGGAACTAGCACACACTCAAAGGTTTGTACACTAAAGCATTGTTTTAACTAGACGGTTCCACTCCAACAAATCCCTCTATCCTTGAGGAGGAACCAGCACAGACACAAAGGTTTGTACACTAAAGCATTGTTTTAACTAGACGGTTCCACTCCAACAAATCCCTCTATCCTTGTGATGGAACCAGCACACACACAAAGGTTTGTACACTAAAGCATTGTTCTAACTTAATGGTTCCACTCAAAAGTTTGGTGCAAGTCATTGTTTTTTTTAATGATATTTGCTTTCGTATGGAAGTGATATTTTATATTTTCTTGATTTTCCATTGCATTTTTATCACAATCCTCTATGAAACCTGTTGTTATTATGTTGAAGTAACGTTATCTATGAGACAGGGGATAGATGAATTGCATTTATAAAAATGTATGTGCATATCAACCAAACTGTCAGTGCATATATTCATCCTCTTTGTGCTTTATAACTGTATCCAGTAATACACAGGATCTTTATAACTGTATCCAGTAATACACAGGATCTTTATAACTGTATCCAGTAATACATAGGATCTTTATACTGTATCCAGTAATACACAGGATCTTTATAACTGTATCCAGTAATACACAGGATCTTTATAACTGTATCCAGTAATACACAGGATCTTTATAACTGTATCCAGTAATACACAGGATCTTTATAACTGTATCCAGTAATACACAGGATCTTTATAACTGTATCCAGTAATACACAGATCTTTATAATATCCAGTAATACATAGGATCTTTATAACTGTATCCAGTAATACACAGGATCTTTATAACTGTATCCAGTAATACACAGGATCTTTATAACTGTATCCAGTAATACACAGGATCTTTATAACTGTATCCAGTAATACATAGGATCTTTATAACTGTATCCAGTAATACACAGGATCTTTATAACTGTATCCAGTAATACACAGGATCTTTATAACTGTATCCAGTAATACATAGGATCTTTATAACTGTATCCAGTAATACAGGATCTTTATATCTGTATCCAGTAATACACAGGATCTTTATAACTGTATCCAGTAATACACAGGATCTTTATAACTGTATCCAGTAATACATAGGATCTTTATAACTGTATCCAGTAATACACAGGATCTTTATAACTGTATCCAGTAATACACAGGATCTTTATAACTGTATCCAGTAATACACAGGATCTTTATAACTGTATCCAGTAATACAGGATCTTTATAACTGTATCCAGTAATACACAGGATCTTTATAACTGTATCCAGTAATACACAGGATCTTTATAACTGTATCCAGTAATACATAGGATCTTTATAACTGTATCCAGTAATACACAGGATCTTTATATCTGTATCCAGTAATACACAGGATCTTTATAACTGTATCCAGTAATACACAGGATCTTTATAACTGTATCCAGTAATACAGATCTTTATAACTGTATCCAGTAATACACAGGATCTTTATAACTGTATCCAGTAATACACAGGATCTTTATATCTGTATCCAGTAATACATAGGATCTTTATAACTGTATCCAGTAATACACAGGATCTTTATAACTGTATCCAGTAATACACAGGATCTTTATAACTGTATCCAGTAATACATAGGATCTTTATATCTGTATCCAGTAATACACAGGATCTTTATAACTGTATCCAGTAATACACAGGATCTTTATAACTGTATCCAGTAATACACAGGATCTTTATAACTGTATCCAGTAATACAAAGGATCTTTATAACTGTATCCAGTAATACACAGGATCTTTATAACTGTATCCAGTTATACACAGGATCTTTATAACTGTATCCAGTAATACATAGGATCTTTATAACTGTATCCAGTAATACACATGATCTTTATATCTGTATCCAGTAATACACAGGATCTTTATAACTGTATCCAGTAATACACAGGATCTTTATAACTGTATCCAGTAATACATAGGATCTTTATAACTGTATCCAGTAATACACAGGATCTTTATAACTGTATCCAGTAATACACAGGATCTTTATAACTGTATCCAGTAATACACAGGATCTTTATAACTGTATCCAGTAATACACAGGATCTTTATAACTGTATCCAGTAATACAGGATCTTTATAACTGTATCCAGTAATACACAGGATCTTTATAACTGTATCCAGTAATACACAGGATCTTTATAACTGTATCCAGTAATACATAGGATCTTTATAACTGTATCCAGTAATACACAGGATCTTTATAACTGTATCCAGTAATACACAGGATCTTTATAACTGTATCCAGTAATACACAGATCTTTATAACTGTATCCAGTAATACATAGGATCTTTATAACTGTATCCAGTAATACACAGGATCTTTATAACTGTATCCAGTAATACACAGGATCTTTATAACTGTATCCAGTAATACACAGGATCTTTATATCTGTATCCAGTAATACATAGGATCTTTATAACTGTATCCAGTAATACACAGGATCTTTATAACTGTATCCAGTAATACACAGGATCTTTATAACTGTATCCAGTAATACACAGGATTTTTTCAAGCCAGTTATTGCTTTCCTACAAGAACATAATCAGGCCGGGAATCACATGATCAATGTTTACAATAATGTCTGAACAACATGGCTGCGCCCATGACGGAACAGATCCTTTTGCCTTTTTCACCTACATTTGCCAATGGTAGCCTTATTGTATACCCCGCATGAGTTGACATCAGCTTTTTGGTTCTGGTGGTATATGATAACCTGTGCTTTATAACGGCCTCACGTTTAACACTCAGCAGAAAAATCACAGAAAACCAGCAATGTTTTAGGTCGTTTGCGCCCGTCAACTGCGATTTCTCTGCTGAGTGTTTAACGCTGTTTTCCTGTTCTGATAATGAACACTGTTAACTGTTGTTCAGATAGGAGTGATTGAATATATCATGTCATATATTTACTTCATTAAGCATTCTGAAAGAATGTTGGTTGAAACATGGTCTGGATCTATGGGACCCTTGTTATTCAAGCTGTACAAGCTATCTGTTGTTCGTATGAGACACAGCATTTGAGGAACAGTTTAAGCTACCTGAAGCTGTACTGACACCCATTTTTTGGTATACTTTTTTAAGAGATTTTCTAAAATGTTCTTATTGATCTTTTTTTTTTATCTTAGCAAAGAGTCACCAGAGATGGGAGAATTGGAGAAGAAATTAAAACGGAAGAAGGTTGTGAAGGCGAAACGGAGACATACCACGGTGGGTTTTGGGGTTTTATCGAGAATTTGTTGCATGGCTTCTGTCTGCTCTTACCCGCTTTCTCTTCCATGAACCCTTTCCCTCTTACAGATAGCTATATTAGAGAACAGATGGTATTGAATCAGAAATGTTATAGGGCAGGGGGTAGGAATATTTCCAGTGAGTCAAAGGTGAATCGGATAATAATCCAAAGCTGAGCCGGATAACTTTTCCTGTTCAAAGACACCAACCATCTATTCTTTTCATACTGTAACCTTTATGGATTCTTATAAACAAACAAAAATGCAAACAAAATACTAGAAAAATCCAAAACAGAACCCAGAAATAATATAAAGAATGATGTAGATCTATACATGACATCATAATGTCATGACGTAATTATGACCTCACGATTCGTCATGTTACTGTGCGTTATATGTTTTGTGCCATATATCATTAATGTTATACAGCACGATGTTATCAATTCAAAGTTTTATTTTGATATATAATTCTGCTGTATTTTCCTTTTTTATTTCGCCATTTGGAACATGTGCTTTATCTGCTGTTTACTACCCAGAATAGGGAAGGAGTTTGACCTTACATAATGGGGCTTTTAATATTGTGTGATTCATTCAAAACAAAAGATAGACAGATACAAAATTTACATTAAAGAGAAACTTTTGACTTTTTGTCAAATGGTAATACTTTCCCTGTTTAAAATTGCAACAGTTTGAAGAAGACAATTGAAACTGTATGTTATTAAGTTGTATTCTGCTTTTCGGATAGTATTATTGAGACATTGAAAAAGAAAAATAGATTTCAGAAACTGTAAAGACAAAAAAGGAATTGCTCATGATTGACACACTCTTTTCTTTGTTACAATGGTTTCTTTCAAATTTTGCAATGAAACGGCCTAAATTAATTCTACTTCTGAAATTGTCATATTCAAATGTGTTTTGTCTAAACCATTTCAAAATTGAATACAGGGTATAATGAGTTAAGCTTAGGTTGCCTACGTTTCTGTGGTACTGGTTCCCATCTTACATAATTCACATGTTCAAATCCCAGTGACAGCATTTTGATTGTAGTGAGAGGGAGTCCTTTGTTCGACTTACAAAATGCCAATTGTTCTACCTAGCTTGAC
This sequence comes from Cerastoderma edule, assembly GCA_947846245.1. NCBI lineage: Eukaryota > Metazoa > Mollusca > Bivalvia > Cardiida > Cardiidae > Cerastoderma > Cerastoderma edule. The sequence continues at coordinate 25,388,084 of OX401417.1, forward strand.
CAGGCCTTTTAGGCGGCCATGTTAGGGGTCTCCCTCCATCTTTATGAGCTGGGGATCCCAACATAACTGAAATATGTAAAACCCATGATAAATAAATATTTAATATCAAGTCTCTTTTCAACATGTATATAAAGTATTCTATTTAGATATACCACCCTTACAACATGCTCCATATGACACATATTCAGTCCTATCTTTTATACCAGACAATTTTATTACTCATAAACGACGCATGTTATTGTATCAAGTGACATTATCATTTTTCCAATCATATTATCTCTGGCAAGTATTCTCATGGCCTATCATCAAGACTCCCTTTCCATACCTGAACGATGTATCCACTGAAATGTACTCTTTTCTTCTACAGCATGAACTTTAATTAAGGTAGAATTCCCAGAATCTGCCATTTTATAACTCATTCTGTCATGGAATTATTTCAGTCTTTCTTTATATTCACTGGTCTTGGCTGAAACTATTCACATTAAACCGATTAGTTCCAACCCAGTTGTGTATACCGAGAATAACCCAAGTAAACCGATAAGAGAATGAGATTTAAAATGGCTATTCTACCTTAATCAGTTACCCAATTGATAACTGTTTTAACCCTTTCCCAAACAATAACGACATTTGACCACTTTGTTGCAGACGACTTTAGAAAACCTTGTGGGAAAAAGAGAAACTGCTCGTAACGAGCAATTTTTCCTTTTCCCACAAGGTTTTCTGCCCTATCAGAAGATTAATTTCCAATTTCATCACATTTTGAAATGTTGTCTGCAAACCCTTTCAAATTGGGACAGTAGAAAATTTGTTGTTTGGGAAAGGGTTAACATATCTGCAGCTGAACATTTTTAGGACAGTAAAGTTGTGGGACCTTTCTCAATCAGTGATAAGCTGGGCTTAGTAATATAACTTAAAATTGGTTGGCCTGATGTAAAAAACCATGTTAAAGTGAACAAAACAAAACACTTCAGGATACTTTTGAGAAAAAAGTTGGATTTTGATCTTAACCCTTTCCCAAACAATAACGACATTTGACCACTTTGTTGCAGATGGCTTTAGAAAACTTTGGCGGAAAAGGAGAAATTGCTCGTAATGAGCAATATTTTCTTTTCCCACATTGTTTTCTTCCCAATAAGAAGATTATTTTCCAATTTCATAACATTTTGAAATGTCGTCTGCAAACTCTTTCAATTTGGTACAGTCAAAAATGTGTTGTTTGGGAAAGGGTTAAAAGAGCCTTTATTCATTTTCACACAATGGCGTCTTTCAAATATCACATGGAAATTTATTCCTTTGATACTTTACGATTGTTACTTGTAAATGCTTTCAAATCAGATGGTCCCTAAATCCAAAATGATAGGTGTATGGTGCTAAACGTGGTGTCAACAATTGTTCAGTTATATTATTGCTCTCCTGGATTTACCATTACAAGGCATTGTCTCTTAAGTGTCTGGCCAAAGGACACTTCAACATAACTAGCAGTAATTAGAAATGCTCAATATATTATAAAGTCTGTTTTTCCTCACCAAACTCATTTTATTGAAGTTTTGGTATTACTATTTCGAGGGTTCATTGCAATACTATAGTAAGTGCTTCATACTTATGAAGCACTTACTATCGTCCTGCACTGTACCCTTTGATTTGTAGTTATATTAGGTTTCAATTCGGCTACCACAAACTCAAATCTTTAAATTCAAAAATTGTCACCAAGAGATTGACATAAACTAATGGATTAAATATATTCTTTTTATGCATATTAGATGATATTACACTACATTTCACTACTTAGGGGGCAGAACGACAAATGAAGGTAATGCAGAGGGAAGAACATCCCATTTGACACAAATTTGTCTTCCTTTTGCTCTTGCGCTTTTGCATTATGTTTGATTCGATCTGTTTGATGTTTGGCAGAGTTAACATAAAGATCTGCTCTTCATTACGTGATTACCCAATATGGGGTTTACATGAAAGGTCCAAAATTAAAGCAGCAGCAGACGACAAATAAACGATAAAGAAAGATCTTTTTGGCATTAGGTAAAAACCATTGTGATGCAAGAATATATATTTCATCTTAAGCAATGCACTGATAAAAGGAAGAATTGCCTTTTACTAGCAATTAAACAATGGTTTATTCATAATAGCTCCAAGAAAATGATATTTTTTATTCTTTTTCAAATGAAGTCGTCTGCTATTTCATTAAATCTGGACAAACTGTAAATACCGAAATTTGGAGCAATATGAGAAAGAGCTTCCTTCATTGGTTTGCCATTATCCCTTTCCCAAACAACAAATTTTCAACTGTCCCAAATTGAAAGAGTTTGCAGACATTTCTAAATGTGATGAAATTGGAAAATAATCTTCTGATAGGGCAGAAAACATTGTGGGAAAAGGAAAAATTGCTCATCACGAGCAATTTCTCCTTTTCCAACAATGTTTTCAAAAGTCGTCTGCAACAAGTGGTCAAATGTTGTTATTGTTTGGTAAAGGGTTAAAACAAACTTGCCTTGTCAGACTCAACCATTTAAAGTTGCTTGTTCACATAGTGAGAAGATTTTAAAGTAAATCTAAAATGTTCTTGACACATAGCAGTTTTGTGATGAAATACATTAAAAAAGGTGTCTTTATCTTAATATGTACAGCAGTTATGCAGTAGATCTCAAAACTGTGGAAATGCTTTTGGACTCTGAAACATACAAATCACTGTATTTCAGCATCTTAACACTCAAAAAGGAACTAATTTTGCCTCAGATACTTTTCTACAGTGCATATTACACAACAGTTTGGTTGTCGCCTTTTGCAATATTCAATTTTAACTCCATCATTTAATTTAAACTTCCTTATTTCCTCTCATCTGTGAACAAACAGCTTTAACCTCATTTACATTCTAACCAAACATGCATAATTCGCCTTCTGCCAGCCTTCTGTACTAACACAATCCTAACCAATAACAACCAATCAAATTACAGGGTGTTCGGAGCCATAGCGCCAGCGACATATTTTACGGGCACCAGGAGGAATCCGACGAGGATGAGGATGGGGAAGGGAACCAGTCCTATCGTTATAGTTACCATGGTAGCATTGATGAGCAGTCTGTGATGGGTCATGTGACGGGCTCGGGCCACAAGTCCGGAAAGGTGTGATCAGGGTTAAAGGGTTTACTGCTCCTGTACTGCTCCATATGGGAATTATTTTCTGGTTCATATGGAAAGCCGTTGCTTAATATGATTATAAAGTCTGGCGAATGCCAATTATATGGTCAATCTGTGTGTTACAATGGTTTTATGAGCCTTCGTATGAAGGCATATTAGAAAAGAGCTATGTCAAGTAACAAGCTAAGGAAATAAAGCATAAATGACACAATGGAGGAAATTACTTGTCAAGGACCATTTCTCCTTTTGTTTTCATTTTTAAGTTCATTTTTTTATGCAATTATCAATTTTTACACTTTTAGACTGCTGTTGCTTTTAATTTTTGTTTGAGTGCTGTGGCATTGGCAAAGGGATGAGATTTTCATAACTATATTGTTTTGTCTGTCACATTTTCTCAAATTTAGGTAACCCATTTTAAGATTTAATTTTCTTGTGAAATTTTCAAATTGTGGGAAACTATCTTGAGAGACCATTTAGTGACAGCAGTTTTTCAATCCACATCAAAGATCCCTTTCTGTTTAATGTTTTACTTAATATTTTTTGGGGATATGCGTATACCCTCATTTTGCCTTTTTCTTTTCTTTTTCTTATTTTTTGAGAGCTGTCATTTTAGGTCGTTCAACTCACTGACTTAAGTTTTTATGAAGTTTCCAACAGTTTATATTTTAGATATATCATGCATAGTGGATATTGCTTCGAATCATTTTATGCTCTTGATTTTTCCTTGTTAATATAAACCAGCACAATATTTCTTAACTTCTGCTGGCTGCTTCTGCTTCCCCTCATGAATTAAGTTGTTTTTTTGGGCAAAAGGTTTAATCAAACATCAGAGTATCTGCCAAGTCTTGGCTTGAACTCTGGACTGGTGTATTCTAAGCCATACCTGCTACTGACAGAGCTTTACAGGTTTGGAAGTTCTTTTGGAGTGCCACTTAAACTATTCATCATTATAATTATAGTAATAATACACATGTACAATAGTATTAATTATCACTCTTTATACAACTCCTACTGAAGATTTCGTTGTAAGCTTTGCTATAAAAAGAGGCATTTCTGTATTCTTAACAGCTTTACTTAAATAGATGCAATGGAAAATGCCATACAATATGATGGTCAATTGATGCCTCCATTTTTTTATCACCTTTAATTCATTTTTAGTTTAAAAATCAATTTTAAATGATATGCTGCATGTTCCCTTTGCATCGTTGTTGAAAAGAGGGAGACAGCTTATGCTTATGAACAATTTCATTTATATCTAGAGAGGTAAAGATAACAGCCAATTCCCCTAGCTAACTAGTTTATTGCTTTACTGAATCCTATTTTTGAGGGAACTTGTTAGAATCATCTCCTTCTCAAAGGAATGATTCTAATAAGTTTCCACAATAAAGGGGTTTGTTATCAAAGATTTGAAATACTGCATGTAACTCATCCTAATACTCCATTATATCTATAACACTATAAAAAAAAATAACCTCCTGTCAGTTGATATTAATGCAAAGCTACGAGTTTCAAATATCATTTTCAAATATTTTGGACTGAATTTGTCATTCTGTTTTACCATTAGAGTTCATTTGATTAAGGTATAAAAGCACATAGGTTACTAAAACCAATTATAAAAATTCTTCAAACACATTGCTTTATCCCTATGATACTAGATCATCTTTTTAAACATCATAAATAATCCTTATCTAATGAGATATGGTAACCAAGGATGTGGCTTTATGAATTGACATTCAATTAGAGTAAAAATTAATTAACATCTAATTTTCCTTAAAATCCAAGCCAATTTCCTTAAGGCACTCTTTCATTTATAGTCATGGTTACAAAAGAAAATTATAAAATAGTTTCAACACTAAAAGAAATCTGCACATACCAGTTATTCAGATTTTCACTAATATTTTACAGCTGCTTTGAAAATTAAACAAGTCTTCTGAAAATTCATTTAATTTTAACAAGAGAAAGGTTTAACTATGTCACATGATTTGAGAAAAGGGAAGAAGATGCTTAAGATTCTTTGGTCACCATAATTTGATTTGAAACAGGAAAAACAAAAGGGAAACATTCTATTTGTTTTGGATTTAACACTTCATCATTTCTTTAACATTAGCTATACCATCAGATGTGAGGGTTGGGGTAAATGATTAAGTATAAATGAAAGGTGATTTCCCTATGCTAACTTCTCTCTTTCTTCTGTAAACCCTATATTGTTGGTACTCACTAGAATTGTCTCAACACTTCCTGAAATGATTATGCTTTCAATAGCTACTTTTAATTGAATATCGAACAACAATGCAAAAACTGTAGTGTTTCAACAAATTTTTTCTTCTGTGAACAAGCACCTTTAAAAAGAGTATTTCGTTCACAGGGCGCAATCAATCATGAGACGTTCACATTGAAAGTCAAAGACCCCTTTAGCAATAACGAAGATGTTGAAATTGTGGCAGCTGAGAAGAATATATCACTCAAGTAAGTTTGGATTTGTTATTTCTGCTACAACTGCTTGGCTCAGATTTAAAGAGTCTGCCTTCATTAAGAACAAGAAATGATACATACTGAGGCAGGGTTTCAAACTCAAGACCCCTGGCTCCCATACTGGCAGGCTAAGAAGGAATAATATTTACTTCAATCTTCTATCAAGAGAGATATACCAGAAATACTACATGCCCTTCTTTGTAGAACTTGTCTGCTGATGAACCCACTCCCTAATTGATTGGACTTTGAGCACCTGTGTAGAAGACAACATTTGACACTATTATGAAAAGAAATTGCTTTCAATGTGCAAAAATAAGAAGTTGCTCAATTTTAAACATATTTATAAAACCTGGATTGTAATGGAAGTATTGAAGCTTATTAGATTCACTCTTGATGACTGCATCCTGAAACATGACCAGTACTTTTGCCGATCTTCAGGTTTGTCACAGCAGTTACACCTCACTGCATATGTGGATCAAACCCTAAACCTTTGGTGCCAGAGGCTGATGCTCTACCTCTGCACCAATTTTGCCCCCTAACAATTGCTCAAAACCCTTAACCTTTTAAAAGATAGCTGATGGTGTTCCCTATTTGGAATATAGTGTCATCTCAAAAATCAGAACCTATAAAAGCCAGGAAGTTAATTGTGTGTTTAAGTTACACAAGAATTGCATCTCAAATTTATTTCCAGAGAGGCTGTGCGACCGATTTTGGACCGTCGAGGATTAGATATCGACATGATGAATGTGTTTGTAGACCAGTCAAACACTCCGCTTCCTTTAAATTGTGAAACTTTCTTGTTGGGAGGGACGACCATGAATATTAGAGGTGAGTACATTTTCTTTATAAACCAGTACAGTGGCTTAGAGATTTGAATGTGTCCCTTATTTTTTTACCAAACTCCATATTGTTTTTATGCAATGGAATTGTCCGATTGAAATGATTCAATGAGTAACAACCATCTATAATATCCCAGTTTCTTTTCAAAGAACTGCATACAATGTCAAGGGTTAAATGCAAGAATATAGTAAGTCCTTCACGCATGTGGAAATTCACTTATCATAGTCTTGCGTTAAACCCTCAATATGATAGTGTCAAAATCATGCAAAGGGAAATACGTCTTACTCCAATTGTATAAATATGCCACTTTTTTGGGAAAGATTTGCTTCCCTTTGTCTCAATAAAGCAAATTACCTATACATGTAGTTCTTTTGAACTCCTATTTTTTAAAGAGAAGTCAATTGTAGATCTTGTACATAACATCAAAATGAGCCTCCAATATGTAACTGTTATATATTGTTTGGACACATAAATTTCAAAGCAATTTGACAAAATTAGAATTTGCTCATGATGAGGTACTTATCTTTTTGCTGGGATGTTTCTAACTATTGTCTTGCTGCAAACAAATCTAAGAGAGATTGCATGTCCTCTATTACTCTGTAGTGAAATGCTGTTTCTGTGTGCAGTTATAACATTACTTTGAAGTGCTAGTGCTCATCCCTTGCAAAATATTCAAAAACTTATTCATGAACTTCATGAATATTAATGAACCTTAAATGGCCATTCATTAACAAAGAACTTTATCATGTAATTGAAGAATGATATGTAAGTCTATCATAGATGATAAATCATTCCAATTTTGGAATGCAGTCATTTAGTTGAAGAAATGTTGTACATCACTGTACAGTTTAAGAATATATGGGTAAAGCACTTTCTGCTGTGAAATAGTTGGCATATGTTGAAAGAAGCTGATATAAGCTGTAAAGTTGATAGTGCTTAACTCAAGACTATGGCAAGTCTTTCTCAAATGTGAAGCTCTGACTATAGTATTGTTCTAAACCCTCGGAATGATAATCAAGTAATGATTTGATGTAGTTGATTATGTAAAACCCAATGATATAAGTGAGAACTTTAACTTTCTTAACCTTACTGAAATGCTCTAAAAATGTGTTTAACTCCATTAATGAACATACAGCAATCCAAAGCTTTTTTCTCCTGAAATTCTCAAATTCAGGGCATAGTGCAAGACTGTGGTGATTCCTTTAACAGAAGTGAAAGACTTGATACAGTCTTGCGCTGATTCTTCTAGGCACTTTCCTGACTGTCTGGGCCTTCTTTGGCCTACTTTGTCTCTGTTTTTATCAAAAACCTGCAACGTTGCCAAACATAATATTAATCAAAGATGGATTGTGAGGGAAAAGGCCTTGTGGTAAAATAATCATATTTGTTGCAGTTACTTGGCAATTTTTTTTTATTTTATCCCTCATTTCATTTTTCTATAACTTAAAGACAACAGCTGCAGAAGACTTCTGGAAACTAATAAGACTAAAGTATAAATTGCTCCTAACGATCAGTTTATCCCTTTCCCTCATTGGTTTCTAAACAATGTTATAGATTAAAATAAAAAAAACTGTTTCAGCTTGTTTTAACCCTTTCCCAAACAATAACGACATTTGACTACTTTGTTGCAGACGACTTTAGAAAACCTTGTGGGAAAAGGAGAAATTGCTTGTAATGAGCAATTTTTCCTTTTCCCACAAGGTTTTCTGCTCTATCAGAAGATTATTTTCCAATTTCATCACATTTTGAAATGTCATCTGCAAACCCATCCAATTTGGGACAGTCCAAAATTTGTTGTTTGGGAAAGGGTTAAGACACCTGCAGCTAGTGATTTATGAAACGTTGTGACAAAGGGAGACCAAATTTCACATACAACATACAATGATGTTATCTGTTGTTGCTTTCATGTTGGAACCTAATCTTACAACATGCACCATTAAGAAAACTCATTGCTGGTGGGCAATAATACCCAACCCCTTCACCTTTCCAAGGTGTTAATTCAATGCCCCACCTATACATTATTCATTAGCTCTGACCCAAAATGAAAAGGGCAAGAAATGACCTTCCATATGTTTGAAATAATAGTAATGTAGATTTTTGTTGTAAATACAATTGGTTTCCTCCCAATATTCTTAACATTATGAAAATGTTTATTTTCGTATAATTTTTCAAAAAAAATGGTTATTGTGGCAGTCTCATAACTCAGGGGTCTCAGGTTAGAGCCCAACAGGTACCTTTGGCTTCAATGGAGAGTCCTTTTGACTTCAGAGGCCTAGCACTTGTGAAAATGGAAGCTGTAACTTACCTGAAAAAAAATATTGACACAGCCTTTAAACCCATGAAACAAAACAAAACAATGTAATTGTGGTCTGCAGTTTCTATCAAATTTAGAAATATTCTCAAAACCCCCTAATGGGGAAATGTGTTAAAGTTGAAAACAATTTAGCACCATTGCTTGGCAAACAATGCACTTTACATGTTATGAATACAATTTGACTTTATATATCTCTTCTCTTTCAAAATATATGTTAGTTTGAGGGAATGGCAATTGGTGCCAAAAAAGCACTTTTTACTAGAGAACACGGGTAGATTTTCTCACCTGTATGATATAACAGAAGTAGTCATTGAAAGTAGCATTTTACAGTTTTACACAATAACTGTTATACTTATGTAACATTGTAAAATATAGAAAAATTTACTTTATGAAGAAACTTGATGGCTAGGAAACCATGAGTGATGTTTTGTAGAATCGTTAGCCCTGCTTATATAACTAAACATAGGTGACAAAAAATATCCATAATTCATACTAGACACATAGGTATTGATTGACCCTATACTTGTCTTACTATTCTCATCTGTATATTTATAACCTTTTGCTTCGGGCAACATTTGGAAATATGGTGGCAAAAGATTCATTTTCTTTTGCTTAAAAGGCTTTGATAAATTAGTGAAAGGTATAAATTGAACGCATGGGAACCTTGTTCCGTCTTAGCTGTTTAACCTCAATGGGACATTACTAATGAATACCCACATGATAGGCTTTCTTGAAAAGTTTTTGACATATTGCATGTATAAGATCTTTGTAGAGTGTATAACTTTGAAGACTACTAAATAGCTATGATGATGAAATCCAATTTGGGACAAATAGTAAAAGTGGACTGACCTTCTGTCTAAAGGGTTTGGGGTAATCATTGCAGAGTCTATAAACAGACTGATGCTGGATGTAACAATTGTTGTTTGACTTAACATGTCACCTGTTGTCTTTGTAGCTTTCTCAGACAGTTTACGAACGGAGAAATTGCAAATGTGTTCAGATTCATCTTAAAAAATTTGAATTATATGTCGCAAGATGGAAACTTTATAATGAAAGACATTACCTTTTGTAGTTTTTGCTAAGGTGTGTGAATATTGCAACCATCATGGATGATGTCTTGTCTGGAATTGGATTTATTGCCTGAATGTGGTTTAGTTAAAAGTGACGATTGTTTAGTTTAAAATGCTTTTTTTTTTTTTTACTTTTGACTGACAAAAGCTTGAAGCTTATTTATTTCACTCTGGATGACTGCTTCTTGGATACCAAACCAGAACTGAAGCCAACTTGTGGGTCAGTCCTAGGATTTCATGTTGCCGCTGAAGGGGATTGAACCCAGGACCTTTGGTTACAGAGGATAAGCGTTGTTTCTTGAAGGGGAAGAGTGTTGCTGTGTTTATGATCTTAAAGCCATTCCCTATGCAGGATATTTGGACTTGTCTAAACAAAAAGTAACAGCAGACAACAATTAGAAATTGTAAAGAATAGAGTTCTTTATTTGTTATAAGATACCACTAGAATTCATTCTGATTAAAGGAAAATATGCCTGCCACATGATTTTTGGTCTTTTGTCATAGTGGTTTGTTAAATTATCTAATGCAGCATTGATATAATTGTAAAATTGTATATGAAGCGAACTGACTAAACTTTTTATAAACTAGATGATAAAAACCATGCATATGCACATATTGACTGATTCAAGAACTTGCAGACAATTGTAATATTACATTATAACAATTTGACATTTCTTAAGAAATGATGGAGAGTTAAAATATAGAACAAGTGCTAAATGATGATGTAACTATTAAAAGATATGTGTATTTTGCTACTGATACGGATATTCCGTAGCAAGTTGGGGATCGGACCTTATACCCGGTTTGGTTTGGGACGTAATACAGAGACCCCCAATAGGTATGGGGAATCTCCAGAAACAGGTAGGAAAAGATTTATCTTTAGTAATACATTCATTGGGGAAACTTTGCAACATTTGTAGAGAAAAGTGGAGATGTGATCATTTGCCTTCGTAAAGATCATTTGTCATGCCTCTGAGTTTAACCCATGTTTTCATGTATATATACATTTTGATGTGCCTGATGATGATCTAAACTATCCTAACAAAAGCAGGAATTGCTCCCTATGAGTTATTATGACTTTTGTCACAGTGATTTCTTCCCAATATTTCAAAGGACATGTGACTTTTCATATTTGATAATACATGTCTGCATTGTCTGCATACATATTATTGCTTTACATTTCACCCAGTCTCGCAATCCTCATGATTTACAACATCAAAGCATCCATATAAAATATGCAATCTGTTTTATTTTGAAATTCAAAAGCAAGTTATATGATAAAAAGTAGAGCATGTTTCATACAAACGATTTTCCATCATACAACACAGTTTCTGCTTTAAATGAGATAATATGAGTAGGTAATGATCAATATCGATGTACCACTTATAAAACAGTGTTTCAACAGCTGTTGTTGTCTTTGTTTGGTCGTACATTTATGAATGTGTTGCTAATATAGATGTATGTAAGCAAGACTTTATATATCTAGTGTAAGAGCACTTTTACCTGTATAGAATCTAATATCAAGCAGAAGTCCTTTTTTTTAAACAAAAGGGGATTTAACATGTGTGATTGACCTTTAAACGCACCATTGTCCTGTGGTTAGAGTACTCGACCAGTGGTTCTCTGTCCGTATGGTCTTAATTCAGACGCTGTTGGATTTGGATTTTTGCATGATGAATAGTCCCACAACTGACTGACCGAATGCTGTCTGTTCTACCTAGCTTAAGCTGGTCTTATGGTTAGTAAATCTTGGGGTCATCCTCCGTCACTAAGAAGGTTGTCTTCACTAAATAAACAATGCGATTTAAAAACGAAAACAACCACGACATTTTCGTCTATTTTTTTTTTATCAAAGGTTCAGTGCACATCCATAGTAAGTGCTTCACGTTTGTAAATGACTCGCTATAGTCTTAAACTGAACCCTCGATACAAGTTCATTTTGACATGTTAATATGAAAATTCTTTAAGAAACCTCAACAATTTATCCAATTGACGCAATGATTTCTTCTCAAAAAAGCCCCCCAAGGCAAATGGAACTTATCATTTAAAAATTTCCCCCTGCTGTTGCTGACGATTTAGATCAACAAACTAAATTGATATGAGGGATTTGGAAGATAAACCAACAAATGTACATAATGTAACAGCTGTCATTCATAGTTTTCTATTGTCAATACAATAATATACTTGGCTTTGCAATTGACTCTCACCCATGTAACCCCCACTTTTCAGAAGTTTAGGTTCGCTACATTTAATTTAGGGGGGTTCTGTTCCCATCCATTGAGGTCAGGGCATTGAAATACAACTGAAATGCATTGTAATAAGTAACCTGAAAGTGAGGTGAATCGAAGAATAATCCAAAGCCAAACCACAAAACTTTTCCCATTGAAGACGCCAATTCTTTTTATTCCATTACCTATTTAGATTCAAACAGAAAATAGAAATAACAAAAGCAAAAAGAGAGAAAACAAAACAGAAAGTCAATACTGACAGGTGTGGGCAGCAATTCTCATGATCTAGTGATGGATAAAAAATGTTATATGTCCTCCTAGCTGTTATTGGTCTGAAATTTACACTGGTGACGGAATATTTTGCCAAACAACCAACAGAAAATTATCCAGGAACCATGATTTGGTCGTCTGTTGCTGCAGTCTTAGTTTAAAAACTTATTTCTTTTACATTGATTGTGAAGTATCGTAGCTTGGAGCTCATTTATTTCACTCTCGATGACTGCTTTTTGGATACTAAACCAGTACTCGCCTCGTTTGTGGGTAAGTCCAGGCCTTTTCTAACAGATCGCACCTGGTCCCTTCGGTAAAAGAGGCTCTGCCACTGCATCAATGTTGTTCTCAATGTCATTCCTGCTATAGTTGAATATACCCCAATTATGATTGAAGCCAAATGTCAAAGTAATGATGAGTTATGATGGATTGAAAACACAATTAATTGATTACCAAAAATTATAAACATTGTGACCAAAGGGAATTAGCTCTAAATCCCCGGCAAGTGACGTTTGATTGTCTCAGATTTCCAAATAAGAGATTTCCTCCAATAATTGACTAAAAATTCGATATTTTTTCTCTGAATCCTCCTTTGTGGATATTCACTAGAATCATGAGACTTTTCTAATGAGTACCCACAAAATAGAATTAGTCAAAATGTTCTTTCATACTGTGCTCCAAACTTGGCACTTTATCTTGGCCATTAAGCATACTGTTAAGGTGTTGAAAGTAAACACTTAAATAACACTGTGGTATAGAATCATGAATTGGGCAGGTCAATTGCTGTGCTTTTACTCATTTAACCAATTCCTTCTCATGCTGGCAATGCTTATGTACAACTGTGGCGAGAGATTAAAGGAAGCCAGTGTGGCAAAATAAGAAGTTTCCTCCAAATATAAATAAATAAGATGTTTTTTTTATATACTCTTTAGTCAATGCCACTTTGCTTTGAATTTGAACAAGTCACTAGGAACAAGTCACTTGTTACAAAATCTGTTATTAAGCAGGGTGATAAGCAATATAATTTTTTACTATTTTTAGACTATTTTGTTAAAAAATTTGAGAAGAGACTAATCCTCTACCGTTGTACTGAAATGTGGAGTTAATAATAAATCTAAAAAAAAAATAGAATTCAACTAGCCATATTATCTTTTGCAGTAATATTTACAATAACTTGTCTTCAGATACAACAAAATTTGTTTCTTGCTTAGGTAAAGTGTAAATAATCTAACTTGTCAACAAATGGGGTTATTTGATGTCCGGAGAGTTAATTGAATTTTTTGTTGACTTTGGTGTTAACCCTCAGTACTGCAGAACAAAAGACCCCGGGTAATGTGGGTCCAACTATAAGCCCTCGCCCTTCCCTAGTGTATTCTGAGTTTTTTTGGAGCAGACCATATCATAAATAGCTTTCAAAACTACCCTCAAATATCTATATAAAATCTTTTCATTGGTACATAAATATTGAAATCATTTAAGATGAGCAAATTATCATTTTGTCACAATGAGTTTAATCTGCCATCTGCTGCCAAAGTTTTGGATTTTGTCCTTTTAAAACAAAATGTCTTCTTCAGATGAAATGACATGACAGATCTATAGATTTGATAAAGCGAGGTTATTTAAACATTTATTAACCCCGTTCATGGTTGTGTAGTGAAGTTATAGCACATTATTGTTACAGATTGAGTAAACCGTTTTAACGGTTTATTTTGTAAGCAATGGTCTACATTACCCATAGATAAGCTTTAGTATTTTTAGTTCATCATACTTGTCTCACAAAACATTGATTGTGCATGTATATATGCACCTTACTTATGTCATGCGAAATCATTGAAATGTGCATGTATACATACACCTTACTTATGTCATGCGAAATCATTGAAATGTGCATGTATACATACACCTTACTTATGTCATTTGAAATCATTGAAATGTGCATGTATACATACACCTTACTTATGTCATGCGAAATCATTGAAATGTGCATGTATACATACACCTTACTTATGTCATGCGAAATCATTGATTGTGCATGTATACATACACCTTACTTATGTCATGCGAAATCATTGAAATGGGTAAGAGTTTAATAACAAAGCACAAAAAGACATGGAGGCTTAATCTATGAGTAAGTCACTTTAAAAGGACTATCTCACAGATTGGGTTTTTAACCTTTTTAAAATGAATTTGCTTCTACTGATGAAATGACAACATATATTTCTAAAGAAATACAAGCACATTCTGTGAGATAGTCACTTTAGGTATTGCAAGGAACCCATAAGCAGTGCATTTCATGAGATAGTCACTTTAAGGTATTGCAAGGAACCCATAAGCAGTGCATTTCAGGTGACTCAGCAAATGTCAACTGGTACACTGATGCTAAATTGACTTCATGGAAGTGGTTTGGCCTCAAATGGTGCAAATTGACTGATCTATTACCAACTTATAGCAGTCAATTTACATCTAATTTCTGTATAACATCTCATGGGTTCAGTGCAAAACTATAGTCAGTGCTTCATTAACGTGAAACACTTCCTATGGTCTTGCTCTGAACCCTTGATATGAACTTTCAAGGTTGGCTTTAGCAGCACAGTCTTGTTCAGGGACACCATATTTGATCTTTGAAGGAATTGGAATCGGCTGCTTCTACATTTGATCTCTAATTGCAAGGTTTGTACTTAGGTATTGGTTGGTTAGGTAGGAATTATGATATGGTGAATTGTCTGAGAAAGAACTAGTGGGTACAAACTGTGAGACTATGGAAACATGAAAAGGTTAGATGTAACTGAGATAAGGCACATGGATATGAACTGCCACACCCAGGAAAATGTCAAGAGTACCATTTTACTAAATATATGAAAACACAATATTGTAATGTGACATGTCTCTCTGAGACACTTCCAATGATGTGTAACTTTGCAATATTGCTTAGCTCAATATTGAAATAAGAGAGAATGCTTTTTTGAACTTAAACAAATCTTAATCATAAAATGTTAAGTAAAACAGTAACCAGGTGAACTGTCTCTCAGGGGTAACTAACATAAGATGTGTCCTTGTAATGCTAATTAAGTGATTGGGTATTTGGGTACATGGATACAAACTGTAATACCTAGGAAACATGAAAAGTTGCACTGTCTCTGAGAGGTTAATTTTGATATGATTTGTGTCATTGAACTGCTAAGTGGCTGAATACTGTGGTAATGGCAGTGACCCTGTGGTTCTGTCAGATGCAGGAAAAGAGACCCTTTGAATTAAATTGGGTGAATAGCTTACAAGTATCAATTGGTGCCTACAATGTTTGCACTCCCTGACAAGCGATTGCCCTCAACCTTGAGGCGAGGGGGTACTCTTGTTATATAACCATCTTAAACTTTGTGCGTTTATTATGTGACAATATAATACTTGGTTAACTCTTATTTTGCATTCATTTTAAACATGGTGTACCTCATTGTGTGACCACCTAATACCTTGTTAACTCTTCTTTTGCATTCATTTTAAACATGGTGTACCTTTATTATGTGACATCATAGAACCTTCTAAACCCGTCTTTTGCATTCATCTTAAACTTAGTGTGTAACTTATGAATTAACCACCTAAACTTTGGTTATCTCTTATTTTGCATCCTTCGTTAATACTGAGTATTTTTTGTGACCACCTAAAAGATGGTGTACTCTAGTATTACAACCACCTTTGACTTAGTGACTATGAAACAAAAATGATGTTTTTCATATGCTTAATATTAACAATTACCTATTTGAAAATGGTAAATAAAACCTATAGTCATACTAGAGTAAGGGTTTCTATGTGATCTTTTCATTCAAGATTTCATATTACCAGAGCATATTTACAAGTCTGATAGCCTTTTCTTATCAATTGCATAATTCATTAAAGAGGGATTTCCCGCTATTGAAATCATGTAGATTAAGCCTTCTAACGGCAAGAGATATTTTACCCTTTTAGAAGTTTGAATTGAAATCCATAATTTGCCAAACTCTTTCAAAGTGAATCTTGCTCATTATAACCAAGCTGATGCTATATTTTTTCTTATTAAAGTAGGCAGCCATTAATATTCATTTCTTTTTCAATCTTAATATTCATTTCTTTTTCAATATATCTTGACATTTAAAAATATAGTGGAAAGAAAGGAGTAAATGGTCATGAGTAGCGTTACCTTTTTCTAACAATCATTTCTATCCCACAACGTCTTGAAGTCTCTGTTGTTGACCACAAACATACTAAATTTTGGACAATGGAGAATTTTGTTGTTTGCATAAGCCTTTACATCATCAAATACAAACTTCAGCACTGTCGGGCAGCCAAAGGGTTTAAACCTTCAAAACCATTGTTGAAAAAAGCAGATATTGCACCAAACAGGCACATTTTATTCATCAGAATGGTTTTTTTTAATGAAATCCTATAGGTGTGCATTTTTGTCATACATTATTATTATCGTCTGGCAATGCTTTCAATGTAGGATTAAGAATGAGTTTCTTGAAGTAGACACTATTTAGACACCCTTTCAATTTAACCACAAATAACCTTTTTCGATGATCAATCAATGTTGAAATCCCTGTGGCAAAAGGAGAATTTGTTCATTGTAAATGAGCAAATTCTACTTTCATCATAATGATTTCATGCATCTATTGCCGCAAAGGATATCAATAGAATTGGTTGATTTGTTTAAACGAGAAGGGTGCCTCCCTCCACATTTGATTTTCGGCTTATCAATTTCATTGAAATTTACCCCACCCATTTCCTCATGATCAAATTGAATACACCATTACTCCCTGTCAGGATTAATTTGCATTCTTTAATATCAAAATTCATTAATTAAGGAGAAGGAAATGCTTGTGATCATTTAAGTGTCAGATCATAGACATTGCCATTATTGAGATAGATTGATTATTTGTTCATAAGGAGCAATTTTTTTTTTTGTTCACAATGATTTGAAATGTCTGCAGATATACAGTATGATGTCATCTGCATAATCAAAAGGGTTTAGGGAGTGGTTGAAACCCAATGAAATTTCAACCACATAAGTGCAAATGATTTGAAGTTTCACTTTGTCAGTTTTGTGAAACCAACTTCCATTAATGGATTAAACTTTGTGTAATGATTGTTTTGTGAATTGTGTTATTTTGACATCCATGACATGATTAAACATAATATGAATGGTATGTACACAAATGAATATATTACTCTCTTCAAAATCATAAAGATATTTTGTTTGAATAGTCTAAAAGTAACTAAGCTTAGTTTTTCACAATGTAGACTTCTTTCTCTCTCAAAGTTCTATGTTAATTTAGATATTGAAATCTAATACATAGTCAAAGTATAAATATGTTATGTAATTGCTACACACTGAGATCAGTGTTACGTCATGACACATATAGCTCAATTTGGACTGGGTGTTTTTTGGAGTTTTCTTTTTTTCATTTGCTGCATATAATGCTAGAGCCCATTTCACTATAATAAGACAAAGACTAACTTACAAGACTTTTTAAACTAAAATCTTTTGCCCTTTCCTGGATCAATCATTTTAAGAAAATCAGAAACTGCTTAGTGTTTAACCTACATTTTCATCCAATGAGAATGCGTCAATTTGAAATTTTTTGTTGGTTTATTTTCCATAAACTACTATTTGAGTGTTCTATCTGGGCTCTATGAGACTATTACTCTGGTATCACGCATGCGCATAAATAGGTAGTTTTAGGCTCCACCTCCAAATCAATGACACGTGTAAGCCTAGCCTACGGTAGCGATTGAAAGATCGCTGTGACGTCGCGGGGGAGAAATAAACACAGAAATAAATAAAAATGAATTACAATTAACTGGGTATCCTAACATCGTTGAGAAAAAACGAAACTGAACTATATTAACCTTTTACCCCATTAGGAATAATGTGACGGGTACAAATTGAAAGCATCAACAGACAACACATATATACATTATGAAAAAACACAGTTTCTTTTTGAAATTGAAAAGAAAATATTGTGACAAAAGGAGAAATTGCTCGTTACAAGCAATTTCTTCTTTTGTCACAAGGGCTTCTCAAGTTTTCTGCTGTAGGTGAGGAATAAATTATGGAGTAACGGGTTAAACTCAAAACTACATTGCAATCTACATCACTGGGTAGTGCAGTTTTCTTCTTCCAAATACGGTATGGCAGATTCTTGGCATGCAATTAACAGCCGCGGAAGGCGTGGTTTATGTCGAATTATGTCAAAATACTGAGCAGCAGTTTTATGCCATTCGCAGATCATACCTGTAGAGGCGTGGTTTGCCAGCGTCAAATAGAGCGCTCTATGGAAATGTAGGTTAAACACTAAAGTGTTTAGAGGCTATATAGTGAAATTTAAACGACATAGAAACCCCGTCAGTCGCTATCGCTCCTTCCTTGGGGTTTCTATATCGTTTAAATTTCACTATCTAGCCTCTAACCCATATTTGGAAACAATGAAGTTTGTTTGATTAGATTGGTTTATACATATGAATTTTTTTGCCCTTTTTGTTAGAAATTTTGGACTCAGTTTCTGTATTTTTCTCTTTGATTTTCTCCATTTTACCTGCTATATGTATGCCTGCCTCGATTCCTCTCTTTCTTTTGGTTTAATTGTCTTTGCAGCAGCAGATTCTTTGGTTATTACTACTGATGCTTTCGTTCTCTGATAATACTCCTAGATAATATTGTAACAAGATGGGCAAAAGACACAATAACATCCTATAATTAGTGAAAAGACTGTCATATCTTGATTGGATAATTGTGCTGTCTACATAATGTACCTGCATGTTCTCTAAAGCAATGCATTGTGTTCTCGAATTCGCATAATCGTTCCACAAATGTTACAATATAATTTGTCTGCTGCCAATGATTGTGGAATGGTTGGAATAGGGAAAAATGCACATAAGACTTCTTTTCCAATATAGATTTTGTTAGATTTCTATCCATGAAACATCTCCAATTCTCATCAAAACTCCTTTAACCCTTATAGTGCTGGTACTGCCTTCATGCTTATGCAAACAGGTTAGATCCAGGCCAGCTGCCAAATAAATTGGTAGCTGGCCTGTGATCTTACCTGCTTGCTACCCTGAGTATCTTTCCTCAACTAGATTAACCAGATATTTTAGGTTTTGGAAAGCAGACCAAACAAAAATCTATTTGTTGAAAAATTACCAAGCATTTTAAGGGTTGATAAAGCTTTCTACAATCTCTATCAAGTTGGAGGAATCAAAGTTTTGTCATGTTGTGAAGAAATAGCAGGTGATGATGTTGCTTGGTGTGAATTTCGTGTAACAGAAAAAGATGCGAGTCGTTATCTCTGTATGATTATATTGCGATTAACAAGTATTGTGGGTAGATTAGGTTTCTTTGAAAAGGGGAACTGTCACCATTGTAAAAATAGCATAGGGGAATCGGTCAGTCCAAATAGCATAGGAGAATCATTCAGAAGAAATAGCATAGGGGAATCATTCAGTCCAAATAACATATTGGAATCATTCAGAAGAAAGAGCATAGGGGAATTGTTCAGTGCAAATAATATAGGGGAATCGGTCAGTCCAAAAAACATAGGGGAATTGTTTAGTCCAAATAACAAAGGGGAATTGTTAAGTCCAAATAACATAGGGGAATTGTTAAGTCCAAATAATATAGGGGAATCGGTTAGTCAAAATAACATAGGGGAATCATTCAGTCCAAATAACATATTGGAATCATTCAGAAGAAAGAGCATAGGGGAATTGTTCAGTGCAAATAATATAGGGGAATCGGTCAGTCCAAATAACATAGGGGAATTGTTAAGTCCAAATAACATAGGGGAATTGGTCAGTCAAAATAACATAGGGGAATTGTTAAGTCCAAATAATATAGGGGAATCGGTCGGTCCAAATAACATAGGGGAAACGGTCAGTCGAAATAACATAGGGGAATCATTCAGAAGAAAGAGCATAGGGGAATTGTTCAGTGCAAATAATATAGGGGAATCGGTCAGTCCAAATAACATAGGGGAATTGTTAAGTCCAAATAACATAGGGGAATTGTTAAGTCCAAATAATATAGGGGAATCGGTCAGTCCAAAAAGTATAGGGGAATTGTTAAGTCCAAATAACATAGGAGAATTGTTAAGTCCGAATAACATAGGGGAATTGTTAAGTCCGAATAACATAGGGGAATTGTTAAGTCCAAATAACATAGGGTAATTGGTCAGTCAAAATAACATAGGGGAATTGGTCAGTCCAAATAACATAGGGGAATTGGTCAGTCCAAATAACATAGGGGAATCATTCAGACAAAGGAGCATTAAGTAATCATTTAGATGAAATAGCATGGGGAATCATTCAGACAAAATGGCATAGGAGAATCATTCAGATGAAATAGCATAGGGTAATTATTCAGACAAAATGGCATAGGAGAATTATTCAAACAAAATAGCATAGGGGAATTGTTCTGTCCAAATAGCATAGAAGAATCATTCAGAAAAATTGGCATAGGGAATTCATTCAGACAAAATGGCATAGGAGAATTATTCAAACAAAATAGCATAGGGTAATCATTCAGATGAAATAGCATAGGGGATTTTTTTTTAATAAGAAATAGCATAGGGGTTTTCTTTTAAAAGAAATAGCATAGGGGAATTTTTTTGAAAAGAAATAGCATAGTGGAATTTAAAAAAAAAAATAGCATAGTGGAATTTTTAAAAAGAAATAGCATAGTGGAGTTGTTCAGAACCATGTCATTGCTACCGTTATGATCTTGTTTGGCAAATTATGGCATGTTGCAACTCTGGAAGCAAAAACATGTTATTAGAGAAAGGAATATAATTGTCTTTGGAAAAGTAGATGGAAACCATTTTGACAAAAGTCATAATTGCTCGAAACAAACAATTTTTCTGCTTTTGTTTGAGTTTGAACAATTTCATTCAGGCCTATTAAAACAAGTAAAACAGGATTATAGAATAATATTGTATGCACATGACTTACAAGTCAGTCAAATTATACTCAACATTGCCTACAGATGACTTTCAGCTGTAAACTAAAAATTTATTAAACAAAGTGAGAATAAGAAATTGCTTGCTATATGTGTAAAAAACTCAATAATGAGGCGTGATGAAAAAAGAAGATGGAAAAACCTTACAGCAAAAATAGTTTTTCCATATCTTTTCATCATACCTCATATGTTGGAGTTCACTGACATTAGACTAAATACAAGAGCATACTATTATTATGCTGGAGGAGACTATTGTCAAACTTTCACTTATGTGAATGACTTGCAAATTCCTTTTTTGAATGTAAAGAACTGCTTATATCTACCTCTTATCCTATAATTTGAACCTTTTCCCCCTCAAATAAACAATATTTCACGAACTCGTTCAAATTGTTATTTTCAAGGGAGACAATTACAACAGGCTACAATTAATTCTTTGATATTATGAAAGGACCTTCTGTACTGTTCTTGCATCAAGCACTGGAAATTGCATCTCTTTTTCTCTTGCTCTGCCTCATCTTTATGATAGCTGGCAACTTGTCATACTGGCTTGTTCTGCTGTGCCAGTGTCCTAGCAGGAATGTGTGCGGCAGAGTGAGAGTTTGCTGTTACTTTTGATGGATTACCTGGGAGAACTGATGTATGGGTACATCATAAGTCCCGGGTATAGGTGTTCTAGTCAAGTTGGGGGTAACAACACTTTTACCAAAATTTGACTTAGTTATCGATTGTGAAATCCTATATTGTTGGTACTCATTGAAATCGTCTCTTTGAGAAGATTCCAATGAACACCAACCCTATAGGATTTTGAAGAAAAATTGGACTATTTTTTTTTAATTTTATATTTATCTGAGGTATAAGTGTACACAATGTAGGGTTAACTGGGATTTGATGCATTTTACACATTTGAAATAGACATAATTCCGAGAAATCCTGCACAGGGATGTTAGTAGTGAAAGTGTGCTTTAGCTTTGCTGTTTTTTCCATTTCCCATTTAGTTATGAATCTCCAGTGTTGTGGTTTGTGTATTTACATTTAATGGTGAATAGCAAAAATATTTAATTAATTCAAAATGTTTGTGGATATCTCAGTGCCGAGTTTTTCTCGTACAGCCTCCCAGAAAAAGAAAGGTAAGTGTGACTGTCCGTTACTAGATTTAAAGCTGGTTATTATTATACTTGCAAAACTTAACAGAAATTTATAAAAGGGATTAAAGTATGATAAATTTCACAGGACTTGAATAAAGTGATCATATCATTGTTTTCCCTGTCAGAAGCTGCTAATAACTCATTGTATTGCTTTTGGCAACCTGTTACGCTGTTAGCAAAAAAGTTTGATTTGTTTTGATGACGTAGTTAATTACTTAACATGAGTTTTCCTTTTGTCACATTGTTTTAAGTATTTTCCTTTTACAAATATTTTAACAGACCATTGAACCAGCATACATAAGGGAAATGGTTTTAATGATTACTCCATAGATAATTGATATTGATCGTTATGACAGCTGGTATTGTAAATGTAGATAAGTCATTATAGGCATAGACAAAAGAAAAAAGTGATTAACTTCTCTTGAAAGTCAAATGCTGTGAAAGAATTCCAATTTTGACATGGAAGTTTCCCAAGGTTTCCAACGAACTTTCCCAAGAAGGATCGAGCATTTTCCTCTATTGTTTGAATAATTTCTATCCAATTTTATGTTATTTATGTATTTCTGGATTGTCATCTGATCTTTTTTTCAGTTTGGGATACTCTACAAGTTTTATATCATATAATGAACCAATAGGTTTGAGATGTGGGCTAGGGTGACAGCTGTTTGTTGGATTGAGCGGTTGATTAGAAGGATTTTAGCTATATTTATGTGCTGGTTAATTGTGTTTGACATTTGGATTTTTTCAATCATATTGGTTAACATGTGAAATAGACAGTGGTTTGTGTTTTAAACTAGCAATGATATCACAGCAGCCAGTGTACCTATATATGTTTACTGGTATATTAATCTCACAAGTGTAATTAAAATTAACTTGATAAATACAAACAAGCTAGTGCCAACTTTTTATTCAAGAAATGTCTTGATCAGTTTAGAGAGAGAGACAAGGACCTTGTTAAATTTAGCAGAAAAGATAAGACACATTTCTTTAAATGTTTAAACGAAATGTTGTTCATCTATAAATACTAATTGTACAAGAAATGTCAAAGCCAATTTTCAATTTGACAAAACAAATATTGGCATAACTTTGATAAACATAGAACTCATGCATCAGGAATATTTAACCAGGAAGAGCAGGACATTCTCATTTTGTTGCAATGTATGCACATTTTGTCTGTTCATAAGGTATAATATGGTTGCCTAATACTCGATATCAATTTGTGTTTTCAATTATGCCTCAAATAAGACATTAAAGAACCCACTGTGACAAAAGGAGGTGAAATTCTCATGTGAAATTTAAATTATAATATATTATTAAGTTGACATTTCTAAAGTAAACATTGTTTTCTTTGTAATTTTTGGTGTAAACCAATTAACTAAGACAAAAAGAGGCAAACCTTCGTTGGGATTAGGAATTTTCTCTTTTGGCTGCAACACACTTGTTTGCTATACATTTTTTGTATAAACACAGTGAACATAATCATAAGAACTTGTAAAATGAAGAAAAGGTTATATAAGAACATGTCCTGCGCAAATGAAGGGAAATGCTGGAAATAACTCACAATGGAACTTGATCATTGTATCAGGTGGTCTATGGGAAAACTATAATTCCAAACTGTTCCTTTTTCCTTGGATCAAAACATCATACAGGAAAAAAAATATTACCCAAACACTGATTCATGCCAATTTCTAGAGAGAAAATGGATGAGAAAGGAATCTGATATTTTGTATGAATAGGGAGGGCTTCCAAGTGCACTCATATTGATGCAAAGACGATGTTTGATGTAAAGGACTCTTTCAACCCTCGACCAAAGAATCCTTAAACTCCATGGTGTTGGTGCAAATGTAATGGAAATCATTGTGGGAAAAGGAGAAAGGAAATGGGCTTGAATCTTTCCTTTAACACATTACCAAACAATAAACACATTTGACCAGTTTGTTCCAGACAGCTTGGAAAACATAATGTGAAAAGGAGAAATTGCTTGCTAAGAGCAATTTCTCCTTTTCCCATAATGTTTTCTGCCCTATAAGAAGATTTTTTTTTAATTTCATTATATTTTGCAATGTCTTCTGCAAATTCATCCACTTTGGGACTGTTGAAAATTTGGTGTTTGGTAAAGGGTTGAATAGTTGAATGATCTACTGCATAGTATTTACTGACACACCCCCATTCTTTAAAGGCACATAAAAGGAGATGAGAACATATAAATTAATGAAAAATCATATGGAGTTCTTTTATTATGTTCATATAAGTCATGAGAATTAATTTACGAATGCATTGAAACCTTATTGAATAAATTCCTTTTACACAAGTTATTTTGTGCTTGAAATATAGTTGTCTCCAATTCAGTCATGTTTAACAACCCTCTGTTTGTTTACATATTCAAAATAATGAATTCTGATTGGTCGGTTCAAAAATTTGTGTATCAACTGTCAAGGTCAGGGGTGAAGAATCACGCAATCTGAATTATTAATCTGTCTAATCTGGGTTATTACTTGTTGGATTTCACGTTTAAGATGTGCTAATGGGTTTTTTTGGTGATAACCATTTGAATCTGACCAAAAGTTTACCAAATAATATAGTTTGATATAGCAATAATCTCCTTTTATGTGCCTTTAAGCATGTCAAGCTTGGAATACATAACATGTGCATACATTACAACACATTGAACAGTCCTTTGCAGTGTCTTGCTCAAGGTCACATCTAGACGTGTCACAGTTCCTACAACTTAAAGGGACTAACTCAGGGGTTTAAACTCCGGAAGGGTTTAACATTTTAAATGTACAATCCTTGTCACTAAACCAAATACCATTTCCAATTACTTTGCTCCTTAGTTGCTGAAAATCCTGTGTTTATGTTAAATAATGTGAAGTATTCACGTCTGACAAAGCTTCTATGAGGAAACCAGTTTATCATTAGATATTATCTAGGAGTCCTTGATTAAAGGAAGGTCATTGTATCCTATCAAAGCTACAGATGGCTCAGCATATATTTCCAAATAGATCTTTTAAAAAGAAAGCTAGCTACAGAAACAGAAATGACAAATATAGAATCTAGAAATCCTTCCTTTCTCTGAAAGAAAGAGCACTGACAAACTTTTGAGGTGATTATACCAAGATTTTCCTTTTGCACATACTGTTAACAATGTGATTCAGTACGTTTGCTGGTGGCTTTCCAACCAGATGCCGGCTCATGAAAACTAAGACTTTCAATTGACAACCCTGTGAATAAAACCTCGGAATGATTGAAAGTACAAAGCAGCACTCATTCTTACACTTATTTTGGCAAGCATATTAAGGGAGGCAACTCTGTTAGTGAAAATTAGAAAGGTATTCAGGGGAGAGCATCCTTGCACATGAAATAGAAAGGATGGACAAGTTTCGTGACTTGGACGAGGATTATTGCAAAGATCTTTTCCTGATTGGTGAGACATTTCACCCATACTTTTACCCATTCATTCCCCTTACAGAAAAAATGGCCGTTCAGGAACACAGAGATGTTCTTGAACTTTGTAATGGAATTCAAAAACAGGTTCATGAGTATCAAGAACAGGTTCATGAGTATTAAGAACAGGTTCATGAGTATGAATAACAGGTTCATGAGTATCAAAAACTGGTTTATGAGCATCAAAAACAGGTTCATGAGCATCAAGAACAGGTTCATGAGTATCAAGAACAGGTTTATGAGTATCAAGAACAGGTTCATGAGTATCAAGAACAGGTTCATGAGTATCAAGAACAGGTTCATGAGTATCAAAAACTGGTTTATGAGCATCAAGAACAGGTTCATGAGCATCAAGAACAGGTTCATGAATGTACTAATGAACATGTACTCTACCTTCATGTGCCTGTTCTTAAATTTCATGAACAAGTTCTGTGTTTATGAATTGCTATTTGTCATTGATGTTCATGGACAAGTTTTGTGTTACTGAATGGTCATTTGCTATTATAAATGTTCATGAACAAGTGCTTGTATCCTCTGCAGTGGCATCTCATGCTAAGAATTTGTGTATGGTCAAAACAACATTCTCTCTTATTTCCATATTAATACAAGCAATATTGCAAAATAACACATTATAGAAAATGTGTCCCAGAGATGCCTCTAGTGACATGGCACATTGCAATATTGTCCTTTTGTCTATGATAATTTCAGTTTATATCAATTTAGACATGCGCAAATATATTTTCCTAAAATCATTAAAAAAAGCAAGTCCAAGCTGTCCAAGAGTTAACAAACCATTCTGACAAAAGAATGAACTGCTCTTAAGTGCTTTTTCCTTTTTTGTCAGTATTGATCATATACTGATTCCCAAGGTAAATGTGCTTTTTTGAAATCTGTACCAAATAACTCTCTACAGGTAAATTGTTAATTTGAGGGTTCAATGAGAGGCTAAAGAATGTAAGTCCATCACTTAGACAAAGGTATTACTATAGTCTTGCATTGAACCTTCAAACAGTTGTCTGCTTGAAGGCGTAAAAAGTCATCTGCTTGTCATTGGGGTTCAAACCCTTTCTTTACAGCAGACATGCATTTATATTTGTAATTGTTGTGATAAAAAATGAAAATTGCTTTTCATAGAGTATTTGAAATAAAATGTCTGTTTCATGGGGTTTTTTTTTACAATGTGTTTCTTATATCTAATTCCTTTAAATGAAAAAGTTTTCGTTGATTATATAAATATTTGTATTTTATGTATGCATTGATTTAACCCATTACCAAACAATAAGGACTTTTGACCACTTTGTTGCAGATGAGCTTGGAAAACATTTAGGGAAATGGAGCGATTACTCATAACCAGCAATTTCTCCTTTTCCCACAATGTTTTCTGCCCTATCAGAGGGTTATTATTGAATTTGATCACATTTTGAAATGTCCTCTGCAAACTCTTTCAATTTGAGAAAGTTGAAGATTTGGGGTTGGTAAAGGGTTAAATTCACCCACCTTTACTGGTTTTCAGATGGCTAGGACACAAATGATCTTGGAGTGAAGGTGCCAGACTTATTAATTAATTTTTGACAGGTACTATCTGATGGGGACAAATTTATCTTGTGTGATCATTGACTTGGTTTCACAAAGTTTTCATCTACTGATTTCCTATTGACTTTTTATTGGTCAATACACGTTTCACCCTAGCAAAGCAAGCAGTGGGGAAATATCTCCCCTTTGAAGCCTGAAACAGATTGATAAAATGTCGGCCATGGGTCTAGGGGATTTTGTTAGAGTTAAATCTTTTGACAAGGTTAAGATTAAGATTTTTTATGACTACTATCTTGCAACCAGTCTTCTATAACAAACCGTGCCAAGAAGTGCAAAAAAGATGAAGAAGGAGAGTTTGAGTGAAATTAAACAGAAAAACTATTTCTTCTATAGTTATTGTGCATTTGCTTCTATACAGTTATATTGAGGGTTTGGTGCAAAACTGTAGAAAGTGCTTCATATTGTTGTGCAGGACTTACTGTAGTATTGTATTGAACCCTCTAAAGAGTTGATTTAAAAGCACAATTAAGAAAATTGTTTTCTATGCTAACATTCTTATACTGTATCTCTCTTAGGAATTGTTACGAATTATTATTTTAATGTTTTCCACCCTCATGAGCCATTATCATATTTTAACACATCTGCTGCAGAATATCAGGTTGATGACCAATTTTCCCTTATTCAACAATGATTTCTATCTGTAAATTTAAGGAATGTGTAGTTCTAACACACAATGTTTGTCGTCTGCTGTTGATGACCAATTTTGCTTTATGTGACAATGATTTTGCATTGAAGCCCTATTAACCCTTTACTGAATGCAAAATTTTCAACTGATTCAAATGGAAAGAGTTTGCAGAGGACATTTCAAAATTTGATGTAATTGGAAAAGAAACTTCTAACCTCCTGATATACCGGAATTCATTGTGGGAAAAGGAGAAGTTGCTTGTCACGAGCGATTTCTCCTTTTCCCACAACGTTATCAAGAGTCGTCTGCAACAAAGTGGTCAAATGCCATTATTGTTTGGTAATGGGTTAAAGGTAAAATATGTAAAATTTTAACACACACTTTTTGGTTTGTCTGCTGTCGTAAACAATTTGGACTCGACCAATATTGTACATAAAATTCCCATATATGGGGGAATGTGTCAATCCCCTACCCATGGATCAGACACACTAGACACTACAGTTTAACCCTTTCCCAATCAACAAATTTTCGCCTGTCCCGATTAGAAAGAGTTTGCAGACGACATTTCAAAATGTGTTGTAATTGAAAAATATTCTTCAGATAGAGCAAGCACAAAACCTTGAGGGAAAAGGAGAAATTGCTCGTTACGAGCAATTTCTCCTTTTCCCACAATGGTTTCTAAAGTCGTCTGCAAGAAAGTGGTCAAATGTCGTTATTGTTTGGGAAAGGGATAACAATCTAAATGGTGTAACAGGGAGGCCTGTTGACAGACGTGAGCGAGATAACACGCTGTGACAATCATTTGTCTGCTGCAGATACCTGCCAGAGGGTCTTTCCACTGCAGACGTAACTGCACAGCTGGCCTTTCAATTTCCTGTACAGACATTCTCATCTATGTACCCCATTAATTTCGAGTGTTCAATGCAATACTTTAGTAAGTGCTTCATAGTCATGAAGCAGTTACTGTAGTATTGCTTTTAACCCTCGTTAAGTTTGCACTGGAAGGTGGCAAAATAGGTGTGTTTGAAATAGTGGTTTGTCCCATACTGCTGGCTAAGTGCAAGAATAAAGTTGTTCCTTTATGTAACTGAGACTTGTGCAGAGGGTTCAAATATAGGTAGCTTGTGTAACATGCCCATTTCCTAATTATAGAACAAATTCGTTTATTGTGTCTAAAAATTTGCTTGGATGATTTAAATTGGTACCTACAACTAATGCAGGATTTTCCATCAAACCCCAGAGTAGGATTCAAAAATCGTTTTCATGAATATACATGAACAAAAAATGGCCATTCATTAACTCTCAAGTTATTCTTGAACATGTTCACAAATGTAAAGGACATGTTCATGAATCTATTTGTGTCATTCATGAACATATTCATGATGTTCATGAACATCAATTTTGTTTACAAATTGCCATTTTCTGTTTGGGTTTGGTTCATGTAGTTCATGAACACAGTCCTTCAATGCTTCAAAGGGGGAGTTATAAAATATGGCATGTTATGAAATATGGCATGTTATGAAATATGGCATAAACAAGATTTGTCGCCTATCTAGAGCTCTGCTTACGACAGCAATGACTTTTAACTGTCCCTCCCATAATACCTCACTTTAGCGCACATGTTGCAGAAAATTTTATTTACCACCATAACAAAAGAAAATTGCTCACAATGAGCAAATTAATCCTTTTGTCTCAAAGGTTTCTTCCCAAAACCATGAAAAGTGTACTTTTCCTTGCTTTTTTGTTGTCAAGTTTGACCAGTCACATACTCCCAGATTGGATGATGTCTTTACTGTTCCTGTTTTCCTGACCCCCATGAGTCTTGGTGGGAGAATGAAGTTAATCATTGCCCAAAAGGGAATTGTTACATATGAAGATGTAACTTCAATCACACAATATCTTCTTTTTAGATAATCAATTTCTACTTGATATCATCAGAATTTTCTCTCTTTCTTTGTAAAACAATGATTGCTTGTGCTGTTCATTCAATTTTGGACAGAGAAATGCTAAGTATAGATTAAGCTTGATGTACTGTAAGGTTGTCTTAAAGAAGGGGGTTAATTGAATGTGACATTTGTTCCTTCCACAAGATCCAATAATAGCTGTTGTTGTTAGGTGTGTGTTTTCCCCCCAAAACACTCAATAACATATAGAATTTAAAGGTTGTGTTATACAAAATCAGATCTGTTTTCCCTCCGCTAAACAGTCCAATGATTTGAGGATTACAGTTAATTCTAAAATCATTTAGGAAATAGAAAAGGTACTCCTTCATAAGACAAACTTGATCCAACTCCAGTTTGATCTTCATTATCATATCTGCATAGGTTCTCGCTTCGGGAATGAACAAAGAATCACTGTTTTGTAAAGAGATAAAGAAGACATTGTGTGTTGGATTGGTTACATAATTAGTCCAATTAATTATATAGGAGTGATGAGTAAGTCTAAAGATAATGATATTGAACAGAGCCTCATTCACTGTTAAAGAAATAAGAATCACGGTTTTCTGTGATTTATATCGTCTGCTCCAGACACTCTCATCCAATGTGAAAGAATTTTAGTTACACTTAGTCTTCTAAAGGTTTCTTGGTAAAGTAATGTTGTTTTTGGGTCTTTAAAACGGATCAACAATTTTTCAGTTGCATTGAGCTGCCCGACTCTTCCTAGTGAGAAAAGCCTGTTACTTCATTGTTTACATTAGTAGGATACTATGGGTAGAATCATCAGCAAACCACTAAGCTACACCGTATCATCTGAGCAAGGTTTTATCCCCTGAATAATGTGGGTACTTAATCAAATCACTAAGCTACACAGAATCATCTAAGCAAGGTTTTACCCCCTGATTAATGTGGGTACTCGATCAAATCACTAAGCTACACAGAATCTTCTAAGCAAGGTTTTACCCCCTGAATTATGTGGGTACTCAATCAAATCACTAAGCTACACAGAATCATCTGAGCAAGGTGCTACCCCCTGATTAATGTGGGTACTCGATCAAATCACTAAGCTACACAGAATCTTCTGAGCAAGGTTCTACCCCCTGAATAATGTGGGTACTCAATCAAATCACTAAGCTACACAGAATCATCTAAGCAAGGTTCTACCCCCTGAATAATGTGGGTACTCAATCAAATCACTAAGCTACACAGAATCATCTGAGCAAGGTTCTACCCCCTGAATTATGTGGGTACTCGATCAAATCACTAAGCTACACAGAATCTTCTAAGCAAGGTTTTACCCCTTGAATTATGTGGGTACTCAATCAAATCACTAAACTACACAGAATCATCTGAGCAAGGTTTTACCCCCTGAATAATGTGGGTACTCAATCAAATCACTAAGCTACACAGAATCATCTGAGCAAGGTTTTACCCCCTGAATAATGTGGGTACTCAATCAAATCACTAAGCTACACAGAATCATCTAAGCAAGGTTCTACCCCCTGAATAATGTGGGTACTCAATCAAATCACTAAGCTACACAGAATCATCTGAGCAAGGTTCTACCCCCTGAATAATGTGGGTACTCAATCAAATCACTAAGCTACACAGAATCATCTGAGCAAGGTTTTACCCCCTGAATAATGTGGGTACTCAATCAAATCACTAAGCTACACAGAATCATCAAGGTTCTACCCCCTGAATAATGTGGGTACTCAATCAAAAGCTACACAGAATCATCTGAGCAAGGTTTTACCCCCTGAATAATGTGGGTACTCAATCAAATCACTAAGCTACACAGAATCATCTGAGCAAGGTTCTACCCCCTGAATAATGTGGGTACTCAATCAAATCACTAAGCTACACAGAATCATCTGAGCAACCCCCTGAATAATGTGGGTACTCAATCAAATCACTTAGCTACACAGAATCATCTGAGCAAGGTTCTACCCCCTGAATAATGTGGGTACTCGATCAAATCACTAAGCTACACAGAATCATCTGAGCAAGGTTCTACCCCCTGAATAATGTGGGTACTCAATCAAATCACTAAGCTACACAGAATCATCTGAGCAAGGTTCTACCCCCTGAATAATGTGGGTACTCAATCAAATCACTAAGCTACACAGAATCATCTGAGCAAGGTTTTACCCCCTGAATTATGTGGGTACTCAATCAAACCACTAAGCTACACAGAATCATCTAAGCAAGGTTCTACCCCCTGAATAATGTGGGTACTCAATCAAATCACTAAGCTACACAGAATCATCTGAGCAAGGTTTTACCCCCTGAATTATGTGGGTACTCAATCAAATCACTAAGCTACACAGAATCATCTGAGCAAGGTTCTACCCCCTGAATAATGTGGGTACTCAATCAAATCACTTAGCTACACAGAATCATCTGAGCAAGGTTTTACCCCCTGAATTATGTGGGTACTCAATCAAATCACTAAGCTACACAGAATCATCTAAGCAAGGTTTTACCCCCTGAATAATGTGGGTACTCAATCAAATCACTAAGCTACACAGAATCATCTGAGCAAGGTTCTACCCCCTGAATAATGTGGGTACTCAATCAAATCACTAAGCTACACAGAATCATCTGAGCAAGGTTCTACCCCCTGAATAATGTGGTTACTCAATCAAATCACTAAGCTACACAGAATCATCTAAGCAAGGTTTTACCCCCTGAATTATGTGGGTACTCAATCAAATCACTAAGCTACACAGAATCATCTAAGCAAGGTTCTACCCCCTGAATAATGTGGGATCTGAATAATGTGGGTACTCAATCAAATCACTAAGCTACACAGAATCATCTAAGCAAGGTTTTACCCCCTGAATAATGTGGGTACTCAATCAAATCACTAAGCTACACAGAATCATCTAAGCAAGGTTTTACCCCCTGAATTATGTGGGTACTCAATCAAATCACTAAGCTACACAGAATCATCTGAGCAAGGTTTTACCCCCTGAATAATGTGGGTACTCAATCAAATCACTAAGCTACACAGAATCATCTAAGCAAGGTTTTACCCCTGAATTATGTGGGTACTCAATCAAATCACTAAGCTACACAGAATCATCTAAGCAAGGTTTTACCCCCTGAATAATGTGGGTACTCAATCAAATCACTAAGCTACACAGAATCATCTGAGCAAGGTTCTACCCCCTGAATAAAGTGGGTACTCAATCAAATCACTAAGCTACACAGAATCATCTGAGCAAGGTTTTACCCCCTGAATAATGTGGGTACTCAATCAAATCACTAAGCTACACAGAATCATCTGAGCAAGGTTTTACCCCCTGAATAATGTGGGTACTCAATCAAATCACTAAGCTACACAGAATCATCTAAGCAAGGTTCTACCCCCTGAATTATGTGGGTACTCAATCAAATCACTAAGCAACACAGAATCATCTGAGCAAGGTTCTACCCCCTGAATAATGTGGGTACTCGATCAAATCACTAAGCTACACAGAATCATCTGAGCAAGGTTTTACCCCCTGAATTATGTGGGTACTCAATCAAATCACTAAGCTACACAGAATCATCTGAGCAAGGTTCTACCCCCTGAATAATGTGGGTACTCAATCAAATCACTAAGCTACACAGAATCATCTGAGCAAGGTTTACCCCCTGAATAATGTGGGTACTCAATCAAATCACTAAGCTACACAGAATCATCTGAGCCCCCTGAATAATGTGGGTACTCAATCAAATCACTTAGCTACACAGAATCATCTAAGCAAGGTTTTACCCCCTGAATTATGTGGGTACTCAATCAAATCACTAAGCTACACAGAATCTTCTAAGCAAGGTTCTACCCCCTGAATAATGTGGGTACTTAATCAAATCACTAAGCTACACAGAATCATCTAAGCAAGGTTCTACCCCCTGAATAATGTGGGTACTCAATCAAATCACTAAGCTACACAGAATCATCTAAGCAAGGTTCTACCCCCTGAATAATGTGGGTACTCAATCAAATCACTAAGCAACACAGAATCATCTGAGCAAGGTTTTACCCCCTGAATTATGTGGGTACTCAATCAAATCACTAAGCTACACAGAATCTTCTAAGCAAGGTTCTACCCCCTGAATAAAGTTGGTACTCAATAAAATCACTAAGCTACACAGAATCATCTGAGCAAGGTTCTACCCCCTGAATAATGTGGGTACTCAATCAAATCACTAAGCTACACAGAATCTTCTAAGCAAGGTTTTACCCCCTGAATAATGTGGGTACTCAATCAAATCACTAAGCTACACAGAATCTTCTAAGCAAGGTTCTACCCCCTGAATTATGTGGGTAATCAATCAAATCACTAAGCTACACAGAATCATCTGAGCAAGGTTCTACCCCGTGTATTATGTGGGTACTCAATCAAATCACTAAGCTACACAGAATCTTCTAAGCAAGGTTTTACCCCCTGAATTATGTGGGTACTCAATCAAATCACTAAGCTACACAGAATCATCTGA
This sequence comes from Cerastoderma edule, assembly GCA_947846245.1. Lineage (NCBI taxonomy): Eukaryota > Metazoa > Mollusca > Bivalvia > Cardiida > Cardiidae > Cerastoderma > Cerastoderma edule. The sequence goes on from OX401417.1 coordinate 25,422,642, forward strand.
GCAAGGTTCTACCCCCTGAATAATGTGGGTACTCAATCAAATCACTAAGCTACACAGAATCATCTAAGCAAGGTTCTACCCCCTGAATAATGTGGGTACTCAATCAAATCACTAAGCTACACAGAATCTTCTAAGCAAGGTTCTACCCCCTGAATAATGTGGGTACTCAATCAAACCACTAAGCTACACAGAATCATCTGAGCAAGGTTTTACCCCCTGAATAATGTGGGTACTCAATCAAATCACTAAGCTACACAGAATCATCTGAGCAAGGTTTTACCCCCTGAATAATGTGGGTACTCAATCAAATCACTAAGCTACACCGTATCATCTGAGCAAGGTTCTACCCCCTGAATAATGTGGGTACTCAATCAAATCACTAAGCCACACGGAATCATCTGAGCAAGGTTTTACCCCCTGAATAATGTGGGTACTCAATCAAATCACTAAGCTACACAGAATCTTCTAAGCAAGGTTCTACCCCCTGAATAATGTGGGTACTCAATCAAATCACTAAGCAACACAGAATCATCTGAGCAAGGTTCTACCCCCTGAATAATGTGGTTACTCAATCAAATCACTAAGCTACACAGAATCATCTAAGCAAGGTTCTACCCCCTGAATAATGTGGGTACTCAATCAAATCACTAAGCTACACAGAATCATCTGAGCAAGGTTCTACCCCCTGAATTATGTGGGTACTCAATCAAACCACTTAGCTACACAGAATCATCTGAGCAAGGTTCTACCCCCTGAATAAAGTGGGTACTCAATCAAATCACTAAGCTACACAGAATCTTCTGAGCAAGGTTTTACCCCCTGAATTATGTGGGTACTCAATCAAATCACTAAGCTACACGGAATCATCTGAGCAAGGTTCTACCCCCTGAATAAAGTGGGTACTCAATCAAATCACTAAGCTACACAGAAGCATCTGAGCAATCACTAAGCTACACAGAATCATCTGAGCAAGGTTCTACCCCCTGAATTATGTGGGTACTCAATCAAATCACTAAGCTACACAGAATCATCTGAGTAAGGTTCTACCCCCTGAATAATGTGGGTACTCAATCAAATCACTAAGCTACACAGAATCATCTGAGCAAGGTTTTACCCCCTGAATAAAGTGGGTACTCAATCAAACCACTAAGCTACACAGAATCATCTGAGCAAGGTTCTACCCCCTGAATAATGTGGGTACTCAATCAAATCACTAAGCTACACAGAATCATCTGAGCAAGGTTCTACCCCCTGAATAATGTGGTTACTCAATCAAATCGCTAAGCTACACGGAATCATCTGAGCAAGGTTCTACCCCCTGAATAATGTGGTTACTCAATCAAATCGCTAAGCTACACGGAATCATCTGAGCAAGGTTCTACCCCCTGAATAAAGTGGGTACTCGATCAAATCACTAAGCTACACAGAATCATCTGAGCAAGGTTTTACCCCCTGAATAAAGTGGGTACTCGATCAAATCACTAAGCTACACAGAATCATCTAAGCAAGGTTTTACCCCCTGAATAATGTGGGTACTCAATCAAACCACTAAGCTACACAGAATCATCTGAGCAAGGTTCTACCCCCTGAATTATGTGGGTACTCAATCAAATCATTAAGCTACACAGAATCATCTGAGTAAGGTTCTACCCCCTGAATAATGTGGGTACTCAATCAAATCACTAAGCTACACAGAATCATCTGAGCAAGGTTTTACCCCCTGAATAATGTGGGTACTCAATCAAATCACTTAGCTACACAGAATCATCTGAGCAAGGTTTTACCCCCTGAATAATGTGGTTACTTAATCAAATCACTAAGCTACACAGAATCATCTAAGCAAGGTTCTACCCCCTGAATAATGTGGGTACTCAATCAAACCACTAAGCTACACAGAATCATCTGAGTAAGGTTCTACCCCCTGAATAATGTGGGTACTCAATCAAATCACTAAGCTACACAGAATCATCTGAGCAATGTTCTACCCCCTGAATAATGTGGGTACTCAATCAAATCACTAAGCTACACAGAATCATCTGAGCAAGGTTCTACCCCCTGAATAATGTGGTTACTCAATCAAATCACTTAGCTACACAGAATCATCTAAGCAAGGTTTTACCCCCTGAATAATGTGGGTACTCGATCAAATCACTAAGCTACACAGAATCATCTGAGCAAGGTTTTACCCCCTGAATAATGTGGGTACTCAATCAAATCACTAAGCTACACAGAATCATCTAAGCAAGGTTTTACCCCCTGATTAATGTGGGTACTCAATCAAATCACTAAGCTACACAGAATCATCTGAGCAAGGTTCTACCCCCTGAATAATGTGGTTACTCAATCAAATCACTAAGCTACACAGAATCATCTGAGCAAGGTTCTACCCCCTGAATTATGTGGGTACTCAATCAAACCACTTAGCTACACAGAATCATCTGAGCAAGGTTCTACCCCCTGAATAAAGTGGGTACTCAATCAAATCACTAAGCTACACAGAATCTTCTGAGCAAGGTTTTACCCCCTGAATTATGTGGGTACTCAATCAAATCACTAAGCTACACGGAATCATCTGAGCAAGGTTCTACCCCCTGAATAAAGTGGGTACTCAATCAAATCACTAAGCTACACAGAATCAAGCAAGGTTTTACCCCCTGAATAATGTGGGTACTCAATCAAATCACTAAGCTACACAGAATCATCTGAGTAAGGTTCCCACTCTGAATAATGTGGGTACCAATCAAATCACTGCTACACAGAATCATCTGAGCAAAGGTTCCCACCCCCTGAATAATGTGGGTACTCAATCAAATCACTAAGCCACACAGAATCATCTGAGCAAGGTTTTACCCCCTGAATAATGTGGGTACTCAATCAAATCACTAAGCTACACAGAATCATCTGAGCAAGGTTTTACCCCCTGAATAATGTGGGTACTCAATCAAATCACTAAGCTACACAGAATCATCTGAGCAAGGTTCTACCCCCTGAATAATGTGGGTACTCAATCAAATCACTTAGCTACACAGAATCATCTAAGCAAGGTTTTACCCCCTGAATAAAGTGGGTACTCAATCAAATCACTAAGCTACACAGAATCATCTGAGCAAGGTTCTACCCCCTGAATAATGTGGGTACTCAATCAAATCACTAAGCTACACAGAATCATCTAAGCAAGGTTCTACCCCCTGAATAATGTGGGTACTCTATCAAATCACTTAGCTACACAGAATCTTCTAAGCAAGGTTTTACCCCCTGAATAATGTGGGTACTCAATCAAATCACTAAGCTACACAGAATCATCTGAGCAAGGTTTTACCCCCTGAATTATGTGGGTACTCAATCAAACCACTAAGTTACACAGAATCATTGAGCGTTGTTTTACCCCTGAATTATGTGGGTACTCAATCAAATCACTAAGCTACACAGAATCATTCTAAGCAAGGTTTACCCCCTCGAATAATGTGGGTACCAATCAACCACTAAGCTACACAGAATCTTCTAAGCAAGGTTTTAACACCCCCTGAATAATGTGGGCACTAATCAAATCACTAAGCTACAGAATCTTCTAAGTGTTGTTTCACCTGAATAATGTGGGTACCAATCAAATCACTAAGCTACACAGAATCATCTAAGTACAAGGTTCTACCCCTGAATAATGTGGGCATCAATCAAATCACTAAGCTACACAGAATCATTCGAGCAAGGTTCTACCCCCTGAATAATGGGTACTCAATCAAATCACTAAGCTACACAGAATCATCTACAAGGTTCTACCCCTGAATAATGTGGTACCTCAATCAAATCACTTAGCTACACAGAATCTTCTACAAGGTTTTACCCCTGAATAATGGGTACCAATCAAATCACTCAAGCTACACAGAATCTCTAAGCAAGGCTCTCTTACCCCCTGAATAATGTGGGTACTCAATCAAATCACTAAGCTACACAGAATCATCTAAGCAAGGTTCTACCCCCTGAATAATGTGGGTACTCAATCAAATCACTTAGCTACACAGAATCTTCTAAGCAAGGTTTTACCCCCTGAATAATGTGGGTACTCAATCAAATCACTAAGCTACACAGAATCATCTGAGCAAGGTTTTACCCCCTGAATAATGTGGGTACTCAATCAAATCACTAAGCTACACAGAATCATCTAAGCAAGGTTCTACCCCCTGAATAATGTGGGTACTCAATCAAATCACTTAGCTACACAGAATCATCTAAGCAAGGTTTTACCCCCTGAATTATGTGGGTACTCAATCAAATCACTAAGCTACACAGAATCTTCTAAGCAAGGTTCTACCCCCTGAATAATGTGGGTACTCAATCAAATCACTTAGCTACACAGAATCATCTAAGCAAGGTTCTACCCCCTGAATAATGTGGGTACTCAATCAAATCACTAAGCTACACAGAATCATCTGAGCAAGGTTTTACACCCTGAATAATGTGGGTACTCAATCAAATCACTAAGCTACACAGAATCATCTGAGCAAGGTTCTACCCCCTGAATAATGTGGGTACTCAATCAAATCACTAAGCTACACAGAATCTTCTAAGCAAGGTTCTACCCCCTGAATAATGTGGGTACTCAATCAAATCACTAAGCTACACAGAATCATCTGAGCAAGGTTTTACCCCCTGAATAATGTGGGTACTTAATCAAACCACTAAGCTACACAGAATCATCTGAGCAAGGTTTTACCCCCTGAATAATGTGGGTACTCAATCAAATCACTAAGCTACACAGAATCATCTGAGCAAGGTTTTACCCCATGAATAATGTGGGTACTTAATCAAACCACTAAGCTACACAGAATCATCTGAGCAAGGTTTTACCCCCTGAATAATGTGGGTACTCAATCAAACCACTTAGCTACACAGAATCATCTGAGCAAGGTTCTACCCCCTGAATAATGTGGGTACTCAATCAAATCACTTAGCTACACAGAATCATCTGAGCAAGGTTCTACCCCCTGAATAATGTGGGTACTTGATCAAATCACTAAGCTACACAGAATCATCTAAGCAAGGTTTTACCCCCTGAATAATGTGGGTACTCAATCAAATCACTAAGCTACACAGAATCATCTAAGCAAGGTTTTACCCCCTGAATTATGTGGGTACTCAATCAAACCACTAAGCTACACAGAATCATCTAAGTAAGGTTCTACCCCCTGAATAATGTGGGTACTAAATCAAATCACTTAGCTACACAGAATCATCTGAGCAAGGTTTTACCCCCTGAATTATGTGGGTACTCAATCAAATCACTAAGCTACACAGAATCATCTGAGCAAGGTTCTACCCCCTGAATAATGTGGCTACTCAATCAAATCACTTAGCTACACAGAATCATCTGAGCAAGGTTTTACCCCTTGAATTATGTGGGTACTCAATCAAATCACTAAGCTACACAGAATCATCTAAGCAAGGTTTTACCCCCTGAATAATGTGGGTACTCAATCAAATCACTAAGCTACACAGAATCATCTGAGCAAGGTTCTACCCCCTGAATTATGTGGGTACTCAATCAAATCACTAAGCTACACAGAATCATCTGAGTAAGGTTCTACCCCCTGAATAATGTGGGTACTCAATCAAATCACTAAGCTACACAGAATCATCTGAGCAAGGTTCTACCCCCTGAATAATGTGGTTACTCAATCAAATCACTAAGCTACACAGAATCATCTAAGCAAGGTTCTACCCCCTGAATAATGTGGGTACTCAATCAAATCACTAAGCTACACAGAATCATCTAAGCAAGGTTCTACCCCCTGAATAATGTGGGTACTCAATCAAATCACTAAGCTACACAGAATCATCTGAGCAAGGTTTTACCCCCTGAATTATGTGGGTACTCAATCAAATCACTAAGCTACACAGAATCATCTACAAGGTTTTACCCCTGAATAATGTATCAATCAAATCACTAAGCTACACAGAATCATCTAAGCAAGGTTTTACCCCCTGAATTATGTGGGTACTCAATCAAACCACTAAGCTACACAGAATCATCTGAGCAAGGTTTTACCCCCTGAATAATGTGGGTACTCAATCAAATCACTAAGCTACACAGAATCATCTGAGCAAGGTTTTACCCCCTGACTAATGTGGGTACTCAATCAAATCACTAAGCTACACAGAATCATCTGAGCAAGGTTTTACCCCCTGAATAATGTGGGTACTCAATCAAATCACTTAGCTACACAGAATCATCTGAGCAAGGTTCTACCCCCTGAATAATGTGGGTACTCAATCAAATCACTTAGCTACACAGAATCATCTGAGCAAGGTTTTACCCCCTGAATAATGTGGGTACTCAATCAAATCACTAAGCTACACAGAATCATCTGAGCAAGGTTTTACCCCCTGAATTATGTGGGTACTCAATCAAATCACTAAGCTACACAGAATCTTCTAAGCAAGGTTCTACCCCCTGAATAATGTGGGTACTTAATCAAATCACTAAGCTACACAGAATCATCTAAGCAAGGTTCTACCCCCTGAATAATGTGGGTACTCAATCAAATCACTAAGCTACACAGAATCATCTGAGCAAGGTTTTGCACTCTTGAATTATGTGGGTACCTAATCAAATCACTAAGCTACCAGAATCATCTGAGCAAGGTTTCACCCCTGAATAATGGGTAATTCTCAATCAAATCACTTAGCTACACAGAATCATCTAAGCAAGGTTTGCACCTCCTGAATTATGTGGGTACCTCAATCAAATCACTAAGCCACACAGAATCTTCTAAGCAAGGTTCCCACCCCCTGAATAATGTGGGTACTTAATCAAATCACTAAGCCACACAGAATCATCTAAGCAAGGCTCCCACCCCCTGAATAATGTGGGTACCAATCAAATCCACTAAGCCACACAGAATCATCTAAGCAAGCAGTTCTACCCCCGAATAATGTGGGTACTCAATCAAATCACTAAGCTACACAGAATCATCTGAAAGGTTTTACCCCTGAATTATGTGGGTACTCAATCAAATCACTAAGCTACACAGAATCTTCTAAGCAAGGTTCTACCCCCTGAATAAAGTTGGTACTCAATAAAATCACTAAGCTACACAGAATCATCTGAGCAAGGTTCTACCCCCTGAATAATGTGGGTACTCAATCAAATCACTAAGCTACACAGAATCTTCTAAGCAAGGTTTTACCCCCTGAATAATGTGGGTACTCAATCAAATCACTAAGCTACACAGAATCTTCTAAGCAAGGTTCTACCCCCTGAATTATGTGGGTAATCAATCAAATCACTAAGCTACACAGAATCATCTGAGCAAGGTTCTACCCCGTGTATTATGTGGGTACTCAATCAAATCACTAAGCTACACAGAATCTTCTAAGCAAGGTTTTACCCCCTGAATTATGTGGGTACTCAATCAAATCACTAAGCTACACAGAATCATCTGAGCAAGGTTCTACCCCCTGAATAATGTGGGTACTCAATCAAATCACTTAGCTACACAGAATCATCTAAGCAAGGTTCTACCCCCTGAATAATGTGGGTACTCAATCAAATCACTTAGCTACACAGAATCATCTAAGCAAGGTTTTACCCCCTGAATAAAGTGGGTACTCAATCAAATCACTAAGCTACACAGAATCATCTGAGCAAGGTTCTACCCCCTGAATTATGTGGTTACTCAATCAAATCACTAAGCTACACAGAATCATCTGAGCAAGGTTCTACCCCCTGAATAATGTGGGTACTCAATCAAATCACTAAGCTACACAGAATCTTCTAAGCAAGGTTCTACCCCCTGAATAATGTGGGTACTCAATCAAATCACTAAGCTACACAGAATCATCTAAGCAAGGTTTTACCCCCTGAATAATGTGGGTACTCAATCAAATCACTAAGCTACACCGTATCATCTGAGCAAGGTTCTACCCCCTGAATAATGTGGGTACTCAATCAAATCACTAAGCCACACGGAATCATCTGAGCAAGGTTTTACCCCCTGAATTATGTGGGTACTCAATCAAATCACTAAGCTACACAGAATCTTCTAAGCAAGGTTCTACCCCCTGAATAATGTGGGTACTCAATCAAATCACTAAGCTACACAGAATCTTCTAAGCAAGGTTTTACCCCCTGAATAATGTGGGTACTCAATCAAATCACTAAGCTACACAGAATCTTCTAAGCAAGGTTCTACCCCCTGAATAATGTGGGTACTCAATCAAATCACTAAGCTACACAGAATCATCTGAGCAAGGTTTTACCCCCTGAATAATGTGGGTACTCAATCAAATCACTTAGCTACACAGAATCATCTAAGCAAGGTTCTACCCCCTGAATAATGTGGGTACTCAATCAAATCACTAAGCTACACAGAATCATCTAAGCAAGGTTTTACCCCCTGAATTATGTGGGTACTCAATCAAATCACTAAGCTACACAGAATCTTCTAAGCAAGGTTCTACCCCCTGAATAATGTGGGTACTCAATCAAATCACTAAGCTACACAGAATCATCTAAGCAAGGTTCTACCCCCTGAATAATGTGGGTACTCAATCAAATCACTAAGCTACACAGAATCATCTGAGCAAGGTTCTACCCCCTGAATAATGTGGGTACTCAATCAAATCACTAAGCTACACAGAATCATCTAAGCAAGGTTTTACCCCCTGAATTAATGTGGGTACTCAATCAAATCACTAAGCTACACAGAATCATCTAAGCAAGGTTTTACCCCCTGAATAATGTGGGTACTCAATCAAATCACTAAGCTACACAGAATCATCTGAGCAAGGTTCTACCCCCTGAATAATGTGGGTACTCAATCAAATCACTAAGCTACACAGAATCATCTAAGCAAGGTTTTACCCCCTGAATAATGTGGGTACTCAATCAAATCACTAATCTACACAGAATCATCTGAGCAAGGTTCTACCCCCTGATTAATGTGGGTACTCAATCAAATCACTAAGCTACACAGAATCTTCTAAGCAAGGTTCTACCCCCTGAATAATGTGGGTACTCAATCAAATCACTAAGCAACACAGAATCATCTGAGCAAGGTTTTACCCCCTGAATAAAGTGGGTACTCAATCAAATCACTAAGCTACACAGAATCATCTGAGCAAGGTTCTACCCCCTGAATAATGTGGCTACTCAATCAAATCACTTAGCTACACAGAATCATCTGAGCAAGGTTTTACCCCCTGAATAATGTGGGTACTCAATCAAATCACTAAGCTACACAGAATCATCTAAGCAAGGTTCTACCCCCTGAATAATGTGGGTACTCAATCAAATCACTAAGCTACACAGAATCATCTAAGCAAGGTTCTACCCCCTGAATTATGTGGGTACTCAATCAAATCACTAAGCTACACAGAATCTTCTAAGCAAGGTTCTACCCCCTGAATAATGTGGGTACTCAATCAAACCACTAAGCAACACAGAATCATCTAAGTAAGGTTCTACCCCATGAATAATGTGGGTACTCAATCAAATCACTAAGCTACACAGAATCATCTAAGCAAGGTTCTACCCCCTGAATAAAGTTGGTACTCAATAAAATCACTAAGCTACACAGAATCATCTGAGCAAGGTTCTACCCCCTGAATAATGTGGGTACTCAATCAAATCACTAAGCTACACAGAATCATCTAAGCAAGGTTCTACCCCCTGAATTATGTGGGTACTCAATCAAATCACTAAGCTACACAGAATCTTCTAAGCAAGGTTCTACCCCCTGAATAATGTGGGTACTCAATCAAACCACTAAGCTACACAGAATCATCTGAGCAAGGTTTTACCCCCTGAATTATGTGGGTACTCAATCAAACCACTAAGCTACACAGAATCATCTGAGCAAGGTTTTACCCCCTGAATAATGTGGGTACTCAATCAAATCACTAAGCTACACAGAATCATCTAAGCAAGGTTCTACCCCCTGAATAATGTGGGTACTCAATCAAACCACTAAGCAACACAGAATCATCTGAGCAAGGTTTTACCCCCTGAATAATGTGGGTACTCAATCAAATCACTAAGCTACACAGAATCATCTGAGCAAGGTTTTACCCCCTGAATAATGTGGGTACTCAATCAAATCACTTAGCTACACAGAATCATCTGAGCAAGGTTCTACCCCCTGAATAATGTGGTTACTCAATCAAATCACTAAGCTACACAGAATCATCTAAGCAAGGTTCTACCCCCTGAATAATGTGGGTACTCAATCAAACCACTTAGCTACACAGAATCATCTGAGTAAGGTTCTACCCCCTGAATAATGTGGGTACTCGATCAAATCACTAAGCTACACAGAATCATCTAAGTAAGGTTCTACCCCATGAATAATGTGGGTACTCAATCAAACCACTAAGCTACACAGAATCATCTAAGCAAGGTTCTACCCCCTGAATTATGTGGGTACTCAATCAAATCACTAAGCTACACAGAATCTTCTAAGCAAGGTTCTACCCCCTGAATAATGTGGGTACTCAATCAAACCACTAAGCAACACAGAATCATCTAAGTAAGGTTCTACCCCATGAATAATGTGGGTACTCAATCAAATCACTAAGCTACACAGAATCATCTAAGCAAGGTTCTACCCCCTGAATAAAGTTGGTACTCAATAAAATCACTAAGCTACACAGAATCATCTGAGCAAGGTTTTACCCCCTGAATTTTGTGGGTACTCAATCAAATCATATGGCTTCTAATGAGTACCCATGAAAAATGACATGTCATATTTGTTGAAAATCTACTGTAAATGACTCTTGTATGCCCCATTAGACAAATTATATAGCTGTAGGGTGTACCAGATATCTACAAATGTTATTGAGTAACTAATGATGTTGTAGATTATAACTTAGTGCAAGATGCAAGTAAGGCATTGGATCTTGAGTGGCCCAGTGGTCAAAGTGGCCAGAATGATGAAGTTATAAGCAGGGATTCTTGCTATATCTCCTATGTCCATGCTGGCTTGTAGGATTAAGTCAAACTTGCAACCCATTTAGCTTAAGACTCACTTGGGTCCTCACTCAGCATGGCCAAGGGGTTGAGGTCATGGTCTTAAAACTCAGGGTCCCAGGTTCGAGCCTCAATTGCACCAGGTTTTGTGGGAGTGTACTCTAGAAAACATTTCAGAGTCCTAAAACTGATGAACCGCAGGACAGCATACTTAGTTAAACCCTTTACCAAACACAAAGTTTCAGACTGTCCCAAATTGAAAGAGTTTGCAGATGACTTTTGCAAAATGTTATGAAACTGGAAATTAATCTTCTGATAGTGGAGAAAACATTGTGGGGAAAGGAAAAATTGCTCGTTACAAGCCATTTCTCCTTTTCCCACAATGTTTTCCATAGTTGTCTGCAACAAAGTGGTTAAACGTCTCTATTGTTTGGTAATGGGTTAACTAAAATGATGCTAAATGTCATACACATCTACCATAGAAAACTCTCCCCCAGGACCAATGTGCTTTTTAAAAAAGATCAATATAAGACCAAGCTGACCGCATTCCAGATGTCTCATTCCTGTATAGCATTATGGTGTCCCAGGCACCAACCAATATTGCTGAGTGGTCAGATATGAATACCAATTCAACGAAGTGCAAGACTATTTTAAGTAATTTACTTTTGTGATGGATTTACATTAAGTCCCGGGCATATTGATAGGGTAACAAAATATTGCAACTGTCAAATTGTGGAATTTGAATCATTCTCAGCGTTTGTGTTTGGTGTAGCAAACAAATGATTACAAGTGAAATATAACTTTGTAACAATGCCTTCTTTGGATATTAATATGGTATAACTTCCTTCAGAGATTTTTTTCTTGAACTGCTTATGTGTTGAAATTCAAGCCACAGATGATGATGACAGGAAATTATGAGAGCAGCAATAAAACCTCATCCAACTAAACAATCTATTTCATACAATGCTTTATAGATATTCTATAAGATGTCATCTTGATCCTAAAAAATGATCTTTCAATATCTTAACCCATTACCAAACAATAACGCCATTTAACCAGTTTGTTGCAGACGACTCTTGAAAACATTCTGGGAAAAAGAGATATTGCTCTGAAAGAGCAATTTCTCTTTTGCCCACAATGTCATCTGCCCTATCAGAAGATTATTTTTCATTTTTATCACATTTTGAAATGTTGTCTACCAATTAACTTGGCGGCTGGCCTGGATCTAAACTGTTTGCATAAGCATTTAGTCTGTTCCAGCACTTTAAGGGTTTTCAGTTTTGCTGCAACAATTCTCACAAAACATACACCCAAGTGCCGCAGTTTTGTATGTTTGGCACCAAAAAGTAACATCAGCAGTGTCTGGCCCATCTTTGTACAGTAAGGTTAAATTCTGCGTGTAAGGGAGATTATAGACATTTGTCCCAGGAGAAGGGTTAGAATAAATTATATATGGAAGTCTTACACAGGACAACCAGTTTCTCCCCCTGTCCAACATGACAGTCAGCTGTTTCACCTCTGGGTCATCAAAAGGCTTTATCAGCCCTATATGGAGCGATTTTTTGTTTGTATTGCATATTTTGTTCTGTTTATTTATTTATTGTGTAAATTTTGTTTGGTGATAATTGCAATCGAGACTTCCTAGTTGTGTAATTGTGATTTAGTGGTTTTCTGATGTTGTTAGGTTCAAAAGTGTGTAGCCAGGTGCAGCATGTGTGTCCCAGATTTCAGCTTGGTTTGACAAGTGCCTGAGGATTATTTCTTGCTTCAGGGTCCAATTTATGGTTGGCCAATATTCTGTGCATGAAATTAGTGGTGTTTAGCCTTGGTCTTTCGAGACTTGCGTAGGCAGAAAAGATTATGTTACTCCACAGTGTCTATAGGGCAATGTAATATTGGAATTGCAAAAGATGGAGACTGGTTGAGGTATTAATGACCTTTTGGCGAGATCTATTTCAAGGACGTTTAACAATCAAAACATTTTATGACAAATTTTCTGTAAACAGTCTTTGAAATAACAATGGCAGAAGGAGAAGTTGTTTCATCAAACATATATTCTTGTAATCCAATGACTGTGTTTAAGCCTCATACATAACAACATGCAATTTCTCCTCATTTGCAATGTGTTATGAATTATGGTACAGTTATGTTATAAAGAGTTTATACGAAGTTAGAGTTAATAAACCATAATATTTAAAGGAAGACCTGCAAGTGAGCAAACTCAAAAAGTTATAAATTCACATTTACCTTATTATGACAAGTACTGATGCTCTGAATTTGACCAGATTGGGGTTTTGTATGGCCCAGTGGTTATATAAGGTGGTGAACTTAGAACTCTGGAGTTCAATCCCTGCAAATACATCAGGTTGTGTTGCTGTGCCCATAGGCAAGACACTTCATAGCCAAAGACGAGCACTGGTTAATTCAGGAAAGTGGTAACATACCTGAAAAGTATTGACACAGTTTTAAATCCCTTTTTAACAAACAAATCAACTGTTATCTTAACCCATAGTTCTTCTCATTACTGGCATAGGAAATCCTTCATGTTCAAAGAGTCAAAAAGAAAAAGACAAAAGTGATTATTAGTTAAACCCATTACCAAACAATAACAACATTAAACTGCATTGTTGCAGACGACTCTGAAAAACATTGTTGGAAAATTCGAAATTGTTCGTAACAAGCAATTCTTCTTTTCCCACAATGTTTTCTGCCCGATGAGAAGATTGCTTTCCAATTTCATCACATTTTGAAATCTCTTCTGCAAACTCTTTCAATTTGGTACAGTAAAAATGTTTGTGTTTGTTAAAGGGTTAAATCAATGGTGATCCAATTCCCGAACCTGTCCAGTTGATTAAGACAGAGAGAGGGGGTTGTCACATGCAAACTTGGCTGATTGAATAAAGAATGATGTATGAATTGTTCCTTAGAGATTTGGAGTGTACCCAATTGAACCATCAAAATACAGTAATAGGTCGCTTAGTGCAATATTAAGCCAAGTCTTTTTCAAATTTCTGAAGGAATTAATTTAGTATTGCACTAAGCTGTTAGATTTAAAGAGACTCTCTCAGAGATTTAGATTTTAACTTTTTGATTTAAATTGTCTTCTACTGTAAATATAACAACACACATTTCCAAAGTAACATCAAATTAGATTTTTGACAGGTTCCCAGTCCTACTCAATACTGTACAGAAAGGATAAAAAAAAAATTAAATTGCAAATAGTGAAGACCATTTTTATTTTGTTGTAAAGAAAGATCTAAAGTTAGAGGGAGAGGTGGTATTTTAAGATTCCATCGTCACATGGGTCTTCTGAAAAGTTTACCACACATGGGCATAGATGCATATATTTGAAATCTGTCAAATGAAAATTACTAAGGTCAAGTGAGGAGTTAAACAATTAGCAAAAACATTGATATATTGAATCTTGCTAAATTTGATAAGGAAAATAGAAACTTACACCTACAACATTGGATTTTGAGGATTCCACCATGTTGTTATTGTTGTTTTTATTTTTAGTTGTCATGTGACGGTAGCAAAACATGCGAAAAGGATTTCCTCTGTTTAGTTATAAGTCAGCTTTCCAAAAGAAGAACCAACGGGCGTGAAGGTTCACTTCACACTAATTAACAATAACGCAAGGTTTCAGCAACTTAAAAGTAAAAAATTGAAAATTGTCTTTGTTTAAGTGACAAGGATTGTGAATATCAAATTGGTAACTTTTATTACTCCGAAAGCACTCATCTCTAACAGAGTCTTTTTAAATACTTCAAGGATAATTTGCAAGACTATAGTAATGAAGTAAGTCTTTTACGTTTGTTAACTTTTTCTCAAACAACAAATTTTCGACTGTCCCAAATTGAAAGAGTTTGCAGACGGCATTTCAAAATGTGATGAAATTGGAGAACAACCTTCTGATAGGCTAGAAAACATTGTTGGAAAAGGAAAAATTGCTGGTCAAGAGCAATTTCTCCTTTTCCCTCAATGTTTTCTAAAGTGGTCTGCAACAAAGTGGTCAAATGTCATTATTGTTTTGGAAAGGGTTAAGGGCATTTAATAGTCTTGCATTGGACCCATGAAATATTTTGTACCCATGAGATTTTTTCTGGATGAGATAGATTACAGGAAGAGAATTTTGGATAAATGAAATGCTTCATGTGAATTCCCTTTTGGGTAGTAATATAGTATACTTAAACCCTTAGAATGCTGGGTAAATTTCTAAAAATAGATTTTTGTGTCATCTGCTTTCCAAAATTTGAAATATCTGCTAAAAAGGGCTGTGGGAAAAGAAAAAAGTAACCTTCAATTAATGAAAGCTTATTCATGTTAAGGACATAATATGAAAGAAATTCTACCCTTACATGATTTTTCAACCCATTTCTTCATAAATTTTTCAATGAGAAATAGGACACAACTTGAAATCACATGGCCCTCTCCATGTGGGTTCGAATCCCAGTGACAATATTCTGATTTTTTATGAGAGAAAGTCTTCTGATTGACTAACAGAGTGCCGGTGGTTGTGAGCAGTGGAGTATGGGGTCTTCCTCAATCATTAAGAGTGGGGCATGGCAAGTCTTCTGATTGACTAACAGAGTGCCTGTGGTTGTGAGCAGATGAGTATGGGGTCTTCCTCAATCATTAAGAGTGGGGCATGGCAAGTCTTCTGATTGACTAACAGAGTGCCGATGGTTGTGAGCAGTTGAGTATGGGGTCTTCCTCAGTCATTAAGAGTGGGGCATGGCAAGTCTTCTGATTGACTAACAGAGTGCCGGTGGTTGTGAGCAGTGGAGTATGGGGTCTTCCTCAATCATTAAGAGTGGGGCATGGCAAGTCTTCTGATTGACTAACAGAGTGCCGGTGGTTGTGAGCAGTGGAGTATGGGGTCTTCCTCAATCATTAAGAGTGGGGCATGGCAAGTCTTCTGATTGACTAACAGAGTGCCGTGGTTGTGAGCAGTGGAGTATGGGATCTTCCTCAATCATTAAGAGTGGGGCATGGCAAGTCTTCTGATTGACTAACAGAGTGCCGATGGTTGTGAGCAGTGGAGTATGGGGTCTTCCTCAATCATAAAGAGTGGGGCATGGCAAGTCTTCTGATTGACTAACAGAGTGCCGATGGTTGTGAGCAGTGGAGTATGGGGTCTTCCTCCATCATTAAGAGTGGAGCATGGCAAGTCTTCTGATTGACTAACAGAGTGCCGGTGGTTGTGAGCAGTGGAGTATGGGGTCTTCCTCCATCATTAAGAGTGGGGCATGGCAAGTCTTCTGATTGACTAACAGAGTGCCGATGGTTGTGAGCAGTTGAGTATGGGGTCTTCCTTCATCATTAAGAGTGGGTCATGGCAAGTCTTCTGATTGACTAACAGAGTGCCGATGGTTGTGAGCAGTTGAGTATGGGGTCTTCCTCAATCATTAAGAGTGGGGCATGGCAAGTCTTCTGATTGACTAACAGAGTGCCGATGGTTGTGAGCAGTTGAGTATGGGGTCTTCCTCAGTCATTAAGAGTGGGTCATGGCAAGTCTTCTGATTGACTAACAGAGTGCCGGTGGTTGTGTGCAGTTGAGTATGGGGGTCTTCCTCCATCATTAAGAGTGGGGCATGGCAAGTCTTCTGATTGACTAACAGAGTGCCGGTGGTTGTGAGCAGTGGAGTATGGGGTCTTCCTCCATCATTAAGAGTGGAGCATGGCAAGTCTTCTGATTGACTAACAGAGTGCCGGTGGTTGTGAGCAGTGGAGTATGGGGTCTTCCTCCATCATTAAGAGTGGGGCATGGCAAGTCTTCTGATTGACTAACAGAGTGCCGATGGTTGTGAGCAGTTGAGTATGGGGTCTTCCTCAGTCATTAAGAGTGGGGCATGGCAAGTCTTCTGATTGACTAACAGAGTGCCGGTGGTTGTGAGCAGTGGAGTATGGGGTCTTCCTCCTTCATTAAGAGTGGGGCATGGCAAGTCTTCTGATTGACTAACAGAGTGCCGGTGGTTGTGAGCAGTGGAGTATGGGGTCTTCCTCCTTCATTAAGAGTGGGGCATGGCAAGTTTTCTGATTGACTAACAGAGTGCCGGTGGTTGTGAGCAGTGGAGTATGGGGTCTTCCTCCTTCATTAAGAGTGGGGCATGGCAACATAACTGAAATAACGCTGATGTGATATAAAACCAATACGAAATGAATAACTAAGTGGTTAAAGATAATGATGGGTCCTGCTGAGCCCAGTGGTTAAGATTAGGAACTTATAACCTGAGAGCCACTAGCGCCACCTGTTTCTTGGGAGTGTCCTTTGGCAAAATACTTCAGAACTCTAGTGTAGAAAATTTGTTAACCCTTTCCCAAACAATAACGACATTTGACCACTTTGTTGCAGACGACTTTAGAAAACAATGTGGGTAAAGGAGATATTGCTCGTAATGAGCAATTTTTCCTTTTCCCACAATGTTTTTTCCCCTGTCATTAGATTATTTTCCAATTTCATCACATTCTGAAATGTCGTCGGCAAACTCTTTCTATTTGGGGCAGTCAAAAATTTGTTGTTTGGGAAAGGGTTAACACACCATAAAGCCAAATACAAAAAAAAGGTTAAAGCATAGAATGTAAACTATAGATGATTGTACAAGCATTTTCATGTCTTCAGACAAGCATTTTCATGTCTTCACAGAATGATTTCTGCCATTTATCGCGGTGAAGTAGTTATTTTACATGCTTTTATATTTGTCGTCTGCCGTTTCTTCTGATTTGGACCTGGCTTATAATTCTATATGAGGGAATGGGACTATTTGTCATCAAATTGCTATCAAACAAGGTTGAACATGTTGGAAT
This sequence comes from Cerastoderma edule, assembly GCA_947846245.1. NCBI lineage: Eukaryota > Metazoa > Mollusca > Bivalvia > Cardiida > Cardiidae > Cerastoderma > Cerastoderma edule. The sequence continues at coordinate 25,440,412 of OX401417.1, forward strand.
GCTGTCATCGCCAATTTAAAGTCAATTTTAGTCAACCCATCACTCTCCTTAGACTTAATTGTTTTAATGCATAATGGTGCATAGGATAAAAGAAACAACTGTGACAAAAGGAGAAATTGCTCGTCACGAGCAATTTCTCCTTTTGTCACAATTGTTGCCAACAAATATCATGAATTAGATTGTGCGTGTATTTTAATAATTTACAATTGTCGTCTGCAACTGCTTTGAATTTGGATGTGTCCATAAGTACCAATATGGAGGGTAACGGGTTTTAAGATGATTAGGAAGGCCGAAATATCGAGGTTGCCAACAAAGGAATGGACACAACTGATAAGAAATGTTTATCAATTTCGATATGTCCAAGGCCAAGTACTATCTTATCAAACTTGAAACAAAGACAGTTAAAACTCACTTTGGCATGAAAAAATTATCGAAATAATATAGCCCTTTACCAATTACCTCAATCAGAACTACTTGTGTATTTCCGTGAGCTGTGAAATACACCTCGGATATAAGTGTAGGGTTACAATTTTTCGGGTAAATCAGCCTCCGTCATATAGCATCTTTTTTAAGCGTGCACGTGAAGTAGTTCAATGTGTACGGAAGTGTTTGACATCCTTTTAAATCATTTTGATCCGTAACTCATACGAAATGGCGAAATTATAAGTTGTCACATATAGAGTTGTTTCCTTAATCAAATTAAACGACTTTTCAGATTTCGCATTAAAGATCTATTTTTGAAAATGAAAGTGGAGTGACGTCATTCCGCGGATAACAATATGGGGTCATCCCTATTATATCAGAGGTGTTTTCATTGGATAAACCAGATGTGTTCAGATCGCCAAATACCTTTAGATTTTTTAATGGTCTTTTGACAATTTTTATTTCTTATTTCTGGGTGAGAAAAAGCAGGAAATGTTTCGATGAGTATTTTTTCATCTTTTTCCTTTTTTGAAATCAATCTCTCCTAACCTCATTTCCATTTTATTGTGATCTGCAATCTCTTATAATTTAGAATGATCATTCTGCAATACACTGATTTTTTTGCACTGATTAATTGACATCAATAGCATACAGGGATAGTGAAATATCTTTTTTTTATTAATTTGTCTATAAATGCTCATTTTTATCTTCACTTGGCGGTATAATGCATATAAAAGTTAATCTCATTAAGAATTATGTGTCCATTAAGGTTCTTTGGACAAGTTGGTCAATACAGACAATGGTTTTTGCCATCTCTGCCAAATTCTCACAGAGCAATGACAATGAAAGTAATTGCTAATTTCCTTTCATTAGGTTCTGGCTTAACCCTTATAGTGCTGGGACCGACTTCATGCTTATGCAAACAGGTTAGATCAAGGCCAACTGCCAAGTAAAATTGGCAGCTGGTCTGTGATCAAACCTGTTTACTTCTCTGGGTATCTTTCCTCATCAAAATTATGCAGATGTTTAAGGTTTTGGAAAGCAGATGACTCAAAAATCTATTTTTAAAAAGTTACCCAGCATTCTAAGGGTTAAAGATAAATCATTATGATTGTAAAATCTAGTTTCAGGTCAAGAAAAAATATGTGGTCCTGGTTTGGATATAGGAAATGTTTATGAAAATGGTGTTAACAACAAATAACTTAATGTTAAGCATTTTCTAACGAAAGTTTATAAGTAGAGGTAGTTGTACTTGTAATGAATGCAAGTTAAACAATTTATACATTCATCCACAAACCAACCATTTCTGAAGGACAACAGTTCAGAGGTAGAGCAATGGTCTTGGAACACAAGGGTCATGGGTTTGAATCCTGTGAGCAACCTTACATTAATCTACATTAGGGGCGAGTACGGTTTATGTCTCCAGGAAGCAGAATCGATATTAACCAATTCTCAGTTGTAAGAACTTGTTACATAACCGATGTAAAATGAATATGTTTAACTTAAGTAACAATTTCCTTATTAAGTAATTTTGAGAGCTGTTTAAATTGAAAGCAGCCACAGATGACAATTTTAAGATTGAGACTAAGACTTCCTCTTGAGTCTTTGAATATGGAGGAAAATATCGTGATTAAGGGAGATTGTTTGATTATTAAACAATTTTTCCTCTCTCTGACAGTATTTTCTTAAATATCTCACTGCATGTATGACAAGTATGAATATAGAGGAAAACATTTTGATAGAAGCGATTGTTTGTTTATGAAGCAATCTATCCCTTTTTATTTCCATTTTCTTAAGCATTTTGCTGCATTTATTATAAAATTGCTGTACATGAAGTACACGTATCGCAGACTGAAGCAAGTAATTTCGTCTATTGATGTCCTCAAATGGTGATTACTTTCCCCCAAGGGGGCTTTATAAACGCTTAACTATTGTCCTTCTACATACAGCTTAAAAATGCATTTTGCCTGGTTTACTTACTCAGACTGTCCTTTGGCAAGACCTCAACCTTTTGACGAATCAATAGGAGCCATAATTAAACTTAAAAAGTTTATAATGAGCAATTTCTCCTTTTCCCACAATGTTTTCGAGGGTTATCTGCAATAAACTGGTCAAATGTGGTTATTGTTTAGCAATAGGTTAAAGTTGTCCATATTTCGTAAATGGCTAATACACAATAAACAAATAAAGACACAAAGTACAGTCTAAATCATTTTATTTGTTTGGTACAAAGGTCCTAATAAATTATCGCACCTCCATACTTACTGCTTCTTTTTATACTCCTCTGGTAATCTTGTCATTGAAAAAGGATTTTCGTCAAGTTTGATTGGATTTGCCAATATTTATTTAACATCTTAGGATTTTTACACCAACATGAAATTATCCCTTTTTCTCCAATAAAAGTTCGGGAATGATTTCAGCAATAAAATGTTACTGAGATCCCTCTCAATAGCTTCATCATTTAACCTTATACCGAGTAATTCTTTGGTTGAAAACAACTCTCAGTCTTTAATTGAAAAATAAGATCTTGCTCAGTTAACTATTTTTTTCGAACTTCTACAATACTGAACTTCAACTTAAAAAATGGCAGACCTCTACGTAAGAAGTTTGAACTTCTACAATACTAAACTTCGAGTTTGAAGAATGGCAGACCTCCACATAAGAAGTTTGCTTCCTTCAATTTTGTTCTTCAAAATGCTATATTGTTGGTACTCATTAATATTATATTGTTAAGTGGACGACAGGGGTACAGAGGAAGAGCGTCGTCCTTATGTACTGAGGGTCCGGGGTTTGAACCTCATTAGGCGAGGTGAAAATTGCAGGGTCTAACCCACAAATCAACAAGAATCCTGGTTAAGTATCAAGGAAGCCGTGATGGAGGTTTACTTTGAACAAGCTTCAAACTTTCTTCACAATCAATATAAAACAACAATAGAAAACAACAATAGAAAACAACAATAGAAAACAACAATAGAAAAACCAGAGAAATTGGATGACTAACAATGAAACAGGATATATATCTAGGATGATTTGGAAATAACTGTTTTGATGTGCTTTTGTCTTTAACCATATCTGTGTTTATATGCACTTCTGAAAACTTACATGACTTAATTAATTAGAATGATTTCCTATTTCCAATAGTGAATATGTAATATTATAAATGATTATTTTAAAAGAATGTTTGTTATAAACCCATTGTAACCTTTTCTGCATCTTTATAGCTTACAATTGTTTTGCACTAAATGATAGATAAAAGGAAAGATCTGTATATTTTGTAAAGAAAACTAAATAAGAGTAAGTGACTGTAAAATTGAATCAATTATTTTTACCTGAGAAACCAAACTAAACAAGACCAAACTGTTTGTTGTTTTATATAATTGGCAAATTTTCTTACCCTTTGCAGATTTTGTCAGTTCTGAAATTTATCCTTATTTCAAATAAATGCTCTAGTTATTTGTAAATCTCTAAGAACCATTGGGATAAACGTATGATTAGTAGCAGTGTTTCCACATCGATCTGCTGTATATGTAGAACTGCACAATATTCATTTCCAGATGAAATAACTTATTTAATGATGAAAGATGACTTTAAATTTCCGTTGTGTTCATTAAGCATTAACCACAAACATTACCAAGCAGTGATTTGAACCTGGGACATTGGACACTAATAGTCTGACTAGGTGTTATGGTAAAAACAGTGAAAAATGTCAAAATTCTCAAATATGAAGAAATGTTAAAACTTTAAATGTTTTGAATAGATTATAGTAAGTAATTTTGCTCTTTATCATAGTGGGTTACATATGGATCAAAATTCCTCAATCAACAATGTGTGAATTCCGATGAAGGCATTTTAGTGAACAAAGATCAAAAGCCAGGTGAAGGTTATCTGGTAATACAAAATTTTAAATTTCCCAATAAAGCCATAGGGCATTGCTGGATTTAGACAAATTTTCTCCACTGACAGTGTTGTGTCAATCAGACGGTTGTCCACTTACTAGATCTTGTATGGGTCAGTGTAGGACCGTCTCATATATAAGAGGACATACCTGTATATTCATGAGTGTGATTAAATAGTTGTCTCTCTGAAATGAATTCTATTGGTATGAAGGCTTAGACTAATTGGAAATGCAAAGAGTATTTATTATTGGAGTGTCAATTTTTGAAAAGTGTTAAGATGGAATTTAAATTTGGAAAAATATTTAATTGGAGTTCGACTTGAGGAATGTTACTTTTGAATCATGTTTTTGTGTGAAAGTCTGATATTCCTAAGTAACCGTACTCAATGCCTATCAGTGAATGGAAGTACATCGAACTGGAGTGACACAATACCAAAACTGAATTGTTTTAACAACATATTAATATGACTTGCAGTTTGTCTCATATGTAAACAAGCACCTTTGAAATGAATATGGATGGGGAAAAGAGTTGACTTCAGCTAGGATTGATTTCATAGAGACCTTTAGATTGGACATAGATTGGTTATTATAGTGTTCAAACAGTGATACAGGGAATCAAAGGAATCATATATAATACTCTTTACAAAGCAAAATGATGTTGTAAATTGATTTGGTTTGCAGGGGGCCAAATGATGATTGAACTCTTTGAACAGCGATGGATATTATTCCTTTAATGATGTAGAAATCTTTGTTAGAAAACAATAAATAGCTTGTTGAGTCCATCCGTTCTTTCCTTCTATGTTTCAGAAGACATGTAGAGGATACATAAGATCTGGAATTGTTTGTCTTGCTGTAACTCAAAATAACACATATCTTTTTTTTTTAACTAAGAACTGAACATCTTCAATGAAGCTGATGATAGATTTATATGGCAGGAAAACCTCTGGCAAGTCCTAAATTGATAGAATTGGAGTTTCAAATTAAAAAAAGCAAAGCAAAAATTGTCTATTTCAAAAGTGTTTGGTACATGATTTTTTGGTAGAATAATTGTGACAGAAGGAAAAAATTGCTCATCAATTTTTCCTTTTTGTCACAATCTATTTCAAAGTCATCTGCTGCAAGTATGTTGAAGTTCGTAGATATGTAGGAAAGGAAAATGACAGTTATTTCTTTACTGACTAAGATGTGACGTACATTGACGAGTGCTTCCAAGCACAGCAGGACCATAATGCATAGCGAGAAATCAGACACCGAGATGAAACTTTCAGAAGGAAAAAAACACAAATTTATTGATTCTGATGCTTTTATGTAACTTGATCGTACTTCAGACCTGTTCCACTTGTTTTTTACTCCTTCAATCATGTGGATGTGGTTTAGTACACCTGATGTTGAAGACGACTCTGGGAACGATTGTGACATAAAGGAGAAATTTCTCACCTTGATCAATATGCCAAAGAAAATATGACGGGGGGGGGGGATGGTTTGATATGAGGACAGGACGAATATAGTTCACTGCAGTATTATCAGTTTGTCTAAAATTCTAAAGTTTTAAAGATATATTGGTTTCAAACGAATACAGACAGACAAACTTCTTCCAATCCTGATAGATGATCTTTGACTTTAGGCAATTTATGGAGTTTGTGCTTTAATGTGAAAAGAAATAAGTTATGGAATCTATATTCATTTTCCAATTATTAACTTGGATTCACTCCATTAGTTCCATTAGTTGTTTGTGCCTCTTTCAATGTCTATGTCTGTCTATGTCTGTGTGTTGGACATTTCAATCATTAATCAAGACACATTTGGATTTTATTTATCTGCTTCTAATAGCTTTTGAAGGTATCTTTGGAAAAAGGAGAATTTGGTCATTTCAGTAGTTTCTAATTCGGCTTTGCTTCGATATTTTTGCCTATTATTTATCCAAAGGCATGTTTGTTACCCCTTTCTCCAAAATTCTTTCATGTCTATTCATCTGCAGCTAAGGTCATAAGAAATCACTGTGATGAAAAGATGAATATATCCTGATAAGCAATCGCTCCATTTGCCTTTATGGTTTATGCACATTATCCAAAGAAAAAAAAGGGGGTTATGTTAATTTTTTGTTTTAAGCTGTTACTTTCAAATTGGACTGATTACAAAATGAAATTATAATGATGGAAAGGGTTCAATCACCAAAAAAAAAAATGCTTGCGCATTTTGTTGTTGGGTTGTACTATTGACTTACTTTTAACAGATGGTGCAAAAAAAGACTGTGACAAAAGAAGAAATTGCTTAGAATGTCCCTACATGCATGCTTCAACCACAGGGATATATATCATAATACCTTTATAAATGCTTTATTTCGCTTGCCTTTTTCATTTGATTTGGTTGGGTCACAAAATGCGAACAAAAGGGTGCTTTAAAGGGATTTAAGGAAGTTATCGTTTTAAAGGAAAAGACTTTTGAGTACTTGTTGAAACATTGCAAAAGCAGTGCTTATTGAGGTCTTCATATTTCCAGATTTTATTAAGGCAAGACAATTGACAATAGAAAGAATAGTTGCCAATACCTTAACCTTTATCAAACAACACACTTTTATTTCTCTAAATGACAAGGATTTGCTTGTTTACAATGTTGACAATGGAAGTCAAAATAGACGACAATATTTGGACAACATTCCTATCAAGTTATTTGGAAAATGGAGAAATTGCATATATGAGATTTTTTTCTCCTTTCCCAAGAGTTGTCTTCCAAGACACCCAAAATCCAGAGATAGTTTTGGTAAAGGTTGAAATATCTTCTTAACAGTAACAGTTGGGATGCCAAACTATTTTATCAAGGCGTAGACTTGAGAAGAGAAAGAAAAAAAAGTAACAACAACAGACAACAACAACAGACATTGATGGCCTTTTTGATTATCTTCTGTGTGACCATGTCAGGCTTTTTTGGATGAAGTGCATCTTGTAACCATGGCGATAGTGTGACATAACAAGGGAATAGTGTGACGAGCAGACTTTTTATTATAAGTTGCTTAGTATATTGGTCATAAAGTCGGATAATAAAAAAGGAAAAACAATTTTTAAATTAGAAAAACTATACTGACAATACACAATTGTCCATGACAATGTTGAAATCAAGACGTCATACCACTATTTGTCAGATGCGGGGGCATTCACTTGATTCAGGATTTCTGGGTAAGTAATCACTTAAACTATTACTTAAATAATCATGCACTTCAGGAGAATTTATAAATAGTTTTGGCTGAAGGATAGATTTCTACTTACAAGTAATCTATATCTTTCTCATGATGGTTTGAACTCTTTGTCAAAAGGACTTTTGATTTGTTTTCATGTTGTTTTTTGTTGTGCAAAGTTGCTTTCAAATTTGCCCATCTCAAATACCAATATCGATGAATGGGATAACAATAGGCAAATGTTTTTCCATAGGTACTTTCCTCAAACAGATCTTTATTTCAAGGAATCATTGAAAACAACTACACTTTTACAGCTATTAAGCATGATAAAAGTTTCTTTGTGGTTTGGGGCTGAACAATGTTACAAAAAAGCATATTGTTAGCATCTCTCTCTTTTATTTCTCTATTCCTTTCTTCTATATCTATGTAAATATTTTTGTCAGTCTGTATAATTTCATTCCTGTAAAAATAATTTCCAAACGTAAAGATATTTGTGGTACATGTATGATTGGCGAATAGTTGAATGACTATAAAGAAATATATACCATTATTGGCAACCAGAATTTGGCACCGGGTTCGTTATTCAAATAACGAACTCGATGCCATCTAATGGTAGTTTAACATTTAGATTAACATTACGAGCGTACGAAAATAAATGATAATTTAATACAAGTAGATACATGGCACTCGAATATGAGCTAGGGGTGTTGACCGTATGTGAGGGGTGTGTGTGTGTGTGTTTGTTGTAATGTATATTCACATTGTCTATACGCTTTTGTGTTGTATGTGTGTTTCTTCCTCCTTTGTATGAACGTATGTCATTGTGTGTACTTTATGCCTTATGAATGATATATGTTAGTGAATGTGTGTATGGGTTTAATACTAAAAGATATTGTATATCAATATGAATACATGTAAATGAATGTAAAGCTATGTAACTTTGTACTTGGAATAAAATTGTATAAACTGGAAAAAAAAAAAAAAAAAAAAAAAAAAAAATATTGTTAGCATCTCATCTTCAATAGGATTTATTTCTCATATTGCCACAAATAAAAGGTTGTGATAAATAACAGTTTCCGACATTAAACTGTTGTTAGATGTATATATTTTGGAACCAATGGCATATTCATTTCTTAACAAGTGCTGGAACCCATGGCATATTCATTTCTTAACAAATACTGGAACCAATGGAATAGTCTTTTCTTAATATGTGCTGAAACCAATGGCATAGCCTTTTATATATGCATAAATTTTCCTATTTATGTAATCACTGATATGGCATTACCATTGACCTTTGTCCTTGATAATTGTGTGTGTCTGACATCCTGTCATCTGCAATGTTTATAGTGGTCTCAGATTCAGTCATAGCTTTTAGTATGGGCAAGTTATTTTGGTGATATTTATTGATTGTTAGTATGAGCATGATATACAAACAATATACTTTGCTGTTCTGTGGAATAGATTATGCTACGAATGACTTTGACCAGACCAAACGGGGAATACTGTTGAAGCTATTGTAAACCACTTAACCCTTTCCCACACAACAATTTTTCGACTTTCCTAAATTGAAAGACGACATTTCAAAATAAGATGAAATTGGAAAATAATCTTCTGATAGGGTAGAATACATCGTGGGAAAAGGACAAATTGCTTGTTATGAGCAATTTCTCCTTTTCCCACAATGTTTTCTAAAGTCGTCTGCAACAATTTTCTTCCCATATAAACAGTCAGCACTGGTGCTAATCGTTAAATGTAATGCCCCCGCAAGATTTATCCTACTTTTCATGCAGGTGTTGCCCACAGGGGTGGCGAGATCATTTGTCCGTACTGCCCAGCTTGTCTTAAAGCCTTACAGACAAGTGAATCTTTACTGAAATTTTCTATACATGTATAACCATTGTACAGACAAGTGCAGAAAAACATTTTGCATTTACGGACAACCGAATTAAAATTGGATTTCGCCACATGTGCTGCCCCACAAAGTTCTCTTGTCCTTAAAGACATTTTTCAGAGTGACAAAATATCAATGAAAATCTGTCTTTTTGTTTTACATTCAAAGCATTGTGACATTATAGGGAGTTTTTGCAGAAAATGTAGTATATTAAATGATAGCTCTTATAAAAACCATTTGTTACATTTGCCCAATTTGACCTGTGATCATTATGATGAAATTATATGTTTATGCCTTCATCAATCAATTACGCAATCTTTTAAAGACATAATTTTATTTATTCCAATTGTGATGATTGATACTAAGATATTGGGTTGAGGATATTTGCTCTCCTCATAGGCGTAGGAGCGTTTTCAACATTTGGGGAGGGGGGCAACTTCAGATGATGACCAGTCTAAGAATAAATGTTCCTAAATTTTTCCATGACTATTCATGCATTTACAAATTCAATAACATTATAAGGATTAAAAGAAAGCGTATGAAAATGTGTATCTTTCATAAAAAAAAAAAAGAACAAAAGAAAAAAGGATATGCCAGGTCTTGATCTCACCGGAAATCAAATGTATTGATCTAAACAACAAATGTCAGCAACCAGGCTGTCACAGCCACGAATTCCAACTATTTTAAGCAGTCAAAGAATTAGATGATTCTTCAAGCTTTAGCTAACAATTGAAGACAATATATTGAGTCTGACTCCTGAGAACACGTTTTACAACACTGGTTTAGTCAATCAGAACTTCTCGGGTATTTTTGTGAGCTGGGTTTTCATTGGATAAACCCGACGTGTTCAGATTGCCATTTGCGATGATGACGTCAAAAAGATTTTGGTTATTGTTAGTAACAAAAGGCGAATTTACTGAGTATTAGATAAAGCACAAAAATACACATTTATTTTTATTCTGCTGTTAAATTTCGTTTCTTTCATTTTTCTTTTCAAATATCTTCATTTGCCATTGTGAATATTGGGGGCATATATAATCTGCCCCCACCCCTGGCCCCCCAGCTCCTACACCTATGCTCCTGTGGCAGAAAAAAGAAGAAACTAGCTGATAAGTACCTTTATTACAAAAACACAATACATTACAGGATATCTCTCTCTGATTATACAGTTGGGTTTTATTGTGAGAATATGCACACCATTTAAAGGTATCAGATTGGATAACATTGAATTTTCATCTTAACGCTGTATTTAAAGCAAACTCCTTGAGTGAATAATTTCATTGGTTGAATATCAGCCAATGAAATGGCATCAATTAAATATAGATGACTGATTGTTATCTGCATTTCAACAGGGTACAAGTTTCAGCCAGACTTGTTATCAGACGAGTACTTTGATTTTATAGTTTTATTGGGGGGTCCTGAGGGTTCACATCCTCCCAACGCCCTTATATTGTGTGATATATCACTGTTTATTACTGATACACTTCCCTTCTCTTTACAAACAACAATCCTTATAACGGTCCCGAAAGGGAATGTATTTGAAACATAAGCTCAAGAAATTTTGAACATTTCACAAATTTGTTTCTGTTGGGACTCATCAGAAAGGTTTGTCCAGACAATTCTAGCGTGGACTCACAATAAAGGGCTGTTTAGAAGAAAAGCAGAAAGTATCAATTGCAATAACCTTATTATCTGGTTCATATTTGTAAATTGGCATACCTGGTTCATAGTAGTAAATTGGCATACCTGGTTCATATTTGTAAATTGGCATACCTGGTTCATATTTGTAAATTGGCATACCTGGTTCATATTTGTAAATTGGCATACCTGGTTCATAGTAGTAAATTGGCATACCTGGTTCATAGTAGTAAATTGGCATACCTGGTTCATAGTTGTAAATTGGCATCAATTTAGTTAAAATTGACAATAATTGAGATAATTTAGAATGCTGAATAGCTGATAGTTGGAATATTGTTTTCTTATCGAGGCAAATGGACCAAACCTAAATGGTTTGTAAACTCGCTTTTTTTTCATTTAAAGATGAAAAAGGGTCCAGTTAAGGGATTTTTTCCCCTAGCTAATTTCTTGATTGTTTCTCTTAAACTTAAATTGTGGGTACTCAATAGAGTCGTCTCTATGAGACAACTAATGAGTACCCACATTGTTGGGTTTGTCTAAATCTACCTTGACATTACTTCATTACAGCATGCATAAGACCCATACACCCCTTATCCAGATAACTGGATAGAAATATTTGTTTTCATGATGGTGAAATGAGGAAGGGTGTTGGTTGTAAATGCAAACACTCTGTAAACCCATTCAGATATGGGATGTCATTATACTTTTAATATAGAAACAATAACCTATCTCACAAGATTGTTGTAGGCCCAGTGGCTTTACATTTCAATTTTTTTTTCCTGTTATGAGTTTCACAATCGTAATTTTGGAAAAATGATTGTATATGGATATCTATCAGCTATAAAAGGTTGTTGTTGTTGGTTTCATCTACTTTTCCTTCTTCCTATTCTTCTTCATCCTCTAATATTATGAGCATCATTTTCTCCTCCTTCCCTCCTCTTTCTCCTCCTCAGCTCTCTTTTGCTTATTGTTTTTTCCTTCATCCGTTTGCATACTCCTTCTTCTTCTACTTCTGTTTCTTCTTCTTATTTCCTTTTTATTTTTCTTTATTCCCCCCCCACTCCTTTTTGACATCTGCTGTTTCTTTGAATTTGAAATTCCATATGAGTCAATGTATTAACACTTCACACATTTCCATGGAATACTCAAGCAGCTATTCTAACAAAACAAGAATTTTGTTGAAATGATTGATAAGGTCACAGAATGCTGCCGGGCTTTCTTCTCCAGTCCATGCCATACGATGTCAATATCAAGACTTTATAAACGAACAAATATTACCTGCGGATGATTTGAAGTTTGTACGTACAGGAAACAAATTTCTGTAAGAGAAGAACAGATTGATTTTAAACTTGTCATAAAATAGTCTAATAACAAGGAATAAATGCCTTTAATCCTTTCCATGAGAGTATACAGGAGATACTTTAGAAACCAAATTTACAAAGTACCTTTCCAGCTTGCGTTATGGTTTCATTAACATTGGAATCATTGTGACAAAAGAAGAATTTGCCCATGATGAGCAAATAATATTTATTTCTTTTGTAACAAGTTTACCAAAAAATGCATGCTTCAAAGTTTAAATTTTAAGACATTTGTAAAAAAATAGTGTTATTATTACAAGTAATAAATGTCTTTAACCTTTTTCCTGATAAGAAAAGATTGTACATCAGATACTTTAGAAACGGTTTCTAAATTTGCAAAATACATAAATTTAGATTCATGAAAATTGAAATCATTGCTACAAGAGAAGAAATTGCTCATGATGAGCAAATATCGCGTTTTATCACAATGTTTCTTAAGAACATCTGCTTTCAAGTTTAGATTTTAAGTCATTTGCATAAGGGAAAGGTTTTGGCTTGGAAGACGTTTGAGATAAAAAGTCATTATTCCAGATAAAATGCTAGGCTCATTGTTTTGTTCTGGACACGGGGACGTACGGTCGGCATGGAGACGTCGCCAAGAATTTCTCATTATGACGTGGAGACTTTTCGTAAATAGATTTTCTTGCATACCTGTCTAGGGGGGAATTTAATACAGAGGGACATTTAAGCAGTGATTTGTAGATATTCTTTGCTGCCGTCTGATTTCTGCTGATTTGAGAGTGGTCACTGGAGGAGAGAGTAGTGTGTGTTAATTGGTCAATTAGTAAAATGGTGTCATTTGACCGTTCTTTTTTCCCATTCCCTCTCTTTATTTTGTGACTGGTGGGATTTAAATAGCAGATGATAGTTTCTAAAGATTATTGTTTAATTTCTAATACAAATTCTGTGATGTCTGATGTATACAAATTTTGTGTTATATATCGGAAATCATCGTGAGAAAGGAAGAAATAACTTGTTATGAGCAGTTGCTGAAGAAATTATTTGTGAAGATGTTTGAGTTTTTCCTTCATGTTACCAAAGTTTGTTACATTTCCTGTTGCACCTGATTTGTTGAAACAAGTATTTGTAAGGTTTTGGTTTGTAAGGTTTCAGTGTTATGAAATTGATCGGATCTGTGCCTGGAAATATGACCCATGTTGACAGTTAGCATTGAAGTTGATGTTTTGTGAAGAATCTATTATGTGTGCTGAAAACATGTTGTGCCTTGCAATTCATATAGTGCCTCGCAATTTAAAAGTATTTTGTCATGACAATTGGTGTGTGATATTTGTTTTATAAGAAAAACATACTGAAAAAGGATTTACTTACATTGAGGTTTTTCTTTTGTTGCATTGTGTTCAACATTTCCTCTTTTTATAGTTACTTGAAGGTACCGGGTTCACGCCCCATTGACACCTGGTTTCGTAGGAGTGACCTTTGGCAAATCACTTCAGAGCCCTAGCTTAGTACTAGTGGATCCAGAATAGCAATTACATTACTGAAAAATTGTTGAAAAGGCATAAAACATTATATGAAAAAACAACACAATTTCATTGGTTTAGTTTCTTAACCATTGCTTCATTCCAAACTCTAATAGTTGGCTGTATCCCTGCTATCTGATATCCTATTTTAAAGAGAAAAAGACTGGATACCTGGGCTTTCTTTATAGACGCAATTAGATCTAATTAGCATCTTCCTTGCATTACCAGATAGTTTAGTTAACCCACCCATTCAAACCAGGATTTATTACTGTTCCCATATTCAAAGCATAGATTACAAAAAAAGTGCAACGAAAAGGTATATTTTATCTATGGTATCTTGAAGAATGGGGGTGGATCAAGGAATTTTGATTCGAGTGTGGGGGGGGGGGTACAAATTAGTTTGGGGCCAAGAGAAAGGAAACTGATTTTGTCATACTTATGAACTAATTCATATTACATGGTTATTGACTTAAATTTAGAATCTTCACAATATTTCATATGAGCTAAGTGCTTGTGAAGGTTTTCTTTTACTTTCCATACTTAGTTCCAATAATCACATGGCTCTTGTTACCATTTCATGTACATAAATAGGCATACTTCCTTCTTTAAACAAAGCATTTATGAGTTAATGGTTGCTATAACATCCACTTTGAATCACTTAATATTGTATTAAAACATTGTTTAGAAATTTTGTTGCAGTATAAGGCCTATGATCTCAAAATGTATTTAAGTAACTATGGTATATTGTTGCAGTATTAGGCCTATGCTCTCAAAATATATTTAAGTAACTGTGGTATATTGTTGCAGTATTAGGCCTATGCTCTCAAAATATATTTAAGTAACTGTGGTATATTGTTGCAGTATTAGGCCTATGATCTCAAAATGTATTTAAGTAACTATGGTATATTGTTGCAGTATTAGGCCTATGATCTCAAAATGTATTTAAGTAACTTTGGTATATTGTTGCAGTATAAGGCCCATGATCTCAAAATGTATTTAAGTAACTATGGTATATTGTTGCAGTATTAGGCCTATGATCTCAAAATGTATTTAAGTAATTATGGTATATTGTTGCAGTATTAGGCCTATGATCTCAAAATGTATTTAAGTAACTATGGTATATTGTTGCAGTATTAGGCCTATGATCTCAAAATGTATTTAAGTAACTATGGTATATTGTTGCAGTATTAGGCCTCAGATCTCAAAATGTATTTAAGTAACTATGGTATATTGTTTTAGTATTAGGCCTATGATCTCAAAATGTATTTAAGTAACTATGGTATATTGTTGCAGTATTAGGCCTATGATCTCAAAATGTATTTAAGTAATTATGGTATATTGTTGCAGTATTAGGCCTATGATCTCAAAATGTATTTAAGTAACTATGGTATATTGTTGCAGTATTAAGCCTATGATCTCAAAATGTGTTTAAGTAACTTTGGCATATTGTTGCAGCTAGGCCTATGATCTCAATATGTTTTTGAGTAATTATGGTATATTGTTACAGTATTAGGCCTATGATCTCAAAATGTATTTAAGTAACTATGGTATATTGTTGCAGTATTAGGCCTACGATCTCAAAATGTATTTAAGTAACTTTGGTATATTGTTTAAACTCGAAATCCTTGCCCAACTTTGAGTGTTTTAAGTGTAAGTAACAAAGTTAAGTGGTAATCTAGAATTTAACTGATACTCAACATATTTTGCTCAAACTTAGGTTTAAACAATGATTTTGAGTAATACTAAATACTGTTTCAAGTGACATGATGTTGATGAACATTTCAAAAGTGGCTTTCATTCCCATCTTGATTGGGATTTTATAATTTGTTAAAACAGTAAAACTGTCCTAAACACATAACTGTTAATGCCATCCCCTTGATAAGAAAGTGTTTTTAAGACCTCTCCTAGCTCCATAAAGCATAGCATTTCAAGCAAAGATGTTTACTTTCAAGGCGTTATATAGTTAACAAATAACATAGATTTAAATGACCTTAACAAAGTTTGAAATGAACTTACAGAATTTGATCTAATCAACTTTGACCTTTTGTTACGTAATATCTTATTTTGATGCGCCTGCATCAGATGACTTTAGAAACTATATTGTTTGTGCCAAGCAATGCCTCATTTTAACCTATTACCAAACAATAGCGACATTTGACCAGTTTGTTGCAGACGACTCTGGAAAACTATGAGGGAAAAGGAGAAATTGCTCTAACGAGCAATTTCTTCTCCTTAAAAATGTTTTCTCCTCTATCACTAAGATTATGTTTCAAATTCATGACATTTTGAAATGTCATCTGCAAACTCTTTCAATTTGGGACTGTCGAACATTTGGCGATTGGGAAAGGGTTAAGGCAAGTTTTTTTCTTGCCAATATCATAAACACATGGGGCCCGTTTTACTAAACAACTTACAGAAAATGTTTGCGTGCGTAAGTCATAATTGATTAACATGGATAATATCTTCAATGAAAGTACAATATTGCAATGTGACACGTCATTGGAAGCGTCTCGGAGAGACGATTCCAATGATGTGTTACTTTGCAATATTGCTTTGCCAAATATTGAAATAAAAGGACTTGTTGTTTTAGACTTACGCAAATCTTAAGCGTAAACTGTTTAGTAAAACGGGCCCCTGGTTTTCCCTAATACTAGTTTTGGTCATCTGCCGTTGTTTTGAATTTGGACAAGTCACAAAATCATTTAGAAAACAAATTACTGAGTTTCAAAATATGTTTCAAACCATTTTTAGTAACAGTTCATTGTATGAAATGAAATATTTAATAGTTGAAGAAAACTTTGTCACAAAAATTGACAACTTTCATGTTTTCTACAACAGTTGACTTAATAAGAGCAATATCTTGCTTAGTTAAACTATAATGGATATCATGGGCAACTTGGTGCAGTGCAATCCTTCAATCCTATTGGCTAAGAAAAGTGTCTAACCCGGATCCAGTTCACTGATTGGTCGCCCCGTTCAAGATGAAGAAGAAGTGGCATGACATATGCCAACGGGTGAAACACAACATGGAGAGTGGGATGTATGATAGGTGCGAGGGGAAAGGTGTGTTTGGTTGTTGTAGTTGTTGTTTCACCCCTTAGAATGCTGGGTATTTTTCTAAAAATAGATTATTGTGTCGTCTGCTTTCCAAAACCTTAAATATCGGCTTAATTATGATGAGGTAAGGTTAAATCAGAAGCAAACAGGATAGATCACAGGCCTGTCGCCATCTTTACTTGGCGGCTGGTCTGGATCCACCCTGTTTGCATAAGAATGAAGTCGGTTCCAACACAATAAGGGATAATTTATAAATCATGTTGCCCTCCCAAACCCAATAGTTTAGTTTAAATTTATTTATTTACAGTAATTACAAACAAATCTGTACAACTTGGAATAATCACTCTCGATTCTGCTTCCTGGATACATGACCAGTACTCGTGTCAAATGAAACACAATAGAGCATTACCTCAAAGGTTCTTTTTAACGTCAAAAAAGGCTTCTTGGATCATGTGATATCATGTTCTGTTATCTCAAAAAAGTGTTTTTGTAATGAGAAAGGTTTGGTTAGACCAAATGAACATATTTTATTTAAAAAAGATAAACAATATATATATAAACATCACAAATATAAGTTGAAACTGATTAGGAGAAAAGCTTATAGCTTATAAAGTTCCTCTCCTTGTTTGCTGTTTGGATTTAACATGAAAATCTTATAATGCAATGCTTTTACAATCTGACACAGAAATCTTGTGCCAAAAGGATGAATTACTCCATAACCCTTTCCCAAACAATAACGACATTTGACCACTTTGTTGCAGACGACTTTAGAAAACATTGTGGGAAAAGGAGAAATTGCTCGTAACGAGCAATTTTTTCCTTTTCCCACAATGTTTTCTGCTGTATCAGAGGATTATTTTCAAATTTCATCACATTTTGAAATGTCGTCTGCAAACTCTTTCAATTTGGGACGCTTCATCACATTTTGAAATGTCGTCTGCAAACTCTTTCAATTTGGGACGCTCGAAAATTTAGTGTTTGGGAAAGGGTTAAAGAGTTATGCATCCTAAAATAGTGACACATTGCTTCACCCTATCTTATGGCATGCAGTTACTTTTTTGGTCTTCCTCCATCATTATGTATTTAGTATCGCACCATAACTGAAGTAATGTTTATGGGATGCAAAACCTATATAAATAATATTTCTATCAACATTAAAAAATATATTTTTTTCTTTCTTGATAATTTGATTTCTCTGCTTACCAATGGTTCAATGCACGACTACAGTAAGTGCTTCATAAACACTTACTGTAGTCTTGCACTGAATCCTTGTTATGCTTTCAATATTGACTCGTCAGAAATTCCCTAAATGAAGGAAATGAGATAACAAGAAAGGTGTTTTCTTTTGTGTCATCAGTCTGTACATATTCGTTTTTGGGTTTATCAGGTTATAAAACAATTGGTTTCATGTAGCTGAAGATTTAAGAAACTATTTTAAAAAAGAAGCCATGTGTCTTTCTTTTCCCCAAACTCTATTCCTGTCATCTGCTGATACTTTCAATTTGGACTGGTCGCAAACATTTGTAAAAGGGAATGTATTCATATTTCTTATCATTTTTTGCTGATTCATTTTACTTCATATTTCGTAGGCAACAAATATTCAATATCAGTTCATTTATAAAAAAAACAATATTATTTGTTTCCTAGTTGGTTTTTTTTACTTCATTTCCCAATCTTTTTTTTTTATATATAAAAAGCAATATTTCTCTGTTATTTCCGTAAACCTTTCCCTCTTCAGAACAGGAATTGTTGCAAAGGATGCACCTAATTCCACAAGCAATTATTTCATTAGTTGTTCCTACCATAACTTCGAGAGGTACAAGTTTAATTGAGGGTCTGATCCAAAACTATTGTTAGTCCTTCAAGGATTTACGAGTCTTGCATTGCCCCTTCATAATGGTACAAGTTTAATTGAGGGTCTGATCCAAAACTATTGTTAGTCCTTCAAGGATTTACGAGTCTTGCATTGCCCCTTCATAATGGTACAAGTTTAATTGAGGGTCTGATCCAAAACTATTGTTAGTCCTTCAAGGATTTACGATAGTCTTGCATTGCCCCTTCATAATGGTACAAGTTTAATTGAGGGTCTGATCCAAAACTATTGTTAGTCCTTCAAGGATTTACGATAGTCTTGCATTGCCCCTTCATAATGGAACCTCTGGTTGTCTCTTCAGTACTCTTTACAGGAACGTAGGCTATCCACGCTCTAGTGGTAAGAGTACTGAACTTGAACCCAAGAATCGCCCCTTGTTATGGGTTCAAATACATTTAGATTTCAATTTTCGTGAGCAGTAGTCTCCTGACTGACTAACTATATAACACACATTCTTCCTGTCTTGTTTGGCCCTTGTGTGTAGTTAAGAAAGGTTTCTTTCTTCATCAATTATAAACCACTCATAGCAATATAACTGAAGAATTGTTGATTTGATGTGATCCCAACAAAATAAGTGATGTGATCCCAACAGAATAAACACTGAAAACCAGTGATGAAATGAAATGCTTTTTATTTGACTTTTTCCAGATCATATTACAAGTTCTCTTGTGCTTTATCTATTCATTAATATCGCAAACATGACCAATATTGCTTTTTTAACCCTTTCCCAAACGCCAAATTTTCAACAGTCCCAAATTGAAAGAGTTTGCAGATGATATTTCAAAATGTGATGAAATTGGAAAATTACCTTCGGATAGGAAAGAAAACATTGTGGGAAAGGAAAAACTGCTTGTTACGAGGAATTTCTCCTTTTCCAACAATGTTTTCTAAAGTCGTCTGCAAGAAAGTGGTTAAATGTTGTCATTGTTTGGTAAAGGGCTAAGTGGTGCCTGTTTCAGATACAGCATGTTAGTACTTTAATGTTCTGTATATATATTTCAACCCAATACAAGAAGCTTTTTTTTTTAAAATTTACTCTTTAATAATTTCCCATCTCATGACTGAAATCGTTTGTCAAACTCAGGTGGCATATTTCCTTCATTTAGATGAATTGCCACAACAAAATAGAGTTCTAATTGATGATTCAATGCATGCTGGCATTACAAAAGTGAAAGACCTAATATTGTATAGCATTGAAGCCTAGAAGTACTTTATTGCTTCATATGGATATTACTTCCTAGATGTCTAATCCTCTTTTGTTAAAGTAGTCCTACTTCTTTCCTGGCGAAATACCTAATTGATTTCCAATTAATGAGCACCAGAGAAGTTGGGTATTTAAAGAGCTAGCTTACATTTCGGTTCAAAACCTTCGCTATGTGTGCACACTAGAATTATTTATATGATTTTAATGAATTCCAATAATCTAGGGTTTGGTCATATTTTATTGAAGTCACAAGAAACTATTTGGAAAGGGGTTCTTTTTCATCCATTATTATTTGCTATTTGAGTCTGTTTAATCAGGACAAGAAATGTTATCTTTTTTCCACAGTAAATATTGCCTGAAATCGGAAAGAAAATGTTACTTTTGATACATTGTAGTTGTCCTCTGCTTTCTCTCTCAATTCAGACCATTCACAGTCTCCATTCAAATCAGTTTATGAATTTAGAAACCATTGTGATAAAATGGGAAATGATTTAATCATTGCTTTCAATATTTTGTAAATGTACTCTGGTATTCTGTTTGCTTTTTGATGAGGTAAAAAAATCCCTTTTAGTGAATTTGTGAATGATGGCTGTCAATCTGTTTTAGATGATTTCTTTAATTTTTATAGTTCATAAAATCTTACTTTCCATATATTGTAAATGCAGTCTGATTTTCTGTTTCCTTTTCACAAGGCAGAACATTCCATATTAGAGATTCCTTGAAAGAAGGCAGTCAATCTGTTGTATATGGTGTAATGTTCAAATTAGAGAACCTAATCCATTGTTGCAGAGAACATTCTGGTATATTTATATAGACAACACAACTGCCCAGCTAGTGTATGACAGTGTTTTAATTTCACTGATCGGATGTGTTTGTGTCTTTGAGCTGTTCATCTGCTTGGTTGGTTACATTGGTGGCAGTGGTGGGATGAAGACTTCTATCGAAATGGCCTTTCCCAAGTATTTCCCACAGGCCAATACTCAGGACGAGTCTTTTCGGAGGTGGGAGTTATGTAACAATCGTTGAACGTTAATGGAAATAAGGGAACCTAATGCATTGTTGTAGAAAACATGTTTGTATATATATATATATATATATATATATAGACAACACAATTTGAGGGTTCGCTGCAAAACTATAGTAAGTGCTTCATAAACATGAAGCACTTACTATAGTATTGCATTGAACCCTCGAATTGCTCCTTGTGTGACAGTGTTTTTCACTGATAGGTGGTGTTTGTTTTTTGAGAGGTTCATTTAATTTGCTGGGCTCGTTACAATGGTTTCAATTTTTTCAGTTCATTCAAAACCTTTGTCCAAAATTAAACCGGATGTTTTTTTCATGTGCAGTCTCCTTGAAGTTTGATGGGTTAACCTCTTCTTCCATTATACGTAACTTTGGCTCATCCGAATTCTTTTATTAATTCTTTGTGTTTGACATCATATCAACATTATTTCAGTTTTGTTGCAATGCCCCACCCTTAGGCTATGCTATTTTGAGGCAAGTGTTTTACCCTTTGATATTTCCTTTTGTAACTAGATATATTGCAAGTTTGAGGAAACTCTTGATAATGATTCTCGTTTTTTGTGAAATAAGATGAAAGGATTATCTCTAGAATATTGATATTCTATGCTTCTGATATGCAGGTTTTGTATGGAGAAACACTAGATAGGATCTTTTTACTAATTGTGCTTCCTCCATGTTCCAGTGTTTCAGCATTTAAAAAATGATCTAATTGTTTGTCATAAATGCTATTTCCTCTCAAATAAAAAACAACTACAACAACAACCTGGTTTTAAATCCATTAAAAGTGCTTCTTCTCAGATGCGAGGAAATTTGGAAGTTAAGAATTGAATCTTTCATAAACTGCACAGCAGCTGTACTTTTGTATGAAACACACTCAAGAAAAGTCATTTGAAGCAACCTTTTAAAATATGTATACAGTGACTTAACATGTATTTTAACCCTTTACCAAAGGACAAAATTTTCAACTGTCCCAAATTGAAAGAGTTTGCAGCCAGCATTTCAAAATGTGATGAAATTGGGACTGAATCTTCTGATAAGGCAGAAAACCTTGTGGGAAAAGGATAAATTGCTTGTACAAACACAGACGCACACTGTTATTAATCCAAAGATAATTCAGTTACCCTTTTAACCCTTTACCAAACACCAAAATTTTGACTGTCCTAATTTGAAAGAGTTTGCAGACGACATTTCACAATGTTATGAAATGGAAAAATTATCTTCTGATAGGGTAGAAAACATTGTGGTAAAAGGAGAAATTGCTCATAAAGAGCAATTTCTCCTTTTCCCTCAATGTTTTCCCAAGTCATCTCTAACAAACTATTAAAATGTCACTATCATTTTTAAATGGGTTAAGAGTTAACAAACCAATACTTTTTTCAGTAAGCGAAATTTGTAAACTATGAAAAATGGAATAAATATGACGATGAATAAGAAGTCATAATCATGTAGATTCAATTTTTATCAATCAAATCTCTTTTTTACGTTTATTGTTATTTTTGATTGGTCACAATAATATGAAGCTGCCCAGCTAAGAAAAGGGTGATAAATTGAATTTGATAGACATGTCTGATTACTTCCTTTTGAAGACAAATGCTTTACAATGATGGGAAGTCAGTGACATCTGGGGCAAAGTCAATGACCTGAACGTTTTTTCATTTTAACTATTAAACCATATTCCCTCATGATGATTTTGTCTTGTCCAAATAGAAAGCAACTGCTTTGAAGGATTCTAAAATTCTTGAACATGTTCAAGAATAGGTTTGTGTTCATGAACTGCCATTTGTTCATGTCTGTTCAAGAAGTTCATGAACAAAGTTCTTGATTCCTTTGCAGGGGTAAACACAATTTTGATGTCTGAAAAAACATTATTTTGCTATAGAGGTTCAAATCATTTACATAAAAGGAGAAAGTGCTCTTCATGACCATTTTCTTTTTTTATACATTTCTTTTTATATTGTCTCATAAAAGTGCCATGAAATGGAGAGAATATTATGAGGTTGAAAGGATATATTTTTGTTGTCAAAGGTTCATTGATTACCACTTAAAATAACATGGCCCCTTTAATGCCTTTCTTGGTTCAAGACACACTACTGCTAGAGTTGAATTGTCATCAAATGGTAGTCTTCTGGCTATAAAAGCTAACAGTTCTCGCCAGTTTGACCAGCAGTTCTCGCCAGTTTGACCAGCAGTTCTCGCCAGTTTGACCAGCCCTTGAAGGCATGCAGTAAACCTGGCATTCTCATAAATCATGAAGCTGGGCATCTCAAAATGTCTGGAATACTGTTGATCCTATGTTAAACCCTATCAAAGAAACTAAAGTTAAGTGAAGGGGTGTTCGTCCATTATTTATTAGCCTAGCATGACTATGTTGCTGGAAATTTGTTGATGCAATAGTTAACCCAATAAAAACAAAACACATAGGCAGGTGGGCTTAATCAAGTTGAATTGAAGGAGGTAATTAATTTGTTTGCAATCTCAGGATTTTATTTCTGGCTGCTGTTACCTGGAAACTTTATCAATAGAAAAAGAGAAATTGCTTTTATGAGCAATGTCCTTTTTTTGGAACAATGTTTTCCATTTAAAAAAGCAAATACAGTCAAATGTGTGTTAAGAGGCCAGCCTATGGAACAGAGCAAATTGGCTGTTTAAGACAGGGTGGCTGCTTAACACAAGTTGATGTACACTATAAATCTAACAAAGGGACTTTCTGTAGTGGTTGTTTAAGGCAGGTTGACTGCTTAAAAGTGTGGCTGCTTAACACAAGTTAGACTGTACTTCTAATCTTATTACAGTATTATTTAATGTCTGCAATTTTCTGACTTGGAGATGATTGAAAAGTTTAAAGTTGACTATCTTTGGAAATTCAGCCTACAGCATTTCTATATCATATAACCCTTAAAGTGCTGGGACAGACGCAATGCTTATGCAAACAGGTTAGATCCAGGCCAGCTGCCAAGTGAATTGGCAGTTGGCCTGTGATCAAACCTATTTGCTACTCTTGGTATCTTTCCTCTACAGAATTATGTAGATATTTAAGGTTTCTGAACGCAGACGACACAAAAAATCCATTTTTAGAAAATTACCCAGCATTCTAAGGGTTAAGGTGCATTTCCATAAATCACCAAGGAAAGGTGAATGAGAAAAATAATGTCATAAAACTTAAACACCAATAGACCAATTTATACACATATTCTTTTAAGAGTATGCAAATGACTTGAAAGTCATTGTGAAAAAAAATGGAATTGCTCATTACCAGCAGTGTTGTCTTTCATTACAAATTGAAATATGATAGATGGTCATAAGTAACACCTACAATGTCTGATTGGTGTTTGCTTCATAGGCCTCCTCAAAATGGAAAGCCGGCCTCTTATTCCAAATATAAATGACAACCCTGTATATATAATAAATCAATGAGATGTGCTTGGACAAGTCATCAATTCTCATTCCATTAAAACAGTGGAATGACATCTAATCACATCTAATGTGATGTTCTTGATCAGATATTCATGTTTGTATTGTTTCTATTTTCAGAGAAGGGTGGCGAGTCCGCTCCGATTCCAACAGGAAGTCAGTCACTGAGTAAAGCAACCGGTTCCAAGTATTCTGGAGGTAGCAAAGGACAGGGAACCAAGCATTCCAAATCAGGGGTAAGTAACAAGACTTTTGATTGGTTAGATTGGTGTTGTTGTAGTGAATTATTATTAATGAAAGTTTGAGGTTACGTTGCTAATTAATTTGGGTGTGTTAGTCTGTTGTTTTACAATACTGAAAGACATATCAAGAGACCAGGAGCTTGTCTCACACAGATTCATAAATAGGCATCTATGTTTAGAACATGGTGGTATGTCTTGAATCTCAAAGCGTTTTTTTTTTTTGTTAAAATATAGACATGTGTTTTAAAGTATCATAATGATAATGCAGGTATGACTCATTTTCTGTTCATGTCTCAATTAAAGCTTTTCTTGGGAACTTTCTTCCTCTTCATATTTACATTTACGATAAAGTTCAATGCATGACCCTTGGTGAGACAGGCATGGTAAAAATGTCTGCCATTCCTTCACCAACATTCTTGATATTGGATCTTATTGGGATTCACATTGAAATGTTTTAAGTTAAATTTTTGGTAAATTTAGGGAGTATCATAACACATGCCATTTGTATTGTCTTTATAAGGCTTTTTTACTTCCTATTATAGACAATATCTAAAATCTTTGCATCTAATAAAGGAAATAATGAAAGTTTGCTACAGCTCAGAACTGGTTCTTGGTGTTTTTCATATTTTAGAACTGCTTGGAAATATAGGTAATAGTGTGGAAATAAGTTCGGAAAGTTGATAGCTTATTTCTTTTTAAATAAGTTAAAAACCTTTTCCCAAACAACAAATTTTCGACTGTCCCAAATTGAAAGAGTTTGCAGACGACATTTCAAAATGTGATGAAATTGTACAATATTCTTCAGAAAGAGCAGGAAACCTTGTGGGAAAAGGAAAAATTGTTTGTTACGAGCAATTTCTCCTTTTCCCAAAATGTTTTCTAAAGTTGTCTGCAACAAAGTCGTCAAATGTTGGTATTGTTTGGGAAAGGGTTAATGGCAATGTAATGCTCAATCAGGTGTCTTAATTGGTGGCTTCAGTGAAGCAAACTCTGTTATATAAATTTACTTAAAGAAGGTAGAATAGGGATATTTTGGCCAAATTTAGCATACTGGCTATATCAATATATTGGTGTCAGACAGAGATTTGCAGTAGACAACTAAAATGATTTCCTGAACCTCTTCACAGAACTGCTTAACCCTTTACCAAACTCAAAATTTTCGACTCCCAAATTAAAAGAGTTTGCAGACGACATTTCAAAATGTGATGGAATTGAAAAATAATCTTCTGATAGGGCAGAAAAAACATTGTTGAAAAAGGAGAAATTGCTCGTTAAGAACAATTTCTCCTTTTCCCACAATGTTTTCCAGAGTCATTTGCAACAGACTGGTTAAATGTTATTATTGTTTGAAAGGGGTTACTCAGTGTCCTAGTGGTGGGGGGCCCCAGTGTCCTAGTGGTGGGGGGCCCCAGTGTCCTAGTGGTGGGGGCCTCAGTGTCCTAGTGGTGGGGGGCCTCAGTGTCCTGGTGGTAGGGGCCCCAGTGTCCTAGTGGTGGGGGGCCTCAGTGTCCTAGTGGTGGGGGGCTCAGTGTCCAGTGGTTGGGGGGCCTCAGTGTCCTTGTGGTGGGGGGCCCCAGTGTCCTAGTGGTGGGGCCTCAGTGTCCTAGTGGTGGGGGCCTCAGTGTCCTAGTGGTGGGGGGCCTCAGTGTCCTAGTGGTGGGGGCCTCAGTGTCCTAGTGGTGGGGGCCCAGTGTCCCGTGGTGGGGGCTCAGTGTCCTTTGTGGTGGGGGCCCTCAGTGTCCTGTGGTGGGGGCCCTGCGTCCCAGTGGTGGGGGGCCCCAGTGTCCTTGTGGTGGGGGGGCCTAGTGTCCTTGTGGTGGGGCCCCAGTGGTCCTTGTGGTGGGGCCCAGTGTCCCAGTGGTGGGGGGCCTCAGTGTCCCAGTGGTGGGGCCCCAGTGTCCCTGGGGGGCCCAGTGTCCTGTGGTGGGGGGCCTCAGTGTCCTTGTGGTAGCGGGGCCTCAGTGTCCTTGTGGTAGGGGGGGCCTCAGTGTCCTTGTGGTAGGGGGGCCTCAGTGTCCTTGTGGTAGGGGGGCCTCAGTGTCCTTGTGGTGGGGGGGCCTCAGTGTCCTTGTGGTGGGGGGGGCTCAGTGTCTTTGTGGTGGGGGGGGCCTCAGTGTCCTTGTGGTGGGGGGCCTCAGTGTCCTTGTGGTGGGGGGCCTCAGTGTCCTTGTGGTGGGGGGCCTCAGTGTCCTTGTGGTGGGGCCCCTGTGTCCTTGTGGTGGGGGCCCCAGTGTCCTTGTGGTAGCGGGGCCTCAGTGTCCTTGTGGTAGGGGGGGCCTCAGTGTCCTTGTGGTAGGGGGGCCTCAGTGTCCTTGTGGTAGGGGGGGGCTCAGTGTCCTTGTGGTGGGGGGTCTCAGTGTCCTTGTGGTGGGGGGGCCTCAGTGTCCTTGTGGTGGGGGGCCTCAGTGTCCTTGTGGTGGGGGGGGGCTCAGTGTCCTTGTGGTGGGGGGCCTCAGTGTCCTTGTGGTGGGGGGGCCTCGGTGTCCTTGTGGTGGGGGGGGCCTCAGTGTCCTTGTGGTGGGGGGGCCTCAGTGTCCTTGTGGTAGGAGAAGAGAACTTGACATCACAAAAGGTCATGGTCTCTCTATGTCTCTCTGCAAGTTCAGATCCCAGTGACAGCATTTGGATTTTCATGAAAGTTGGTCTCCTGACTGACTCGCAAAATCTGGATGGTTCTACTCAACTGAACCAGCCCTTTTGGGCAGTGAGTTATGGGGCCTTCCACCATCATTTAGAGTCATACTTTACAACATAACTGCCCGAATGTTGACTCGATTTAAATAAGTAAAAGATATCTGCTTAATACATAAGAAACAACCAACAACTTAGGTCACAGGGGTTGCGAAATCTGATTTTTATTTCCTTGTCCGTAAATGTCAAATTCTTTTTCACTTTGTATAATAGCTATATAATAAATTTATGTAAGAGTGACTAACTTCTTTATTTCTTCTCATAATTCTATATTTGTTAGGATTCACTAGAATCGTCACAGTGAGAATTATTTCTCCATTTTTAAACAATGATTCTAGAGTCATTTAAAAAGTCACTTATCCTTTTTGGAAATATTTGTTTACTTATCATCATCGATAGTATAGCTCGGAGAGATGAAAGCTGTAGTTTATGAAAATGACATTTTCATTTTGAAATTATTATGAAATGTTTCAAACAAAAGATGTTTATCTCAAGAAATTCAATATATTGTATTAATTGTCTCTTATGTCTTCCTGTTAATGGGATTGCATGAAAATGAGATGACATTTCTATAGATTAACACATTCCCTTCATGGTAATTTGTGCCTGGTCCAATTTGAAAGCAACATCAGATGAAAAATAGAATGACAAAGGAACAACTGTCTATTCTGTAGAGTCTATCTTGACATGAGCACTTTATCCTTTTGTAATAGTGGTGTCTAGATATTTTCTGCAACAGACGTTGTTAAGTGAGGTATTACTGAATAAGGGGTTGAATGTTTGAAACCATGATCAAAAGTTCAAAAATGATTCTAGCAATGTGTGGTTTGGTTAGCAATATGTAACATAGAATTGTTTTTCATGTTAGACATTTCAATTTTTAGAATTTAAAGGGATACTATTCTGTACAAGGGGAGTGGTTATTACTCTAGTTCATTTGTTTTCCACATTCTGTCATAGATGAACCGGCGCGAATCGATGATTGGGCGCGCTCATTCAGTGCTCGAAGCGCCGGCTAATAAACAGCGACGCAGCTCCCTTCAGCTTCCTTTTACAGCCTTTTTCCCGTCCCCTAAAATAAATGGGGACGCTTCTAGAATGAGTGATGATTTAGTTGTAAGTTAAACATAAATTTGTGCAACCATTGCATAATTACCCCACCCCTCACTACACCCCATTGATATTGTGTATTTAAATTGTACTAGTGCTATATATTATTTATATATTGTACTTAATCCTTACTATGCTGGATAATTTTCTTAAAACAGGTTTTTGTGTCATCAGCTTTTCAAAACCATAAATATCTGTTTAATTTTATAGAGGAAAGACAATCAGATTAGCAAACAGGTTAGATCACAGGCCAGCCACCAATTTACTTGGTGGCTGGCCTGGATCTAACCTATTTGCATAAGCATGAAGTAGGTTCCAGCGCTATAAGGGTTATAGCTTCGCTCATCTTTTAACCAAACAATCAATGGAGCGAGCCACTATGGTCTAAAAGCTAGAATAATGAACTTGAATCACATGGCTGTTCTTTAAGTGTGGGTTCTGGTAGGTATCAATTTTCAAGAAAAGGTCTCCTGACTGATATAGAGAATGCGGATTGATTTGTTTGGCTTGACCAGCCCTTATGGAAATTAAAACTTTGGGTCGTCTTTTCATTGGTATTTACTGCAATTGCAATAAATATAAGATATTTGTTGACAATTGATTTTTGAAAACCAAGAAAACAAACAACCAAAGCCAATCATCACTAATTAAAAGAGTTTTCCTGTGACAAATAAAGTTTTGATATAACTTCAGATATTATTGTGATAAGATGATAGATATTTGTTCTTATTCCTGAAGTGCCATTATGTTATATGTAGTAGACCCTGTAAAACCCAGTGATTGTTTGGTAAAAGTTTATTATGCTTATAACATGATGTAATACATTCTATTTTGCTGAAGAGTTTTTACATCTCTTTAAAATACTTTTTAAAGGCTGTGTGTTGGGGCCTCTGTTGCCTAGTGTGCAGAACTTGAAACCACATGGCCCCTCTTGACTAGGTTGACAGCATTAGAAATTTCCTAAGGTAGTCTCCTGGTTGGTGAACAGAATACTGATGATTGTGTCTGGCTTGGCCAGCCCTAGTCTCCTGGTTGGTAAACAGAATACTGATGATTGTGTCTGGCTTGGCCAGCCCTAGTCTCCTGGTTGGTAAACAGAATACTGATGATTGTGTCTGGCTTGGCCCGCCCTTATGGACGGTCCCCTTAAGGGTCTTCCTCCATTGTCATGAGTGGAACATCGCAACATAATTAGATGCTGTTGAGACTATGTTAAACTCTAATGATAAGAATTATAATACCGGTAATGGTTGTAAAAAAGAAAATGTGTTGATTGGTATTATGATAACATTATAGAGATAATCAGCTTGGAACAAAACAGCATTTTTAGGAAGCAAGTACTTTTTGTAACTTTTACTTTTTTAATAGTTTAAACTCATTTGTTTTACATCGATTGTGAAACAAGTTCTTACAACTTATATTAACCACTCTTGATTCTGCTTCCTGGATAAATAACCAGAACTCGCACCAAATGTGGATTAATGAAAGGTCGCAAGGCAGATCCCGCTACTCACAGGATTCCAACCCACAACCCTCGCATCCAGAAGCGGACGATCTACCCCTGGACCACAGTGACTGTCCTTCACATTTTTAGCTCACCTGAGCACGTAGTGCTCAAGGTGAGCTTTTGTGATACCGAGATGTCCGTCGTCCGTGCGTCCGTGCGTGTGTTAACAATTGCTTGTGAACACTCTAGAGGCTACATTTATGATCCAATTTTTATCAAAATTGGTCAGAATGATTGTCTCAATAAAATCTTGGTCAAGTTCGAAACTGGGTCATGTGGGGTCAAAAACTAGGTCACTAGGTCAAATAATTTAAAAAGTTTGTGAACACTCTAGAGGCCACATTTTTGGTCCAATTTTGATGAAAGTTGGTCAGAATGATTGTCTCAATAAAATCTTGGCCAAGTTCGAAACTGGGTCATTTGGGGTCAAAAACTAGGTCACTAGGTCAAATAATTTAAGAAGTTTGTGAACACTCTAGAGGCCACATTTATGGTCCAATTTTGATGAAAGTTGGTCAGAATGATTGTCTCAATAAAATCTTGGCCAAGTTCGAAACTGGGTCATGTGGGGTCAATAACTAGGTCACTAGGTCAAATAATTTAAAAAGCTTGTGAACACTCTAGAGACCACAATTATGGTCCAATTTTTATCAAAATTGGTCAGAATGATTGTCTCAATAAAATCTTGGCCAAGTTCGAAACTGGGTCATGTGGGGTCAAAAACTAGGTCACTAGGTCAAATAATTTAAAAGTTTGTGAACACTCTAGAGGCCACATTTATGTTCCAATTTTGATGAAAGTTCATCAGAATGATGGTCTTAATGAAATCTTGGCCAAGTTTGAAACTGGTTCACGTGGGGTCAAAAACTAGGTCACTAGGTCAAATAATTTAAAAAGCTTGTGAACACTCTAGAGGCCACATTTATGGTCCAATTTTGATGAAAGTTGGTCAGAATGATTGTCTCAATAAAAATGTTGGCCAAGTTTGAAACTGGGTCATGTGGGGTCAATAACTAGGTCACTAGGTCATATAATTTAAAAAGCTTGTGAACACTCTAGAGACCACAATTATGGTCCAATTTTTATCAAAGTTGGTCAGAATGATTGTCTCAATGAAATCTTGGCCAAGTTCAAGACTCGGTCATGTGGGGTAAAAAACTAGGTCACTAGGTCAAATAATTTAAAAAGCTTGTGAACACTCTAGAGGCCACATTTATGGTCCAAATTTGATGAAAGTTGGTCAGAATGATTGTCTCAATTGAAATCTTGGCCAAGTTTGAAACCGGGTCATGTGAGGTCAAAAACTAGGTCACTAGGTCAAATATTTGAAAAACCTTGTGAACACTCTAGCAGCTATATTTATGGTCCAATTTTGATGAAAGTTGGTCAGAAGGATTGCCAAAATGAAATCTTGGCCATGTTTGAAAGTGGGTCATGTGGGGTCAAAAACTAGGTCACTAGGTCAAATAATTTAAAAAGCTTGTGAACACTCTAGAGGCCACATTTATGGTCCAATTTTGATGAAAGTTGGCCAGAATGATTGGATTATTTACCATAAGCTTGACTGTCTTAAAATTTTCCAAATTTATTTACTGTTGAAAACCAATAAACGACTTTGAGATACATTTTCCAATTGTTATTATTTTAATTTGCCCAACCAATTGTTACTGTCCCTGCTTTCACAAACCTAAATTTCCTTCATCTTAATTCTCTTTGTCTTGGTGAACATTAACTCAAGAAGACAAATACAATACACATAAAAAAATGTTAACAAGCAAGAGCATTGGCTTAGAGTATTCAATGCAATTAGCACTTAGAAGAGTTTGAAACATACCAACCACTCTGTCTTAAATATACCTCTTTTTCAAACAGAACTCAGGTGAGCGATAAAGGGCCATTATGGCCCTCTTGTTTCATATTTTTTGTCATTTTGATTTTTAATTGGCTTTTTTAGTGATGTCTGCTGCATTATTGCTTTTGAACACATAAAACAAGAATTTGTCATCCAGATAGTCTGATGATATTTAATCTTGAAGTTCGTTCTAGTGGTCAAGGGTATAGACTTGTAACAAGGAGTCCCTGGTTTGAGTCTCACAGGCTCAGCTTGTTATGTGTAAGTGTCAGTTGACAAGATACTTTTGTGCCCTAGCCTTGTTCTAGTATATTCCATGACAGCTGTGATTTAACTGAAAAAGTGTAAAACAACAGCAGCAATTTCTTATGAAGTATGAAATATACAACTTTTTTTAACCCATTACCAAACAATAACGACATTTGACCGGTCTGTTGCAGACAGCTTTGGGAAACATTGTGGGAAAAGGAGAAATTGCTCGTTAAGAGCAATTTCTCCTTTTCCCACAAGGTTTTCGCCCTATCAGAAGATAACTTCAATTTCATCACATTTTGAAATGTCGTCTGCAAACTCTTTCAATTAGGAACAGTCGAAACTTGGCGTTTGGTAAAGGGTTTAATAATAAGGAAGATACTGTTTCCAACTGAAGATAAATTGCCCTTGAAGACTAGATCTTAGTCGCATGGATATAGTTTATAAAATCTTCTCAACAAACTTTAAAATATCATGAAGCACATGATAGGGATGTTGTGCCTCTTGATGCAAAAAATCTCTGAAGACATTTTTACAAAACAAGTAATTGTATATGAATAAATTTGGCAGATATAGTTATGTATCAATCATCAAACAATCTTAGACGACATCTTGCCAAGAGGGATGGCAGAAGATCAGTTAACAATCTTACACAACATTAGGTCCAGATAAGCAATAGTACATGAATAGATTGGGAACATAAAGTAATGATTCTAGTACCTCACCCTGTATCAAAAGAAGTGATGGAACATGAATGAGTGTGATATATATGGGACATGCTGCAAGCAGTGTTTAAAAACATGTTACAATAGAAAGAATTGTTCAAGAAGTATTTTCAATATCCATAAAGAACCACTAACACCTATGAAAATTTATCGTCAGCAGAAATTAGGATGAACCTAAATAATGTACAATGCCTCCTGAATTAGAAATCATTTCCTCTTCAAGAAACCCAACTTCTTCCTGCAATTCTTATTACAGCACTTCAAAAAATTTCTTCAGTCTTTTTTACTTTAATTGTATTTTTTCCAAAGTCATTCCAGGAAATTTGTTGCAAATAACTTTAAAACATTTTTTTTTCACAGAAATTAGATCATAAGTGTCGTATTACTCTATTTTGATAACTATACTCTGTTACACTATCAGAATTATCTGTCTGTAGATTCTTCTAATTTTGGACTGTCATGATTTCATGTTAAACCCTTTAACAAATGCTGAATTTTCGACTCCTAATTTGAAAGAGTTTGCTACATTTCAAAATGTGATGAAATTGAAAAGTGATCTTCTGATAGGGAAGAAAACATTCTGGAAAAAGGAGGAATTGCTCTGTAAGAGCAATTTTTCCTTTTCCCAAAATGTTTTGGGGGGTCGTCTGCAACAAACTGGTCAGATGTCTTTATTGATTGGTATTGGGTTAAAGTAATTTTTTTTGGAAAAATTGTTGATATACTGTTAGATCCTGTAGAAATATTTGAAATACTGTGAACAAATCATTTTCACTCATTTGTAATTGTTCTGTATGGTCTGTTTAAGAACAATGTGTAAAAAGTTCATGGGGAGGCCAGGTTATAACAAAAGTTCAGCAAGGAGGTGTATTTCAAGTTCAAACTTCCTTTTTTTGTCCAAATTCTATGTTGTTGGCACTACATGAATAGAACCATCTTTTCCAGACAATTCTAATGATCATCAAAGAAAAGAAAAGTGATGTAAATGATTTGAAACAAACAATGCTCAAAATTACAATAAACCGGTACACCTTCTAGTTCCTTTGTTAATGAAACCCACGCAAATGATTTAAGGCCTGTGGCCATGAATGACAAATAGGGGTTCATGAACAGAAAGCTGTTCATGAATTTTAGAAATATCTTCATGAACACCAAGAGTAGGTTCTTAAATGTATTCATGAACCTTCTTGTGATGTTTATGACTATGTTTATGTAATTCATGAACAGGTTAATGAACAGCTTTGTGAAATTTATGAACACAGTTTGTGAATCTTTTGCAGGGGAATACATGTGGAACAGACTGCTCAACTTTCCTAGTTGTATGGATTTTTTTCTAAATTTAGATCACTGTCTGCCGATTCTTGTAGGCGTTTGTTGTATAAAGAAAATTACTGTTGCGTTTGAGAAAGGAAATCAGATCCGGCATAATGCCATTGTTAAGTGTTCTGCATAATATATTGCCTTCCCTTTTTATATTCAAGTTGAGATCTCAGAAATATTTGATTTAAGTGACACTGCCTTCTCTTCAATCTTTTGCTTTATATTGATTTAAGTGTGGCCCAGTGGTTAAGATGGTCTATTTATACCTATACGTTTATGACCTTCATATTTAATTGTTCATGAACATGTTATATTTGTATTTACAAATGACCTTTTTTTTGTAGTTCACATCTGTTCCATTAATTTCATGAACACAGTTTTTGAATCCTTCATTGCTTGATCTGTTCCACTACAGACAGCCTTTTGTATTAAATTCAAATACTTCTTAAGGTCGAATATAATTTGATAGGTCAGTGACTCAAATTTTCTGCTTAGTGGTAAGAGTACAGACCTTGGAATCAGATTACCTCAATTAGCTCTCCACATGGGTTCAAACCCCAGTGACTGCATTTGAATTTTCATGAGAGGCAGTCTCCAGTCTGACTTACTAAATGCAGGTGGTTCTACCAAACCAGTCCTTATTGGCAGATGAGTATGGGATCTTCCTCCATCATAAAAAATCGGGCACCGCAAAATAAATGAACTAATGCCAATGTGATGTTTAAAATCCATATAAACAACTGTTAGAGCTGGGCCTTGCAACATAACTGAAATAATGTTGATGTGATGTAAAAACCCATATCAACATTCTTCTCCCACAAAAATGTCATTTATTTTCTAATATCTGGGAAATAGTTTCCAGCTAATATTGGGGATCAGACATAAGTACTTAGAAGGAAAATAGATTGCCCCATCCTTTGTCTTAACCCTTAACCAAATGCCAAATTTTCAATTGTCCCAAATTGAAAGAGTTTGCATCTCATCTCAAAATGTAATGAAATTAAAAAATGATTTGCTGATAGAGCATTTTTTCCTTTTCCCACAATGTTTTCCAGAGTTTTCTGCAATAATCTGGTCAAACTATGTTATTGTTTGGTAATGGGTTAACCCACTCCCCCTTATGGGCATATGATGTTGGTCCAAATTGAAAGCAGCAGCAGACAACAATAAAGTAATAAGATGGATGATTTTGTTATTGTATTGGTAGAGCCAATTGTGATAATAGGGGATATAGCTGATTTCTAGCAATTTTTTCGTAACAGTGTTGTAGTTTAAACTTATTTATCTTACATGAATTGTGACTGAAGCTGGAAGCTTATTGAATCCACTCTTGATGACTGCTTCCTGGATACTTAACCAGTACTCCTGCCGATTCAAGTGCTAGTTCTGGCAATTTTTATCCTGGTTAGTGACAGGGAGTACTAGTTCTGGCAATTTTTACCCTGGTTAGTGACAGGGAGTACTAGTCTAGTTCTGGCAATTTTAACCCTGGTTGCTGACAGGGCGTGCTAGTTTTGGCAATTTTTACCCTCGTTGCTGACAGGGAGTGCTAGTTCTGGCAATTTTTACCCTTGTTGCTGACAGGGCGTGCTAGTTCTGGCAATTTTTACCCTGGTTGCTCACAGGGAACTTACGGTGCATCCTCGGTTCTAGAGGCGGACTCTCTACCACTGTCACTCACAGCGGTTTCTTAATCCTTTACCAAACTTTTCGACTGTCCCAAATTGAAAGACTTAGCAGACGACATTTCAAAATGTGATGTAACTGGGATGAAATCT
This sequence comes from Cerastoderma edule, assembly GCA_947846245.1. NCBI lineage: Eukaryota > Metazoa > Mollusca > Bivalvia > Cardiida > Cardiidae > Cerastoderma > Cerastoderma edule. The sequence continues at coordinate 25,476,318 of OX401417.1, forward strand.
ACTGATATAGCAGAAAACATTGCTGGAAGAGAAGAAATTACTTGTAAGAAGCAATTTCTCCTTTTCCCACAACGTTTTCCAGAGTTGTATACAGGCTGTTAAAACTTAAATACAAACTATTTTGCCTTCAATGGCTATTTTTCAGTGCCTGACATACAACAGTACAGCTGTTGTACAGTTTTAAAGAAACTAAGTTTTAACTTCCAAATTTTATGTATTTAGATCCAAAAGTGTTGCAACGGTTTTGAGACCTACCAAATATGGACTGTACATACTTAAATATATAAACATTTCCTGAATTAATTATACTTTCAAAAAACTACTTAAAATTCTGTATCATGAAGTAATACAATAACTTTATTGTTTCAAATAAATCATGTTTTGCCTTTCAAATTTTTCCTATTTGTGAACACACCTTACTTTAAATAAGTCTGTATGTATGTCAAACCCACGTATTACAAGATATATTTTTCTCACTATTTACAGTTTCTCACTAATAACATCCAGATAACATCCAGATCTCTGATGATGAACCATAAATATTTCTTGTCCAAGATAAGTCTTTAGTATCAAATGAAATAAAATCAAAATTTGATTTGCTATGTACCGAAATCATTCCTCCAACATAGCCAACTTTGAAGCATCTGACACCAGCCTTTAGAAACCAGACTTTAGAAACCAATGCGACAAAAGGATGAATTGCTCATGATGAGCAATTCATCCTTTTGTCACGGTGATTTCTATTCAACATTTTAAAGAAAAAAAATTTAAAGAAAAAATCTTTCTTTTTGTCTTGCCTTTTCTATATTTTAAAAATCTGGCGGCCACTGCTTTCATTTCATAACAGTTACCAATTCCAATATGGGTTAATGAGTGCTTATTGTATAGGAGAAAAGATCAAATGCGGACTTTCTCTGAAAATGAGGACAAATGAGACTGACCATTCTCATAAAGGGTAAACAGTGTAAGACCATATATAGCAAGTCCTTCCAAACAGGTGGGAACTTGGATATATTTATGTAATAAACTCTTAAACTGTCTTTTGTAAACATAAAACAGAGAATCTAGTCAATAACCTGAAATTGTTTGGTTTATGGTTTATCATTAGAGAACAAGGAAATCTAATACATAATAACTGATAGTTTGTAAAAAAAACATTCAGAGCAATATTATTGTACATAATTTTAATTAGATGTGTATAGACATTATAGCTTTTCATTGCAATGGTTGCATAATTTGCATGTGCATGCATTATCCGTATTTACTGCTATCATAAGTCAGTCCTTTCATGAAAGTTATTGTGGCAAAAGCTGAAATTACTCATGACGAGCAATTCTCCCTATGACAAATGATTTTGATTATAAGCGAATAACCATTATCTTGTATGAAGCAATTTGTAGGGAACATCATTTGAACATGTTTTCACCAATGTTAAGTTAGGGTATATTACATAAGGCATTCAATCATTTGTCTGCCTAAGAGAAGGGGTTATTGCAGATCATTGGGGAAGTAAAGGCTTTGTCTTGTGCAACAGTAAATACGGTATTACCGCTGAATCCTCCCCATTCTGCTTAATGTGAAGTGAAAGTTACACGTGAGCAATAGAAAATTTGATAGAGGTATCTGAGGTTAGGGAACATAGGGGAGTGTTTGGCTTGCTAACATGGTTGTTTCATTTCTAAGGTTTATATTGTAGGTATTCATTACAAGCAGCTTGAATTGAATTTCTTTAGTGTTAAATACTTATCTTGATTGCTGTAACTCATTAGAATCTTATCTTTCACGCAATTCTTATGAGTTCCAACAACATAAGAATTGTCATTTTATCTTGAATGACCTACATTGCTGTTGGCCATGTTTATTCTCTTCAAGACAACTTTTTTTTTTGAGTGCTAATGAAGGAGGACATATCGGTTTTAGAATATTGTATGTGAAATACCCCGTCTCTCCTCATATCTTGAACTGTTTGAAAAGATATTATGTGGGGAAAGAAGGAATATCTTTGCCAATAGCAATTTTTGTTTAGATTTGACTCTCCATAGCTTATATTGTTGGTGTACAACCATATGCGATTAACATGGAGAGTACCAATAGCATCAATCTTATATAGTGTTTAAGAAATTTAGCAGTCAGCCTTTTTCCCCTTGCTTTGACCTCTATGTACATGTATATCCATCACAGATTTTTTACACGATAGAATGCTAGTTGTCTCCCTTGTGATTAGTGCTGTATTTTGATAGTATTGCTAGAGTTTTGTCCCATTACGCTATTGGTGAAGTTTAAATGTACATAATTATAGAATTGCGTCCCTTGTTTTTATTGCTAAATTTGAACAGTATCGCTAGACTTGCACTTCTTAATCCATTGTAGTTGTTATTTAATTCATCTAAAACAAATATCAGTAGCTTTAACAAGCATATATGGATTGTAATGACAAATAACTATTGTTTAAAGATTAAGCAGAAATCATTTAGACAAAAGGAGAAAAAGTGTTTAATCTGTTAAATGCTTTCTTTTTTCATAATAAATTGGTTAATTATTCTGTCGGGCATCTGTTGCAGCTAGCATCAATCCAGCTTTGCATCTTACTGACAAACTATATTTTAAGTCATTGCTTCATCATTAATGGTTTGTCAGCATCGAATAAGCATTGATGTAGGTTATTGAAATAATCAATGGTTCAATGCCAGTTAGCGGTAAATGAGGCACTTGCTTTAGTATATCACTAAATCCTACTTTGAAATAGAATTTCTAGTGGGAAACATATTGTATTTTTTTACAGCATTGTCCTATAGATAAGTGCAAAACTATGTAGTTATTAGATCATGGATTTTGATGATGCACAGGAATTATATATACAATATAATGAATTGTCAGAAAAACCCTGCAGTGTGTGTCTGTTCATACAATATAATGAATTGTCAGAAAAACCCTGCAGTGTGTGTCCGAGTGTTCATACAATATAATGAGTGATCAGAAAAACCCTGCAGTGTGTGTCTGTTCATACAATATAATGAATGATCAGAAAAACCCTGCAGTGTGTGTCTGTTCATCTTTGTTTTTTATCAGTAATCTACATGGGGTTTGTAGGTTTTTGGAAGGACAAGGGAAGCTACTCTTCATGCATAATGTTTTAGATACTAGAAGTTATCTTTCCAACCACCAATTTTATACTCGTGCTATTCAATGGTCCCTTTAGTCTTTTCTCCATAATTCTTCATTTTTACATCTACTGCAGACGACTTTAAAAACAGCTGTGATGAATAATGAATTGATAATGATAGTTACCCAATACCCTAAAAAAGTGTTTCCTTTTCATAATTCTTTTTGTCCTCTTCTAGATCTGTTGGTGTCATTTGTTTGTGGGTAAACATTATCTATAATGATAATGTCATGTGACTTTATTCAATAATAAGGAAAATGGTAAACAAAAATCACCTGTTTAACACCTATTTAGAACCTCTCTTCTCTAGCTAATGGAATCTGAAGTACTCAAAAGATGTCTATTTTTATTGCATTCTGTTTGCTTATCAATCATTTTTACTTTATTTTGTTTTGATTTCATCATAAAATTTGAGTTATATCTTTTTTTTATGGTTTATAAATTAATTTGTTACTGTTTATTTTTGTAGTTTGTGGCATAATCTATTCCAAAAAGGAAATGATGGATTCTATAGTAATGTAATTGTGTTACCAATTAAAAAAGGAAGTTATAGTGTTCCTCAAATTTATTAAAAATAAAATTGTGTAGTTTATCAAACAATACCTTCGTTTTCCAGGGAAGTTTACGAAGCAGGCGTGGAATCAATCTGTCCATCGATGACTCACAGTTTCCGGTGGCTCTGTCACAGTCTATAAGTCCACAAGGAACACTTCGGGAAAATGACAACAGGAAACAGAAACAGGCCAGCAAACTCACAACCCTCTTCAGCCCGATGAACAAGGTAAATGATTTATATCTTAATCAAGATACAAGGGTTCATTAACGCAGGACTAACTATAGTAAGTGCTTACAATTGTGATTGACTTACATAGTCGTGCATTGAACCTTTGACTTTTCCATTTTTACATTGATTATGAAACAAGTTCTTAAAACTTATATAATTTATATCACATTTGGTGTGGTTTTGCTGATACATAACGGATAATTTAGATGTAAGCAAATTCCTCAAGTTGGCCCCCCAATTAAGTTTTTTGCTCAGATGTGTCAAATAAGTATAAGGAAATCATAATGAGCAGTTTATACTTTTGTAACCTTTTTTGAAGAAAGATGTCTAGCCCTGACATGACAGTCCTCGTCGGTGTTACCTTTATCTGTTCTAGATAATGCCAAACATGGAAAACATATACCAAAGCTATAGCATGTAAGTTAGAAACATTTTGACATAAACAGAAACTTGCATTATTGATTGCCAAACATTTTGACATAAAGGAAAAACTTCTAAGATAAAACAATTTACCTTTTTGTTACGATGTTTTTCAATGACTTAATTCTGCTTTCAAAACAATGTTGGTCTACTAACATCTGTATTAGGGAACGTGGAAAGGGAGAGCACTGCATTATGAGGTAATCATTATTACGCCTGATGAAAACATGCACCCATGTGCTAACTGTCAAATATAAACATATGCCATTATTGTTTTATTAATGGTTAATAACAAAAAACAACAAAACCCTCCTAAATGGTAAAACAGTGACCCCCAGGGCAGCTATTCATATATCTACCTTGATTAACTTGTAACTTCATACTTGTCTGTATAGTTATGTTTTACTCCTTTTTGCATAATTACTATCTTTGCCAATGCTGTTGTAGAAGGATTTAGAAACAATTGTGAAAAAAATAATAAGTTGCTTCTAATGAACTTTTCCTTATGTCTCTACTCAACGTTATAAAGAAATCTAAAAATGATCATTTGCTTTTGCTTTCAATTTGGACTTATTAAAATGTTTCATATCGCGAAATTACTTTTGTGCTGGTAGAATAATACTTGAAAGTGACCAAAAGATTGTTGCAAACCTTGTTGAACTGATTTCCTCAAGATGGCATAATCCAGGCATATGGATTTGTTGTTAAGAACTGATACCCCTCGTAGAATAATCAATTGATTGAATTTGTCCCATTACATTAACATATTGGTTCATATTGGATTTATCGACTAGTCTTAATGGAGAGCAATATCAGGCAATTATCAAAATGTTTTTTGTCTGTTAATTGTAAGAAATACAATACGCTCTTGCTTTTTGGAGAAAGAGCAACTGCTGTGAAAATGTGTTCTATTTATTGTACTTAATAGTTAGAAAGAAATGAAAAGGAATTTCATTGTGTTACTATGACTTAAATTTATTCTAAATCAGTTATAATATGATAACAAGAACATTTGTCCATTGCAAGCAAATTGTGTTTTTTTGTCATACTTTATTGTTAGGTTCTTAAGGCCTGACAATTGTTGTCTGTGTAAACTTGAAGGTGAATTACCCATTTTCCTCATTGTGATTGATCCCAAATGAAACCAAGAGCAGATGACAATTATGATGTAACGAAAAATAACCTATTCTTGGAGATATTAGGTACGAACCATTGTGTCAAAAGGGATAACTTGGTTTAGCCCCTTACCAAACAATAGCAACATTTGACGACTTTGTTGAAGATGACTCTGGAAAACACTGTGGGAAAAGGAGAAATCACTCGTGACAAGCAATTTCTCCTTTTCCCCCAATGTTTTCTACTCCATCAGAAGATTACTTTCCAATTTCATCAAATTTTGAAATATCGTCTGCAAACTCTTTCAATTTTGGACAGTCGAAAATTTGGCCTTTGGGAAAGGGTTAGATTGATTTCTCCTATTGTGGATTTGCAAGTCATCTAGTGAGTCTATAATATGTCAGAAGATGTGAACCTATAATTACTCTATGATTCCTTGCTATGAAGCATCTGCTGCCGAAATGATTTAGAAACCAATGTTACAGAAGGATATATTGCTCCTAGCGAGCAATTCATCCTTCTGTCACAATGGGTTCTAGCCAATAACATAAGGAAAATAATCTTTTTGTCTATCAGATAAATTTTGCTATTTTCATTCACCTTTTACAATGATTTCAACTGTGATTCTTAAAAAAGAATATGCATGTCCTTAATAGCAATTATTTGTCCTCATAATTTGGACCATGCAATCACAAATTACTGTATTGAGGTTTGGATGCAAGAAAAAAGTAACTTCTTCACTTTCACTATGATACAGTAATTACTTAATTGTACTGAACCCTTTATATTTGGGCAAGGCTTAAAACTAGGCATGCAGAATGATTAGAATACCATAATAAAGGGTTTGTGGACTGGTTTGGTATGATGGAATGATAAACGGATGACAGGCCAAGTAGGGCTTACAAACTAAATGACAGGTAGACCAGCCTAATGGGGACGATTATCAGCTCTTAATAAGTGACCATACCAGACCATCAATCTGACCGACTGACCATCACCAACACTTACCTTACCATTTGTAGCATGAACCATAGAGGTTTTCCTTGAGACATTTCAACACAAAAATGTTAACTTTCTGACTGATCATCCTTAATGCTTGTAGTGTGTAGAACTAAACATAGTGGTGTTCCGGAGACATTTCAACCTGAGAATGTACTTCTCCCTTTGTTGAATTTTATGAGTGGTCCAATATCAAAGCAACAGCAGACGGCACACTATAGAACATGAAAAGCTGTAAGTTTTCTCTGTCATATTGAGGCAAAAGCAATGAGGAAAGATAAGAGATACAGATTTTGATGAGCAGTTTCAACTTTGGTTACGTTAATTTCTTCTTTTCTTCTGCTTTTGATGTTGGGGCTTATGATAGGGAATTTTTTAGTTTACCCAGGCTGTATGAAAAAACTAAGATGTTGATAAGACTTCTGTTAGCAAAAGATGATAGCAAAAGAAGAAATATCAAATTATTGTAATAAAGAAAAGGGCATGCTTTTGACACACTGAATCTGCTTTTGTCACAATGGTTTCAAATTTGATTATATAATTCAGCTTTGATACCTGCAAATCTATTTTCAATGAATGGAAATAAGGAAAACTTTAATCTGTCATGTAATCAGAGATTTTTACGGGCTTGTTAGGTAATGTCTATAGTGTTTGCCTAATTACAAAGTTATACATCTATCTGAGGTACATGAGTAAAATGACCATTAATGTGTTAAATGGATGAAGAGCTAATTATATTAATGGCCATGAGTATATACCCCTTACTCCTTAATACCTCATGTTTCCGCACCTGCTCCAGAAATTTTTAGAAACCATTGAGACAAAAAGGATGAATTGCTCTTGAAGAGCAATTTATCCTTTTTGTCTCAATGGTTTCTGCCTGATAACACAATGAAAATGTGAGGGCTTTTTTAATCTATTTTGTGTTGTCTGTTGTTTCTTTGAACTTCGACAAGTCACAAAATTTCATATGGGGGGAAAAGGTTTTGAGATGTCTTGTTGTCAATAATATTTATTATTCTTGACATTTCTTACATTAGCAAACATGGCCCTTCTGTAGGGACATGGAATGGTGGTCAAATGTCCTTGATAGCCTTCCTTTTTATACGCGTCGCGCGCATGCGCGAAGGCGTATATAGTGATCGTACGGAATCCTTCTTTACCTATAGGGGCTTAATCACCGCCGAGAGTAAGAAAGTAGTTCCAACTTCTATGTTGATTGTAATCTGTCTATAACTGCGTGAGCTCTTATCAAATTAAATCGTCATTTTGTTAAATAACTCTTTCTTCCTTGGTTTGTTTTGGATGCGTCTGTGATGTGCAGGATGGGGATAAAAGGTAATGCAAACTATTCGCGTTAATTTCCAAACATCCTAGAACTTCTAGAAGAAGGTATCTAGCGGCACCGGATTACAGTCGAAACGGCCCGATGTCAAAATGTCCTACGTTCAAAACGGCCCGAAATAAGTCAAAACGGCAAAATTTTCGGTTTAAAGTGTTAAACAGTGTAAACCTTTATTTGGGCCGTTTTGACTGATTGAAAAATCAACAATTGGGCTGTTTTGACCATTCCATGGCCGTTCTCATCGATCTCCGGGACGTTTTGACATGGGGCCGTCTTGACACGTTCCCACAGTACCCGTATCTAGGCCATGGGAATTCCCCCATCTATAAAGGAATCCCCAGTATTTTTTTACTCAGTGCAGAACAAAGTCCCTTTCTTTTATGATTTGCAAACTTCTTTTAACGACAGGCCTTGTGCCAGAAACGGCTTAGAAACATTCATGAAGAAAAACTGACAGTTATCAGCGATTTTATTTTGTTTCATAAACGCATGACCCAATTTCAGTAATAGGTTTCCGATTCGTTTGTTTGGTTACCAGAGGGTTGGGAACCAGTTCGCTTAGTGAAGTGAAAATACGGCTCCCGATTCTTTGCAGTAATATTGTTATGAAATAAAAAACGACATTGATTAACACATTTAAGCCGTTACTTTTATTTGAAAGCTGATTTTGTAATTGAACAGGACGGTTCATACTAAACAATAAATCTTTCATTTTTTCATTATAAGAAAGAAAAAAAAATATTGCCTGTATAGCCGGGAAATACACCGTGTTTTTCGTTACCATTACTGACCATGAAGTGAGCGTGTGCATTTTACAATGGCAAAATGAAAAAGATCTATTATCACCTTTTGCCCAATGTATTGGGGAAATACCTCTATTGTTTCAAATCCTGGAAGAAACACTAAATGTAGGTATTGTTGAGTAGATAAAAAAATCACCCAGATTAGAATGTATGATTGTTTACTTTGTTGTTGAGATCATTTTTTAGACTTACATCTCTCCGATCCTTTTGATCTACTCTTTTCTTGTGTTCCGGTTCCTGTTCGTAACACTCGGGCATGCCTTTGATATGGCATTTAACCCAATATATATTTAATGCACTTTTAAAATTTTTCAATGATCTCTGACTGAAGCTGTATTTGTGCTGAAGTGTTTCTTAAATAACTTGTGACTGTGGCCCCTTGTAGATTGGTATCTTAACTAAAAATGCTTGTTTTCGTCTACAATATCTATTTTGTTGATAACTGGAATAATACTTTTTCATTTGATTAGAGCATTGGGTTTGAGTACCACTGGAGTACTGGGACATGTCTTTTTTGACTTCTATTTTGATTTCTGCTATTCAACAGAAATGTGTTGGTTTGTCTTCAAAAATCCCTTAGATTTCTTTCAAATCCATTCGTACGCACAAACCTCTCAGACCATACTGCGACGCAGTTCAGGCCATTCTGGCCTTTGATTATATTGTTTGTTTGGTTATTCATCAGGGTTTACATCGCATCAACAGTATTTCAGATATATTGATATGCATATCTCACATAAATAATGTCTAAATGCTCTTGTGTATGGACATAGAATGTACAAATATCCATGTAAGTTTTCCCTTTTATGTTGTTTGTTTGTTGAAGTTTAACATCACATCAACAGTACTTCAGTCATACTGTGATTCCCAGCTAATTATAGACAGAGGAAGATTCAAGGCTTACCTGCCCATTTAAAGGGCTGGTCTGCAAGCTGGCTTAAAACCACCAGTGTTCCGTAAGTCAGCCATGAGAACACCTGACACTTACACTTCAAACCCATGTGGAGAGCTGTCATGTGATGTTAAGTTCTGTGTTTTAGCCATTAGGCAATGTATGCCTTATATAAATGGCTCAAATAGCTATTGCAACAGGAAATGATTGAAAACATGGTAATAAGATCTCAATAAGAAAAAAATAACCAGAACTGCATATGCCATAGAATATGGAGGGTTCAACACCTTAGACTATAACAACTCCTTCACAAACATGAAATCATGAGAATAGAAGAATTTGCTCAAACGCCTGCTACTTCAAATACATTGTGAGGTAAACTTGATTAGAGGAAGACAGCTTAGTAAAACTTGTTTGCTTTATCGATGTTCAAGTTTTATGAAAAATGAGTTTTTATCTTAAATACCAAAGATTTTCGTTTAATGTCTCAAGCACCCTTAGAAACCAAATGTTTAGTCCATTCCAGACGCCTAGATAAGAGAGGAATTTCCCTTCGTTATTTAACTTTTTATTGTCGGTGACATTTGTGCAGTGGTTCCAGGGGTCCAAGGTTTGATTCCGTTTGGCAAGGTCAAAGTTGCTGTGACTAACCCAAGAATCAGCCACAGTGTCCAGGAAGAAGTCATCGAGAGATAATTTAGTAAGCTTCAAGCTTCTGTCACAATTGAAATAAGATAAATAAGTTTAAGTTTCAATTTATCTAAGTAAAGTCCTTATAGGCAGATAAGTAATAGGGATCGTTTTCCATCATTAAAAGTCAAGCATCGCAAAGTAACTGAAATAATGTAGATTCGATGTTAAACCCCATATACGTTAATAAATAAAAAGGATTTCAGCAAATCACTATTTTCCTCAATTAGTTCAAAATGAAGGTGATAAATTAAAACTGGTAGCATTACTTTCAAAGAGGTTTCTGCCCTCGTAAATTCACTAATTGAGTTCATTAAATGAATTATTGAAGAAAACACCCCATCCATGAAATGTTTCACACTTTCATTGGAGGTTTGTGTATTCTAAAAATCAGTGGTCACAAGACAGGGGTTCAGAGAAATGTTGTCAGCGATTGCCAACTAAAAACTAAAACAGGAATTGTATTTTTTTTGGTTAATGCCTTCCTTCATTTTGAAATTGCTTGATTGCTTTTAGAAATGGTTTGTTTGATTCAAAGATTTGAATTAAGAAAATGGTATTTAAAACAAAAATGAAAACAAGTGCAAAGGGTAACAACTTTAAAAAAAAAAAAATGCTTTCCAAATTTACTTGTAACTATCATTTCTTCCTTTAACCACATTGATTTGACCAGCTATCATAAAGCAAATGTTATTTCTCATTCTTTATAAATGTCATCCACTTTCCCTTGCAATTTGTTCATGTCATCTGCTTTCGCTTTCAATTTGATCCTGAACACCCTAACAAATATATGGGGGAAAATGATAAATGTATCATCTGCTCTAGAGAGAACAAAAATCCATGCAACCAACCAAGTTTCTTTTTGGAGAAAATGGTTATTTTCATGCATATAACTATCATTTGTTATTGCTTTATCTTTATCTGAACACATAATACCAAATATGGGAAACACGCCATTTGCACCAGAAAGAAGAGGGTTAAGGGTAAAATCCTCTGTTTTGAACACTGAAACATCTTGAATTCAATCTGAACACATCATTTCAAATATGGAAAAAAGCATTGTTTGGACCAGAAATAAGAGTGATAAGGGTAAAAACCCCTATTTAGCCGAGGATTGTGTTATTTATAACACTGAAACATCTTGCATGAAGGGAAGTTTATTGACAATCCATACTGCCTGACTGCCTTACCTTGTCAACTCATGTAGTTGTTGACTGTGAATCGGAGATTTTTACCTGTGCTTTAGTCAGTAGGAACCAATACAGGGAACCAATCATACTTTCGAATGGTAGTTTTAATATTTGTGTGGAATGGATCGCTTGTTTTTCATGTATTTCAAGTATAAACTTCCGTTCTTTGGGAATTTTGTTCTGTGTGCGAAATTCTTGGGTGGATATTTTCTTTGCTGTAATTTTGGTGTATTTGTGTTAAGGATTGGCATGGGACTAAGGATAGTTGGACGTACTGTAATGGAAGGTGTGTGTAGATAGTAGGTGTAGAACTATTCCTGCCAAATATGGCATTCTTCATTTGGTTTGTTTGTTTGTTACGGGTTTTAACTTCTGTTTTTCATCAAGAATGCTATAGAGCATTTTGTCAGTTACAATGAGAATTGTGTATCGAGTCTTAGCCAATTCCCACTTATGTACTGTAGAGTTATTGCAAATTATGAAGAATGGATGAAATTTATATATTCAAAACAATACCAGATGAAAACATATTTTCTAACAATAGGAGATGAAAATTATTTATTCAAAAGAATTGCAGAGTTTGCAGACAACATTTCAAAATGTGATGAAATTAAAAAATAATCCTCTGATAGGGTAGAAAACATTGTGGGAAAAGGAAAAATTGCTCGATACGAGCAATTTCTCCTTTTCACACAATGTTTTCTAAAGTCGTCTGCAACAAAGTGGTCAAATGTTGTTCCTGTTTGGGAAAGGGTTAAGAAACGTTGATAAGTACCGGACGGGGTGTGATAAGTGGGTGCTGAACAGTTTGGGCTTGATACTGGCATTCTTATCGCATTCTCTAGGTGTTTTTTAGAACCATTTGCAGACTACAAATTTTAAGTATGATTGATAACATATTCTATGTGATTTTGGATAGAAATCATTGTCACAAAAACAGAAATGGCTTTGTCACTGAGGCAATTTTTCTGTTGTCATGATGACTTTTTAAATGTTATGCTCTAGGAGTGTAGGTGGAATCACCTGGCCCCTCTCCAGATGGGTTTCAAATCACGTTGAAGTCCGGACTGACTTACAGAATGCGGATGGTTCTACCAGGCTTGACCCACCTTTGTGGACAGTTGAGTATGTATGGGGTCTTCCTCAATCATTAAGAGTCGGGCGATGCAACATAATAGAAAAACTGTTGACATGATATAAAACCCATATAAAACGCATGAACGCAAATGAAATCATTCAGTTATAAAGAGAGAGGCAATGAAGGTTTCTTACATCTATATCCTAATCAATTTTTGATCCAACATATCTGTAATAGTTATTAATTGTTAGTTACCAAGGAATGCTATTTCATCTCATTTATCAGACAACTCCATGGTGATAAAAGATAGTTGTCTTCATGTACAATTTTGTTTTCTCTACTTTCAATACCATTTCAAAAGTTTGATATGTAAGCTTCAAAACAATTCTGTTTTCCAATTTTATCTGTTTTAGTTGACAAAACTTTGATCATGTTTAATGAGATATTAACCAAGTAATAGTTTCACAACATTTCGGACCTATAATGGCTAATGAAGCTTGCATTTGGACACCTCTGCAAGTCTTTGTGTGTTAGTATGTGTCTGAAATGTTAAGGAACTATTACACAGGCACATCCTTAATATTGTCTTAAAATTCATAATTAGGAACACTAAGTATATATGATAATGATTGGTTCTCCTCTTGGATTTCCATAAGAGATAGTCACCCTGTTGATTTACGGAATGTCGATGGTTAGATCTGGCTTGGCAGGCCTTTAATCCAGCGTATGGATGAAGCCCTTAAACTTAAACGCCCATTATTATAAGTTTGGCATCGCTAAATTCCTGAAATAATTCTGATATGTTAAATCCATCTAGATAAATAAATTATAAAGAGATAGCAATGAACAACTAGCAGTACATTTCTGTTAACAGCAGTACCTCATGATCTCAAATGGCTTACCTCAACTGAAATAAGGAAATAATAAAAGCAGGGAATTCGAAAAATAAACATGGAAACCAAACTTCAAAGGTGTTGAAAGCTGTTTATTATGTTTTCATCATTAGATAATCATTTTCAAGCTGTTGTAAGCAATTATCAATATTTTCATCATTAGGAAAGATCATTTTCGAACTGTTGTTAGCAATACGCTATGTCTTTAATCCATGTTGTTTGGAAGGTTTTCTTCTGGGAGTTTTAATCAATTATAGTAATCTTGATCTAAATGATGACATGCAGAGTCGCTTGAAAGGAATATTATGCTACACTGGCCAGTAAACTTATGCTCAGTATGGGTAAATGTGTTAACTGACTCTTATATCATAACAAATGAAAATTATGTCAAAATCTAATTAAGTTTAATCTAATACCTTATCGTGCTGGAACCGACTTTATGCTTTTGCAGACTGGTTAGATCTAGGCCAGCCACCATGTAAATTAGCGCTTGCATGTGATCTAACCTGCTTGCTTCTCGAGTATCTTTCTTCCAAAAAACCTAGCAGATATTTAAGGTTTTGGAAAGCAGATGACATAAAAATCCACTTATAGAAAATTACCCAGTATTCTAAGGGTTAAAGTGAGGGACCCTGTCTGCCTCAGATTTGACATGACTGTTTTGAAAGGAGTGTCCTAAATGACATCCCCTGCGAAAGACTCAAGAACTTATCGATGAACATTCACGAACATTAATTCAGCCCTCTCATGAATACAAAACTATTCTCAACTTGTTCATGAACTTTTAAGAACATGATCATGAACATTAAAAAAAAACACATGCTTCACGAATGTAATTGCATGTAATTGGGGATGTGGTGTAATGCCTATAAATGAGATGCATTCATGTATTGGCATACAAGACACTTTATCATTGGTCCAGAATGGAAAACAATAGCCTGCTACAATTATGAAAAATACATGTTAAGAATAACATGTATTCTATTATATTTCGCAAAAACAGTCAACAAAAAAGGAATATCTCATACAAGGAGCAATAATTATTAATCCCATGGTTACCATGGTTATTCAGATGTATTCGTCATAGGTGTGGTATTATGGTATAAGGGGTTAAGACACTTTCTATTGCAATAAATAGTCACCTGTTTCTATTGCAATAAATAGTCGCCTGTTTCTATTGCAATAAATAGTCGCCTGTTTCTATTGCAATAAATAGTCGCCTGTTTCTATTGCAATAAATAGTCACCTGTTTCTATTGCAATAAATAGTCGCCTGTTTCTATGCAATAAATAGTCACCTGTTTCTATTGCAATAAATAGTCGCCTGTTTCTATTGCAATAAATAGTCGCCTGTTTCTATTGCAATAAATAGTCGCCTGTTTCTATTGCAATAAATAGTCGCCTGTTTCTATGCAATAAATAGTCGCCTGTTTCTATGCAATAAATAGTCGCCTGTTTCTATGCAATAAATAGTCACCAGTTTCTATGCAATACTTAATTGTTATAAGGAGTAGGAAAGTTAAAAGTGTTTCTGAAATCAAGTTTATGGTCATTATTCAGCACAATTTGTAAAAACTTCCTGTTTAATACACTTAGCAATATTTTTTTAAAATGGGGGTTTATTGCAATGTCTTGCAATGTCAAACAATACTCCAATTTATATATCACGTCACCAATTCACTTATTCATGCAAACACTTTAGCTTGTTCCATTTTTCCAAGTCATGTACCAGACTTAACATTATGACAAAGGAAGACATTGCTTGTGATAAGCCATTGAAATACATTTTGATATCTGTTAGCATTGCCTTCTACTGTATCATTTGATTCAGACCATTCATAAAACTGTCTGTATGTCAATGGGTAAAACTATATAAAGCTCTCCAATTCGTTGTAAAATTTGTATAAATACACATTAATAGAGAAACTATTAAACTGCCTGTGTTAGATGTATTATGCAGAAATGTTATGCAAACAATAGGCAAAAGAATACACATTATATGCGCCCAACTGTGAATACACTATCATGAATGGGTATTTGATTTTAATGATTTCTGCCTTATTTATCCTCGTCTCATTTTGGCCTGTTCAACGGTGAGATATGTTATTTTATCATTTTTCACAAAATCAGCTCTTACCATTTCCCTTTTCCTAGCATCACATTCCATTATAGCTGCATGATATTCAAGTTACATGTGCATAAGATTAACCCTTACAATATTGGGTAATTTTGTAAAAATAGATTTGTGCGTCAACTGCGTCTTCTGCTCTCCTAACGTTAAATATCTGCTTAATCTTGTTGATGAAACATACACAGAGTAGCAAACGGGTCAGATCACAGGTCAGCCGCCATATTACTTGGCGGCTGGCCTGGATCTAAGCTGTTTGTATAAGCATGAATTTGGTTCAAGCACTATAAGGGCTAAGAACATTTATGGGGATAGCAAGCTATTTGAGATTTTACCATTATATTGAACTTTGTTACAGCTCTGGGTCCTGTGTTTGAGCCAAAACTTAAGCTCTAGTGTCATAGGAGAGTCCTTTGGCCAGACATTTCATAGTACTGGTAGATTAAGGAAAGCTGTAATATAACTGAAATACTGTTGATGCTGCATTAGATCCCATTCAAAACTTATCATCTGTCTCTGTTCTAATTCAATATTTTTGTTAATTTCTAATACATCAATGTTGCAGACGACAAATAGCTAGCTTCGTTGGGGTTATGTTTGGTCAAAATAAAGGCGTTTTCCAATGTTGTTCTCTGCAATTTTTCATTTCTCTGACACTATTTTCAAAATTTGCTTGTTTTAAAGTAGGCTTGGGCAAAGACATTAGAGGATGAAGGGTTAATTAAACCGTATCAGGGTATAGAAAAAAACCTGACAAAAAGTTTCAATAATGGCCCCAACATTATTGTGGGAGCGATTTGTCACAAATGTTTGGTTATTGAGGGTCGATAAACCGTGTAACGGATAACTTCAAACCGTCACACCTGGACACAAAGTGCCTACGGAGCGCATAAATCTAAAAGGATCAATGTTTCAACCTTTGGAAACAAGGTAACACATTTCCCTGATTGGTCCCTGCCTAATGCAATTAAAACATCTCAAATGAATGGAGTGTTGTGCTAATTGAAAATAATGAGAGACAAATTTATAAAGTGTGGTATAGTATGAGAGATAGTGTTATGTCTATGATATTGGTTTATAATCACTGTGAAAAAAGGGATAATTGCATGTCTTGAACTATCTGTTCTTTTGTTACAACTTATTTTAGAGATCGCTGCTGAAGGTGTGATTAGAAGTGAATATGAGGGTAAGGGTTGAAACAACTTAATTGGGCAGGATCTTTAGACAAAATTTGAGTTACAAGTTAAGTTTCTTCCCGCATTCGAAACGTTAGCAGAGGATTGTTGAAACGAAAACAGAATTGGAAGATTTTCATCTTGGGGATATACATTATTGAAGGAAAAAGAAGAAATTGCTTATAGTGAAAAGTTTCTTCATTCCCTAAAAATGTTTTCCCAAGGTAATTACCTGCAGCATTGTAAAGTCTAGAGAGTCTTTGGTAAAGGATTATCCCCGTTTTGATAAAATGGGGATCTTACTTTAGAAATTGTAATACGATTTGATTATTGTATGGTTTTTATCCATTACCCCATACAGCCTTTTGTAATCAATTTCGTTTCAAAGAATTCTACAGAAGATGTTTTTACAGAATGCTTAAAAGACATTTCACTTTCAATGAACAGTAATCGGCTCTATTTATCAATTATACATGCACGTAAGGGAGAATAATACAAATGCTTAGCTTCACAGTTTTCTGCAACAATGTTATAAAAGTTCTCCACCGGTTTAAATAATGCTAGTTTTCAATTGGTTAAGTGTAAGAACTATTTGTTATTGTTACTTTAATCTTATTTCCACTAATGCTGATACCCATTAGCAACTGGTCAACTGCTTACTGCATTGGTATAGACTCTCAAATACTTAACAAATTTTTGATAAACCTTTATTGAAAGACTGAGCTGATGAAAATTGAAACTTGGATGAAAAATTTCAGGTTATAAGGAAATAATTGTGTGGTGAGAGACTGATAAAGCATGTTTTATTGTACTCATTAGATGTCGGAAACAACATTTGTCAAGTCAGGTCTGAGGACTCCTTTATTTAAAGACTAACATGCATCAAACATGCATGGCCCAGTGGTTAAGTTGGCGAACTTAGAACTCGAGGGTCACGGGTTCAAGCCCCACCAACACCTCTAGTTTTCGTGGGAGTCACCATTGGCAAGTCACCTCAGAGCCCTTAGCCTAGTACTGGTGGATCCAGGAAAAGCTGTTACATACCTGAAAAAATGTTGATACAGCGTTAAACAACATAAGAAAAAAATGTTAAGAATAAGGGAGTATGAATTGACTGTATAAGACGTGTATAAGACCATTCTTATATGAGACAATTGGTCACTCTTAGTGATTTGATCCAATAATACTTCACACTGATCATTTATTAGTTAAAAGTTAACCAATTAAGCATTATCCTACGCCAAATTTTCGACCGTCCCAAATTCAAAGAGTTCACTGAGGACAATTCAAAATGTGATGGAATTGAAAAATAATATTCTAATAGAATAGAAAAAATTGTGGGAAAAGCAAACATTGCTTGTTAACCCATTACCAAACAATGACGACATTTAAAACTTTGTTGCAGACGATTCTGGAAAACATTGTGGGAAAAGGAGAAATTGCTTGCTAAGGGCAATTTCTCCTTTTCCCACAAGGTTTTCTGCTGTATCTGCAGAATATTTCTCAATTTCATCACATTTTGAAGTGTTGTCTGCAAACTCTTTCAATTTGGGAAAGTCGAAAAATTTGGCATTTCGGAAAGGGTTAAGAGCAATTTTCCCTTTTCCAACAATAGTTTCCAGAGTCAGCTGCAACAAACCGCAGATGTCTAACAGTCATGTTTAATGGAGTAGAGGTTAACAAAATTGCCCTATTTTCCTTTTTACAATGAGTTAGATACAATCTTTACGTTGAATAGTGATGATATATTTGATAATTGCAGGATGACCGAGCAAAATGTTCAAATTGTAGCAGATGAAAAGTGTAGATCAATTTTATGACAGCTGAGAAGAATCCTTTGAATCGAAAAGAAACCAAGAAAAAGAAATCTGTTTCTCACAGTGCTTCTCTTAATTTCATTGCTGATTTTTTTTTAAAAAGGTTCTAGTTGATTATTAGAAATAAGCGAAATAGAAAAGTAAACAATGAGCTTAATGATATGTAATTGAAAGAAATTGTATATGTTTAAAATTTCCCCTTAACCCTTTACCAAACAATAACAACATGTGACCAGTTTGTTGCAGACGAGTCTGAACTACATTGTGGGGAAGAGAGAAATTTCTCTTAATAAGCAATTTCTCCTTTTCCAACAATGTTTTCTGCCCTGTCAGAAGATTATTTTTAAAATTTCATCACATTTTGAAATGTCGCCTGCAAATTCTTTAAATTTGGGACAGTCGAAAAGTTTGCTGTTTGGGTTGTAGAATGTTTCCTTGATATCATTGCATTCGTTCTTTGGTCTGTTACATTCAAAAGAGCAATTTCTACTGATTCCTTTATTCTGACCAATTACTCAAAGTTCTTGGGTTTTGCTGGTTTTCATTTGGATGAACAAACTCATATTTGCGTTTCAAGACAGGAAATATTAGATTATGTGTTACACTAAGTGATAAATTGGGTAATATTGGATATGTCGTTTTTTATCTTTTCCAAATTTTATAAAGATAAGACTAACAAAACCAACTCCCACACACATTTTAAGCAAAAAGCTTTAGGATGTGTTCGAAACTATATTGCCCAAAAATAATATTTCTCTCAAAAGGAGCAATTTCTCTTTTCCATGATAATACTCATAAATTATTTATGCTGTTTTATAACGACCCTTTTTTGTGACATAACTAATTGGTGTAGTTATTTAATGAAATAATTTTTTGGAGCATGAGAGCAGTTCTCATTTTCATTTTTTACATGTTTTTATTGGTCCTGGGTGGCCCAGTGGTTAGGGTGGAGGATTTGTAACTCAGGAGTCCTGGTTCGAGCCCCAGCAGCACAGCTGGTTCGAAGGGAGTGTCCTTTGGCAAGACACTTCAGAGCCCTAGGTTACTATTGGTGAATACCAGAAAGGCAGTAATGTAACTGCAAAATGATTGTTGACACATCGTTAGACTAAATACAAAATTGATGAGATAATTGTTTAGACATTAGTGTCTATGTGTCATAAAGGGTAATATGGTCTCGGTAAGAAAAGTCTAAGTAAGAATATTATAGAGAAGGGTGGACTAATAGTAAAGCATTTGTAACAGTGTCTGTAAGAATTGAGCCATTGATTGTTTAGTATTGGTTGGGACTCCCGTTTCAGGTAGTTTTGGATCATAGTTTGTTTTACATTTCCCTCTGAGTCATAATTACAAGCTGTAGATGGATTTTTGTCGGACACTTTTCTTTGTCTGCCGTTTGTCATAAGTGTTGGGAATTTGTGATCATTTAGAGGTAGTTTAGATATCATGGGGTATTTTGATATTGAAAGAAGTATGAATATTGGTTTGGACTAATACTGACCATTTGGGGTTGTATATAAGGTTAAAATACTTCAGTTGGTAAAGAATTGAAATGGCTGTGATAAAATTCTCATTTTGTCACAATCATTTTGATGTTCATAAATCGGTCAATCAATTCTATCTGTACTCACCTGTCCTTCTGATTATTCGATGAAATGACATCTAGCTCAAATAAATTGCCCCAGATAAGGAAAATTATGGAGATAACTATATAAGGTGAAAAGGATATCTGGGATAATGTTTAAAATTTTTGTTGAAGGGTGAGTTATTTCAAAATTTCATTTTGGCTTTTTTATGTGTGGATGTTACATGGATGAAGTATTTTAACAGTGGCGCACCAGTCATAACAAATAATGTATTATCAACGATTTCAGTGAATAGTGTCGACGTTTTATGATCCAAACCAGTTTTGAACAGAATGGAAAAAATGACAGTATGGGAGGATCATGTGTCTATAAAGCTATTTTAAGTGCTATTGGATACAGTTTGACATTTAAACAAGTGGAATTAATATAAAAGACAAGACATGTTGCCGAGTCATTTGGAAGGCACAGACCTTAAAAAGCCGGAAGTTAAGCGGCGGCAACACCGCCCTTTGTCGCTGAATCCCGTGCATCGTCGGTCTTGGCCCGCGGGTCCAAGTTCACCGATGAGATTGAAGGTAATCTTTTCTTTCACTGTTTTTCAAACTCTTCCTGTATCATTATATAGTCCCTCGCATGCATAGGTGCGTAATTATGGTATTCAGCATGCACCGTGAGTGGTTAAGCTAGTGGAATTGACAAATGGACAAAATGCCTCAAAATTAACATATTCATACCTATTTAACGTGTGAAAGTGTGTTCAAAACTCAGACAAATATATGTACATGTACACAAGAGTATTGTTTTCATTAGCTCTTATTTTGAAAACAGCACCAACAAAGGTTGATCTGTCAAATTGTTACTCCGGGGTCCTGTAGCGTTCGAGCCCCTCCAGCCCGAGGGATAGGGGCTCATGGTTAGAGTGGTATATTTACTTAACCCATTTCCAAACAATAATGACATTTAACCAGTTTGATGCAGACAACTCTGGAAAATGTTGTGGGAAAAGGAGAAATTGCTTGTGACAAACAATTTCTCCTTTTTCCATAATGTTTTCTACCCTATCAGAAGATTATTTTTCAATTTCATCATATTTTGAAATGTCATCTGCAATCTGTTTCAATTCGGGACAGTCTAAAAATTGGCGCTTGATAAAAGGATAATGCCTTCATTTCTACATGGAATTAAGGGTCCTGCATGGCTCAGTGGTTTAGGTGATGGACTTATAACTCAGGTTGCCATGGTTCAAGCCCTACATGGACTGTCCATTGTTCCTAAAGGAGAAAACAGGGTAATAAATGAGATATGTAACCCCCTACATGGGAGATATTTTCTCACATTGCATTTTATTTGATAATAATATTATACATAGGGTAGAAACCATTGTTACTTTTGAAACAGTGTATAAGGCTGTGCTTAGTAGATACAGCTAAATGAAATGTTGAGAAAGGGTTGAATAATTCTGAAATCAAGAGGGTTTCAGGAAAAATTTCTAATTGTTTAGCAAATTTTCTTCGTAGACTTGAAGGTGTTCAAATGTTTAAAGAAAATGCTTTAAAACGGCTGTTCCAAATGTGCTTCTGGCACATTGTGTTTATTATGCAAGACTACGGTAAGTCCTTCACAAACATGAAACACTTACTAAAGGCTTGCATTAAGGGACATATGGGTTAATTTTAGAAATTTACAAAGGAAAGCAATTTCCGAATTCAATTGAGAGAGAGAAGTATGTACAAAAAGGTATGAAACAAATTGAGAATGTGATTATGTTTCAATTTAAGCTCTGTGTATGGCATGAAAAGAAAACTTGGTAGAATATAAAAACCAATTAATATAAAGCCCTTTCCTTAAATTGTAGGCTGCTATTTGAGACAGATGATTTCATATCACTTTATCATGCATCAGACCAGTTTAAAGAAGGGAGAATTTGCTCATGAACAAAGTCTTGCTTATCATGAACAAAGTCTTGCTAATCATGAACAAAGTCTTGCTTATCATGAACAGTCTTGCTTTTCATGAACAAAGTCTTGCTTTTCATGAACTTAGACTTGCTTTTAATGAACAAAATCTTGCTTATCATGAACAAAGTCTTGCTTATCATGAACAAAGTCTTGCTTTTCATGAACATAGTCTTGCTTATCATGAACAAAGTATTGCTTTCATGAACAAAGTCTTGCTTATCATGAACGAAGTCTTGGTCATGATGAGCAAATGCATTTCAATTAGAAGAAGGCCCTGAAGGACATTACAGGTTATTTATTCTGGGGAAATAGTAGAAATAAGAAAACAAGTTATGTTTCCATTATTGTTTTCATAAGTTCCATGAGCTTGTCTGGTTTTCTATAGAAATAAGAGTCGTACAGGGTCCTACCTGGATTAGTGGTTAAGGTTTTGGATTTATGACATGATTTTCTGGGTTCAATCCTCACCAGTGCCACTGGAATATTTTGTTTGGAGTGTCCCTAGGCAAGACACATCAGAGCCCTGCCTAAACTGTTGACATGCCATTAAACCCCAAATAAACAATACAAAAGTCCTGTAGGAAAGACACAGCCGATCCCTGCCTAAACTATTGAAATCCAGAAAAGCAGTGAGTTAACTGGAATATTGTTGACATGCCATTAAACCCCAAATAAACAATATAAAAGTCCTGAAGGAAAGAAAGACTTGCAGTGAAATATCTATGATTTGAAAACAGATTTAATTATTCATGTCTTATGATTGATTAATTGGTTGTGTAAATTCTCAATTTGTTACTCTGGTTTCTTTTACATGTTTTCTGCTCCATGTTGTAAACACTTAGGATGCTGGGTAATTTTGCTAAATATAGATTTTTTTGTTGTCTGCTTTCCTTTAACTTAAATATCTGTTTAATTTTGATGAGGAAAGATACCCAGAGTAGCAAACAGGTAAGATCACAGGCAAGCTGTCAATTTACTTAGCGGCTGGCTTGGATCCAACCTGTTTGGGTAAGCATGAAGTCAGTTCCAGCACTATTATGGTTAAACATTAAACATCATGAAGTTGTCAATTTTGCTTCCTCGTATGACTGTGTGCATTTTATTTATCTCAAATATTTTCTGCAACAGGCCTATCATCGGGCACAGGATTCTTCGGTAAGGGTTTACAACAAGCATCTTCCAAGCAATAGATTGATTGAATATTGATGCCTTTATTTGTAGAGCAATTTGAGTGTCTGGCCATGGAAGGTCAATTTATTGATCTTTCCAGTTACCTGATTCCAGACTGACTTATGTCAATTGAGAGTGAACACTTTGCCTCTTTAGCAGCTGACTGTTTTTACACCAAAAGCTGTGGAAGATGCTTTAAACAATCAAGTTAAAAGAGGTTGTTGGTTTCATCATGTCTGCCACAAAGAATTAATGAAAACATTATGACAAATGGCCTTAATATTTTATTCACAAAACCACAAAATAAATGCTATTTATAAGCTGTATGATGTAGAATGATGTTGCCTTTAATTTCTACCATTCACATAGCTCCAGTGTTCCATATAAGCATTTAGTTAAAATATCAATTATCTTAGTAAAAGAAATAATTACTTAATGAACATAGAAAGTGGTTTCTAACCTTGCCACAATCATTTGCATTTTGAGCTCAAACAAATTCCACAAACGATAAGTGTTCATTTATTTTCTCTTTCTATTTGTTATTTTATAGCCAACTGTTTCCAAAGTCGTCTGTTTTGCCTTTCTTAACCCTTTCCCAAACAACAATTTTTTGACGGTCCCAAATTGAAAGAGTTTGCAGACGACATTTCAAAATGTGATGAATTTGGGAAATAATCTTCTGATAGGGCAGAAAACATTGTGGGAAAAGGAAAAATTGCTTGTTACGAGTAATTTCTCCTTTTCCCACAATGTTTTCTAAAGTCGTCTGCAACAAAGTGGACAAATGTCGTTATTGTTTGGGAAAGGGTTAAATTAGAAAAGTGTTGATGCCAAACTGTTCTCAGTTTCCCTACTGATAATCGAGGAGTGTCAGCATTCTAAAGGATGAATGAGACTAGAATTATTATATGTCAGCACTTTTGTCTACGGGCGCTTATTAACTTATTAACCGCAGTGCAATATGGCATTGGTGGTAATATTCATCTCTGTCAGTTGTTTTTGAGGAGATCATTTCTGCCAATCATGCTTAGTTTCCCTGAAATGTTATAAGTCGGGGCTTTTTTTCCTTCATTTGGGAAGAGGCCAAGACCTGTTTATTTTTGTTGTGAAGTTGTGTTAATGAAATTACTGAATTGGGAAAGTAAAAAGGTGGTGCAACTTTGAATTTTTGGGAAAACTGCATGATTCAACCCTTTCCAAAACAGCAAATTTTCGACTGTCCCAAATTGAAAGTGTTTGCAGACGACATTTCAAAATGTGATGAAATTGAACAATATTCTTCAGAAAGCGCAGAAAACCTTGTGGGAAAAGGAGAAATTGCTCGTTACAAGCAATTTCTCCTTTTCCCACAATGTTTTCTAAAGTTGTCTGCAAAGTCATCAAATGTTGTTATATTGTTTGGGAAATGGTTAAAGAAATTTCAGATTGGTAATATGCCTTTATGGGCTCCTGTTCTATAATGCAAAAAAGCCCTGTGAACCTCATGAACCTGTACTTGATGTTCATGAACGGCCATTTATTGTTCATGAACATTCATGAGGTTCTTAAATGTTTTGCAGGAGAAGTAAACAATTCCATCAGGATTCAAGTTCTATATCCTTTTCACATACTTATACACTTTTTACCAAACTCAGCATTGGTCTTCATATTCTCAGTCGTGTTATCTAAGGTATCAAATTAAAATAATTGATGCAAAAAATTGAAGTTCTATGATAGTTCAATGCATGACTATACCAACTGCTTCACAAAAGTGAAAGACTAATTCCTCGACTTGTAATAATGGTCTCTTTATCACTGATGCCAATATGATTACTGAATGCTTAAGCTAGAGAAAAGTTTTCATAGACAGAATAACACAATTTTGTAACTAACCACTTGGTGCATGATTACAGAGCAGTTCCTTTTCATGTGAAGGACAAATTTAGTCTGCCTTAAGGTCATCAATAAGTTTTGTTTTCAAGAGATTGTCAATTAAGATATAGGCCACTTCCTGCAAGCAGCATCTATTTTAGTCGATGTTGCCATCATAAACTACCTCTCAGGGATGGCAAAATCAATTGTCCAGTATTGCCCAGCTTATCCATTATAGGCTTATGGACAAGTGAATTCCTACTGAAATTCACTATATAACTTTTCTACCGAAAAGATCAGAACAAGATTTGGCGCATACGGACATCTACTTAAAAATCAGATTTGCCCATCCCTGCCTGTTCACTCAATATGTGATTATTTAGGAACTTTAAATTAAGGCGTATAGTGTGTTATGCTTGTTTATCATCACTATACAGTAGTGTTAATGTGGGAAAGCAGCCATATTACACAGAATTGTTGAGATGATACAAAAAATATGAGGTAATTTCAACATTATTTTTCTCAATCATAAGTCGTCAGTCAGTATAACTTTCCATTGTCCTGGCATTAATTTGTCAGCAGTGTACTGCTTAGAATTCTTGACAAACCTTAATTAACAAGCCACTAGCAGGCTTTCGCACCATTATTCAGTTGCAATAAAAGGTAAATCACATAGGATTGACTAAAAATAGAAAAGAATATCACCTTTCCCATATACAACAGTTTGGGTAGTCGAGGTAGTAGATTGGGGCTATATGGGATAGAGTATGTAATTGGTATTGATTTCGATCATCAAGCTTAACCCCCTTATTTCTTAATGAGTTACTTTGACGCTGCATCTGAAGAATTCAGAAATCATCGTGACAAAAGGAGAAATTGCTCGATTACGAGCAATATCTCCTTTTGTCACATTGGTTTCTACCCATGTTTAACAATTTGAGATTTAATTGTGCACACTTTATGAATCTCATCTGCTATTTCTTTGAAATTGGACCAGTCAAACTATTCAATATAGGGGTAAAGTGGCAGACTGGTGCAAGGTTTGTGCAGTAGCCATGCAGTCTGTCACCTGGATGCCCCAAGGTCGTTTGCCTTTTCTCCTCGGTCTGGATTGTCAGATTGGACAATAATACCTGATGTCTATGACAATAATCACCACCAGATGTCATCTCTGCCTCATAAACTCCGATAATAATAACGGTATGTTTGGCTGGTCATTATCCTGGGATACTCTCAAACTTGGCCAAGTAGGGACGACGCATATTCCAATATAATATGATTGGCTGGGAAACGGGGAGAGTTTGTAGGGACAGTCAATATTCCGATATGAAATGATAGGCTAGGAGACAAAGTTAAGGGAGTTTTTTTTCATCAGTTTTCAGGGCTTTTTCTTGTTATATGATAATGACATAGTGACCAATAACAGGCACCATTCTAATTGATCTTTTTTTTTTTTAAAGATTTTGCAGTTTACTCAAAAATTCAAAGTCACATCATCTTTTTGGTTTCCCATGGGAATTAGGCAAGTTCATTGATACAAATTTCATAATGAGAATGTCTTGTCTTCTTCCAATAGTGTAAAGTAACAATACTAGATTATTGACAGCTTTCCAATACTGTTCATTTAATTGTATAGAAAAGATACATTTCAACCTTTAAATAATCCAATATAAGTTTTAATATCCACATCATCATGATGCACACTAAATAACTTTAGCTGTTGATGCGCCTTAAAACACCATTCATTCTTTCAATTATTTGTACATAAAAGATATAGAACATTTATATTGCAGATATTGCAAACCATCTACAATCTAACTTAAGAATAAGGTGTGGTACTTTGGGATACCTTAGTGACATGGGTCTTTGGAAACATTCAGCTGCTCTTGTGACGTAATACTGGCAAAGTGCACAAGAAAAGATTTCCTGCTTCTATTCAAAACCTGGCTAACACATAGAAGATTCAACAGGCGCATTATGCTCATACAATTGAACAAAAACACCGGAACAGGAAATGGTCTTTGGTTTAATAACAATGAAATCTTATATCAAATTTTTGACGTGTATTACTCCTAGAGCACAAATCTCTGAGTTAGATCCTTTAATGTTGAGGTTGAGATTATATGTGAGACCTTCACTACACCAAGATATTAACCCTTTCCCAAACAACAAACTTTCGTCTGTCCCTAATTGAAAGAGTTTGCAGACGACATTTCAACATGTGATGAAATTGAAAAAAAATCTTTAGATAGAGCAGAAAACCTTGTGGGAAAAGGAAAAATTGCTCGTTATGAGCAATTTCTCCTTTTCCCATAATGTTTTTTAAAGTGGTCAAATGTCGTTATTGTTTGGGAGAGGGTTAAGGGAACATTACAAGATTGAAAAGTAAGAAAGTTCTTTACAAAAGTGAAAGATCTTGTAACTCTTGCATGGAACCCTTTCATATGCTGCTTCTCAGACAAAACTTTTGATGGACACAGAGAAGAAATGAAATATGAACAAATTGACAGCTGGTTTGATTGACAGACTTATTAATTTCATTTACAAAGTGGTAACACTCGAAGTTGGCTAGACAAAAAACAGATGAATCACAACTGTCAACCCAGCTGTGAAGGCTGACAGCATTTCACTTTCCAAAAATATGGACGCAAATAAACACTTTCTGTAGGATAAGTCTTTACCCTTATAGTGCTGGAACAGACTCCATGCTTATGCAAACATGAAGATTGGCGGCTGGCCTGTGATCTAACCTGTTTGTGACTCTGAGTATCTTTCCCCATCAAAGTTAAGCACATACTTAAGGTTTTGAAAAGCAGACAACACAAACATTTATTTCCACAATTACCCAGCATTCTGGGGGTTAAAATCTGCTTTTGAAACATGGAGATTTGTAAAGATTTTGATGAAGTAAAGGAAGATTTGCTAAATGACTTCTTCCACTTTGTTGATTGCTCTAAGGGCTGTTGCACATCGATTTAATGACCAGGAAAGAGGTTTTGCTGTAACATGTTACATATGGATCTATATTGCAAGGAAAAGTTGGCAACACGGTAAATATGAGAGTAGACTTCTATGTACACATATTGGGGATGACACACTGCTGAAAAGAAGAATGTATAGATGTTCCCCTGTCCTAACATGTGCTAGTTGGATTGGTACTGCCATCACAGTCCATTGATCTTTTTTGGTTAATTGAGTTTGTTGGGTCTTTTTTGAAGTATATTATTTTGTGCTTTGCTAAATATTTGATATACTGTTGAAGTAATGTAACAACCCACCCGCCAAAAACAGAAAGATCATAGAAAATCTGATAAAAGAAAGCACCTAGTGTCATAACTGGCCCAGTGTCAAAACTGGGCCTGTTAGTATCCTTCTTTGTCTTTTGATGCAGCTAGATAAAAGAGCGTAACAGTGTCAGAAAAATTCAAATGTCAAAAAAAGAAAAAGAAAAAAAGGACAGCAAATTTCATAGTGTGGTATAACTCTTATGGTGCTGGAACCAACCTCTTGCTTATGCAAACAGGTTAGATCCAGGCCAGCTGCCAAATAAATTGGCTGCTGGCCTGTGATCTAACCTGTTGCTACTCTGAGTATCATTCCTCATCAAAATTAAGCAGAAATTAAAGGTTTTGGAAAGCAGACAAAAAAAAATCTATAAAAATTACCTAGCATTCCAAGGGTTAAGATTTATGGGAGTGCATACAGATTTTATGCATACGGAGGAAATTTCATATAGATATAAATTATACTTTTGAGTGTTTGTTCCATTTTAGTTCACCTGCAAAAAACAAGTATCAACCCTCACTGTACTTAAATTATAACATGTGTACTTGTTCTTACGCTCTTGCAGCAAGATTAGGGCTATGAAACCTCTGATGAAAGCATAATATAAAGAGCTTGTTACTAGTATTTTCTTGATTTATGGTTGTTTTTGTACTTTTCTTTTTTATGATTGTTTTTGTGCAAAAACTAAAAAGGAATGGCTTGTTTCCATTTTTATTTCATATTTTATAAAAGTTTCAATAAAAGTATCAATGCGTTAAATAATAACTAATCACAGGATTTAATCCATTCATATGTTACTTTGCAATATTGCTTAACCCAATAATGAAATAAGAGGGGATGTTGTTTTGAACATTTTGCAAATTTTACCTCAGTTACCATGGTTCTTCAGTTACCTAAGTTACCATGGTTCTTACCCAGTCAGAGAGGGCCTTATGATTCCAAGTAGGGTAATTACTGTAACCACTTAATTAGCCTATGATGCCCCATTTGTAACTTTGAAAAGAATCAGCTTCATATTTAAATCTTTCTCAATTGTTTTTTAGTAATATGCAGCTCGGCTGACATTTAATTTGATGACAGACAAATGTACAAGAAATATGCTGTCTAAAATATTAATGTAAATATGAATGACAATGGTGTTTAGACAGACTTTGCTTGTTTCATTTTTGTCTCTAGGAAGGGCATATCATGTTTAAAACCTGCAATTTAACAACTCATAAAACAAGTACTGAAATTTTCCATAATAATCAATTCTGCTAATTAGTCACTATGAGTTTTAGCGAATGTAGCAATTGTTTTTTATGATGATCAGTTCGAGGGTTCAGTGCAAGACTATGGTAAGGAGTTCACATTTGCAAAGGTCTTACCCAAGGGTTCATATCAAGACTATGGTAAGGAGTTCACATTTGCAAAGGTCTTACCCAAGGGTTCATATCAAGACTATAGTAAGGAGTTCACATTTGCAAAGGTCTTACCCAAGGGTTCATATCAAGACTATAGTAAGGAGTTCACATTTGCAAAGGTCTTACCCAAGGGTTCATATCAAGACTATAGTAAGGAGTTCACATTTGCAAAGGTCTTACCCAAGGGTTCATATCAAGACTATAGTAAGGAGTTCACATTTGCAAAGGTCTTACCCAAGGGTTCATATCAAGACTATAGTAAGGAGTTCACATTTGCAAAGGTCTTACCCAAGGGTTCATATCAAGACTATAGTAAGGAGTTCACATTTGCAAAGGTCTTACCCAAGGGTTCATATCAAGACTATAGTAAGGAGTTCACATTTGCAAAGGTCTTACCCAAGGGTTCATATCAAGACTATAGTAAGGAGTTCACATTTGCAAAGGTCTTACCCAAGGGTTCATATCAAGACTATAGTAAGGAGTTCACATTTGCAAAGGTCTTACCCAAGGGTTCATATCAAGACTAGTAAGGAGTTCACATTTAGGTCTTACCCAAAGACTATAGTAAGGAGTTCACATTTGCAAAGGTCTTACCCAAGGGTTCATATCAAGACTATAGTAAGGAGTTCACATTTGCAATGGTCTTACCCAAGGGTTCATATCAAGACAGGAGTTCACATTTAAGGTCTTACCCAAGGGTTCATATCAAGACTATTAAGGAGTTCACATTTGCAAGGTCTTACCCTTATCCTCACATTTGGGTCTTCATATCAAGACTATAGTAAGGAGTTCACATTTGCAAGGTCTTACCCAAGGGTTCATATCAAGACTATAGTAAGGAGTTCACATTTGCAAAGGTCTTACCCAAGGGTTCATATCAAGACTATGGTAAGGAGTTCACATTTGCAAAGGTCTTACCCAAGGGTTCATATCAAGACTATGGTAAGGAGTTCACATTTGCAAAGGTCTTACCCAAGGGTTCATATCAAGACTATAGTAAGGAATTCACATTTGCAAAGGTCTTACCCAAGGGTTCATATCAAGACTATAGTAAGGAGTTCACATTTGCAAAGGTCTTACCCAAGGGTTCATATCAAGACTATGGTAAGGAGTTCACATTTGCAAAGGTCTTACCCAAGGGTTCATATCAAGACTATAGTAAGGAGTTCACATTTGCAATGGTCTTACCCAAGGGTTCATATCAAGACTATAGTAAGGAGTTCACATTTGCAAAGGTCTTACCCAAGGGTTCATATCAAGACTATGGTAAGGAGTTCACATTTGCAAAGGTCTTACCCAAGGGTTCATATCAAGACTATGGTAAGGAGTTCACATTTGCAAAGGTCTTACCCAAGGGTTCATATCAAGACTATAGTAAGGAATTCACATTTGCAAAGGTCTTACCCAAGGGTTCATATCAAGACTATAGTAAGGAGTTCACATTTGCAAAGATCTTACCCAAGGGTTCATATCAAGACTATGGTAAGGAGTTCACATTTGCAAAGGTCTTACCCAAGGGTTCATATCAAGACTATAGTAAGGAGTTCACATTTGCAAAGGTCTTACCCAAGGGTTCATATCAAGACTATAGTAAGTGCTTCATTAACAAGAAACACTTGTTATGGTCTTGTGCTGACTTTCTCATACTTTGGTCCATATCCAGGATTCTATGCAATACTACAGTAAGTGTTTCCCATTTGTGAAGAACTTGCTAAAATCTTACATCAAAACTTCGATATGAGAGAATGACTTATTGTTACTTGCTTTGAAATAATCAAGTGTGAAGGTCAGGGTTGAAGGTTGGTTGTCATAGAGACACCTCAAGGTAATTATTTAAGCTTTGGCTAAAAAGTGTTTCGTTAGGTTTCCTTTCCGTTTGCCTCACAAAAGAATAGCTCACATGCTTCACACCATTGCACAGCAGTTTTTGTAGCTGTTAATTTAAGGAATTCAGTGCAAT
This sequence comes from Cerastoderma edule, assembly GCA_947846245.1. NCBI lineage: Eukaryota > Metazoa > Mollusca > Bivalvia > Cardiida > Cardiidae > Cerastoderma > Cerastoderma edule. Next base: position 25,508,023 of record OX401417.1, read on the forward strand.
ACTATAGTAAGTACTTCATCTTTGTGAAATACTTGTTGTAGTTTTGCATTAAATCCTTGAAAATGTAGGAAAGTACAACCCTGAACTTGTTCAATACAGAATGGAAATTGTTGCATTTTATTTTCATATAAATTTATTTTTTTTGATGAGAAAGTTATATTTGATTGCTATGCTGTCCTCACCCCTATTTGTGAAGCATCATGGTAAATATGGGCAAAATAATGATTTTCAAAGGTCCTTGCATTTCAATGCTTATTCCTTCTTAAATACAAAATACGCAAACAGGATGTTGATAGAAAAAACTAATACATACATGGATAGTATCTTAAATACAATGTTGCAATGTGACACATCATCGGATGTGTCTTGCAGAGATGAATCCTATGACGTGTTATTTTGCAATATTGCTTATCCCAATATTGAAATAAGAGGGGATGTTGTTTTGAACATATTGCAAATTTTACCATGAAATGTAGAGTACCCTAATGCTAAATGAGACTTGATTCTAGTCACAAAACAATTTTGGTTACATGGGAAAGTAGTCTGGGGAAGTTGGAATGTGAATTTACATCAATGATTATAAGACTACAGAAGGAAGGCTAGGTGCACAAGTGTTGATTGTATTCCAACCCTATATCCATTGCAATTGTCATCTTCAACAGGGGCCCGTTTTACTAAACAACTTACGGAAAATGTTTGCGTAAGTCATAATTGATAATCATGGATAGTATCTTCAATGAAAGAACAATGTTGCAATGTGGCACTTCATTGGAAGCGTCTCGGAGAGACGATTCCAATGATGTGTCACTTTGCAATATTGCTTCGTCCAATATTGAAATAAGAGGAATTGTTGTTTTAGACTTGCGCAAATCTTAAGCGTAAACTGTTTAGTAAAACGGTACCCTGGTCTTTCAATAAAGAACTAGCTACTATTAAAAAAATCTTGGAATTTGGAAAGAGTTGAAACACTCTTATACCAATCTGAAATATCTGGTTGACATGTTTATGTTATGGAAAGAGATAAACCGGGCTGTTTGTTAGTCCTCTTATTATTACTAATAGATCCATGTATGGTCAAATAGTAAGTCGTGACACATACTATATTGTTGACGTAAAGCTTTCATCTCTTAATACCCATGTGCGTACATGGACTGTCAAGATTTCGTGTGTTACCTTTAACTCATTCTCTCTTATAGACTCACTATGAAGATCTTTGCTTTAAAGACTTAAGAAAACAATGTGACAAAAGCCTTAAGTGCTCAAAATAAGTAATATGTTATTTTGTTTCATGCCAGAATGTGCTTGTTCTGTTCCTCGAGGATTCAATGCAATACTACAGTAAGTGCTTCATGTTTATGAAGCACTTACTATAGCCTTGCATTGAACCCTTGTCTTGATAATTATGGTATTGAGCGTTCAATGCATTAAGACTATAATATAATATTAAAGCTTCACAAATGTGTCAAACTGTTGTCATGCATGAAACTCATGTATTTTACTAATTTCCTGGATTTCACCAGTATAAGGCAGGGCTCTGCAGTGTCTTGCAAAAGGACACTGCCATGAAAAATCCTAGCGCTACTGGTGAGGATTGAATTTGGCAACCCGCTGTGTCAAAAGTATAACACCTTAGCCATTGTGGACCCCAGTTATATATTCCGTTATGAATACAAAATGTAAAAATCCTATGTTTTCTATTTACAATTGTATTTTGAATGAGTGCCAACATGGTGATGGGTAAAATATGCTGATCTGATGGCACATTAAATCTGATCTCGAGGATAGATAGATTACTCAATCCATTACCTTATATGGAGTTTATTTTTGTGGCTAATTCCAACTGAAAGAAACAGCAGACAACAATATGGAAAAAAGTAAACAAAAAGATATTGTTGTCATTTGGGGTAGAAACTATTGTGACCAAAGGAGAAATTGCTCATCATGAGCAATTTCTCCTTCTGTTACAATTGTTTCTCAATTCTTTTGCTGTTTTTATGATGTTAATATTTGCATATATGAAGGGGTATATTTTATGAAGAAAGGTGTTAAGTGACGACTACTAAATACTAAATTTTTCCTGGTGGTCTTGTTTTCATTTACAAGATAAGACTTTGTATAAACTACTTTAGTTGAACAACTGAACAAAAATCTGGTACTTTGTATAGGGATATTTTTAATCTGTCGAAGTATTTCAGAGCTCTTTAGTTGTTCCCCCATATGGGAAAGATATGAAAATAACACTTTTCTTGAATTTTGGATAAAAAGGCCAAAAGATTTTGAGTAATTTCTTCTTTTGCCACAATGGCTTATTAAGGGTTCAGCTGTTTACCAAATTACTTGGAAATATTGTAATGTGACATGTCATTATTTGGAGGCTCCTTGAAGAGATAATTCAAATGATGTGTCACTTTGCACTTTTCTCAACATTGATATTAGAGGGAGTTTGTATTGTTTTGAACTTCGGCGATTTCTTGGCATGAGATGTAAAATTAAACACTATCCACATGTTTTAGAACAAATACATCAGAAGATTCATAATTTTTTAGATTAAGGTGGTAATGAGAAGATTTCATCAAGATGACAAAGTATTGTTGAAAGGAGTATAAAATTCTGTGCAGCATCAGCACATTATGTGAGTCATTAACTAGTGAGATTCTTAACACTTTCTGATTCATGATGCTTATTAATGCAATGTTGTTAGTTGCATTACTAACCCATTTATAGTCAAAAATCTTTTTCAGTCAGAATTCTGAACTGGAAACAACACAGTTGTTCTTTAAACCCATTACCAAACAATAACTACATTAAAAATTTGTTGCAAATGACTCTGGAAATTAAAATGGGAAATGCAATTTCTCCTTTTCCCACAATGTTTTCTGTCCTTTCTGAAGATAATTTTTCAATTCCATCACATTTTAAATGTTGCCTATAAAAAAAAAATTCAATTATAGGGGACAGTCGAAAATTAGGCGTTTGGTAATGGGTTAAAGGAGAGAAAGTTATCTGGCTGAGAAATAGAATGCCTATGGTTCTAGTTGTCTTGATGGCCCAACATGGGCTTACGATGATATATAGAGTCTTTTTCTATCTGCTAGGAGTCTATTGGGCCATAGTCTCACAGTAAGTGCTGGATTATGTGATTGGCCTATAGTGTCTTGCCACTCCAGGTAAATGTCCACTCAGCATGTGTTACCATGTGGAATAAACTGTGTGCCTTACAGCATGTGCCAAAAGCCACCTGACTTGCTCCAAAATGTTCTGCCATTTTAATAATCATGGCCATTTGATAAAAAAATTTCATCTTGTTTGAGCTTATAGATGGTTACTTTGCGCCACTAGGTGATAAGTTGGTGCCAAAGGTTGCCAGAATGGTTTCAATTTAACGCGTAACTGGGTGTTTCTTGCAGGCTACATTAATATTAATTGGCCATAATGAGGTTGGCATCGCAATTTAACTGATATTTTTAAATGCATTAAAAAACCCAAATAAAATAACAAAACCAAATAAAACATCCAAAATAAGCAATTGAAATAATTTATTTACTGTATAAAACTCTGAACCCGTCCATGCATAGTTAAAGACATGGGAATAATTAAGGTGACCATTAAAGACGGTGACCAATTGGGTCAGTATGGTCAGTTTAATGATTCTCATTTGCCATGAATGTGTCGTTGACCAATAAACATTATGGTATACAGGTTAAACACAATGGTATGCACCAAGTACTCCCATAGGTCTATTCTTTCTTTACCCTTCTCCTCATGTAAATAATGGCCGCAAATATTTTGAACGAAAAATTATTTGAATAAATGTTTGGGTAGATGATTAAAAGGCAAAATTTACTTTAAAAGAAGAATGAAAAGTGTAAATTTTGCAAACACCAAACACCATATTTGCTTGGGTTTTCAATTCTAAGGAAAGGTTGTATTTGTTCATATTTGCTTGGGTTTTCAACTCTAAGGAAAGTTTGTTTTCTTGCATACTTTGATTTTGATTTATCACATTATCTCACATACAACTAGATATCAAGATCAAATTTAAAACATGCCAAACAAATGTCCATGTTGAAGTGTGACACATGACTTCTCTTTTTTTTAACCCATTACCAAACATTAACGAGATCTGACCACTTTGTTGCAGACGACACTGGAACACATTGTGGGAAAAGGAGGAAGCAATTTCTCCTTTTCCCACCATGTTTTTTTACCCTTTCAGATGATATGTTTCAATTTCATCACATTTTGGAATGTTGCAAACTCTTTCAATTTGGGACAGTCAAAAACTTGGCGTTTGGTAAAAGTTAAGTTAATGAAATATTGCGGCTGCAATGAAGAAAATTGACTTATTGCCATTAATTTTCTCCTTTTATCCCTAAATTTTCTAAAGTATTCTGTTGTACACACTTGCGTTAAAGTGTTCTTCTTTATAAGAAGAAAGGTCATGGGGTATTATTTGATTTGCCAAGTACTTGAGAAAAAATGTTATATTGCTAAACATAAAGCTCAATAAACTTTTTCTCCTTTTCTTTTTTTTATATGATATTTATTTGAGTATAAGTTTTATACTACTAAAGGATAATCTAGATTTGCTATGGCATTAAAAGGTTTGAATAGAGCAATTGAAAAAGATATCTAATTTTGCAGACAATGTAGTTTTTGTTTTTCAAATTACACAAAAAATTACACAAAAATGACATGATACAATATGTTCTTTGTATTTGCCATAATGATAAAAAGTTGTTTATTATAACATAGGCGTAAGAGCGTTTTCAACATTGGGGGGGGGGCAACTTCAGATGAGGACCGGTCTAAGAATAAATGTTCCTAAACTTTTTCATGACTATTCATGCATTTACAAATTCGATAACATTTTAAGAATTAAAAGAAAGCGTATGAAAATGTGTATCTTTAAAAAAAAAAAAAAAAAAAGGATATGCCAGGTCTCGATCTCACGCGGAAATCAAATGTATTGATCTAAACAAAAAGTAGCAGCGACCAGGCTGTCACAACCACGGATTCAACTGGGCAAATAGTGAAATTATTGTTTAAGTTTTAGCTAACTCGATGTGTTCAGATTGCCATTTGCGATGATGACGTCAAAAAGATTTTGGTTATTGTTTTTTGTAACAAAAGGCGAATTGGTATTAGATAAAGCACACAAATTTATTTTTATTCTGCTGTTAAATTTTGTTTCTTTCATTTTTCTTTTCAAATATCTTCATTTGCCATTGTGAATATTGGGGGGGGGCCAAAGCATACTCTGCCCCCCCCCCCCCAGTCTGGATATTGGGGGGGCCGGGCCCCCCCTGCTCCTACGCCTATGTATAAGCAATTTCTTCATTTGTAACAAAGGTTTCTTGAGTCAAAACAATGTGAGAGCCATGTCTGTAAGGTTGTCTGATGTCTTCACAAAAGTGATATAGCCTCAATGCTGCTGGTTTAGAGTATATTCAACTTGGGGGAATTTGTGAGGGTCAGTGTTAAAGTTTGAGAATGGTTGATTTAATTGAAAGCAGTAGCAAACGGCACAGTTTTAAGGAAATGTTTCATTACAATATTGGATAGAAACCATTGTGACTAAAGCAGAAATCACTTGTCACAAGCAATATTTCTATTGTAGTCATGCTGGTTTTTTAAGACTTGCTGTATCCTGCATCAAAGTATGGTATTATGGAGAAAAAGATTCAAATTTTTATTCTGAATGGGGACAATTGGGAATTAACTGTGAAGGCATTGGTTATGTAAACTTTTGTTATCTATTGTCTAGCTGAAAGTATCAATAAATTTTGCACTCTTTGACATAAAGTCTTTACAGCTTTGGCTTTAAGGTAATTCTATGATATATATATCTTTGTCAACAACAAATGAATTATTAGTCTTCAGTTTTTGTTATCTACAGATGGCCTTTTGAACTTTTGAAAAAATGCAAATAAAGAGGTCTAGTCTAATCATTGCAATAAAAGATTCTATGCAAAAAAGATTCGTCAAAAAATATTACCAGAAAACCAAAGATCTATTAAACAGGTCTTTTCAGGAAACTAAGTATTTTCAGACAAACAATTGAAATAGTGATTGCTCATCAGGAATCACTTTGACTAGATATTAAAGGAGAAAAACATAATGATATTCCATCTTTTATAACAATGGTTTCATATTCAGCATGTGGCAATGGTATTTACAGATGCATCTATTAGGAATAGGAATTCAATGTAAATAAAGTATGTCTAGTAAACATAGTGGAGGACCTAATTAATTATTTTTTCCCTAATCAGTCACTGTAACGATTTACCACAACAGCTCATAAGTAAAAATATCTTCTGGGTCACATGACATGGTGATTGGTATATAAATATATCCCCACTGTAAAACCAAAAGGCTGTATCGTCTCCATATATATGAAGTAGATGCAGCTTTTTTCGTTTGACAGTGATGATGACTCAGGTTAGTCATAGGAAAGGTGTGAAATAACAACCTAAAAATATAAAACATCAAAGCAAATTTCATGACTCGGTGTAGGTGTGATATATATGTGACATATATGTAACAACAGGAGAATAGAAAAATGTTGATCAATAATTGTATTGTGGTAGTACAATGCACTATATCTAAATATTGATGATATATATGTATAAATATTGATGCTTATCCACCAACAAGTCTGGCTTAATAACTGGATGTTGACAAAAACACAAATTCATGACTTAACTTGTATGATCATCAACTTGTGACTGAAATCTGGATTTATTTATTTATTTGTGTGTTGTTCATGTACATTTTAATAAACATGTCTACAAGTTTTTTAAGAAAAAGAAATTTGTGTTTGATCATTCAACAATTTTCAAAGTGAATTTTTCCTATCTAATGGATGTAAATGTGCTTTTATGTGAATGTGATAATCATAGTATTGGTGTGCTTGGATACAAAACAGGAGGACTCTAAACTCTATGATTACGATGATTTGAAGAACTTCAGAATCGAAGCTGCTATTGTTCGCTCAAAATCTTTCTTTAATCATGAAAAGAGAGGCGTTGACAGAAATGTTTAAGAATTCCAAAGAATGGCATGTTTTATTGGATTTATACAACCCACATCCAACATGGAATGTACCTGTCCGGGTTAGTTGTCTTAATTCACATCTCTTGGTACAGCATTTTTTTTTCCCTTATATTTTTTATACCGTAAAACAGACCTTTGCCCAATAAAATTAACTTACTACTTTTCCAAATAAAGTTCTTTTTTTTATTCAGTTATTGCAGAAAGATTCCCTTTTTTAGAGAAAAATGCTATGATATTTCCATATTTGTCTGGTACCGAAGCATTCACAAAAAGTTTAAAAAAAAAAAAGATGGCTGTTTATAAGAATCTTGCTCTCTGACAAAAATGAGAAGAAAAATTAATTTTTTTTTTTGTAAAATCTTTCCCAATATGCGTGAATATTGGTAAAGTAAGTTATTGGCTGGGTTTGCACTTCTAAATAAATCTGATGCTGATTTGTTCCAAAATATAATTATTTGCTGGTCTTTACGAAGATTAACTGCATGTTTAACTGAGTTCACTCCTGAAGTAAAGTTATTATTCTCACTGTTACAAAAGGTTTAGACAAGGTGATATACTGGAGACAATCATAGTAGCATATTCCATGAAAACTGAAAATTTTGTTAATGGTACTAGACTCACATATACAATAAGAACATGAATTTTTAAATCTGTTTAAGTGAATTACTTAAACCGGGGTGTGGTATTTGGGTTACTAAAATTCATAGTCATTGTGGTTGTATGTTTTGCGTAATGAAGCAATACCATCCTAGAAAATGAACCATCACAGATCAACCAACCAGAGCCCTTAATGACTGTGGAAACAAGTTTGTTGTGTTTGTGGTTAGTAAAGTTACCTGAGTGGGTTTATGGGGAGGGGTAAGGTTGACTTTTAAATGGGTCATATTGGTCACAACATATGCATTCCAAATTAAGGAAAAAATAATTTTTACAGTGGAACTCGAAGCAATTTTATTTTCATAAAAATTATATATGGAAATGATGGTGACAAAAAAAAATTCATAAAAATTATACACTGCAGCTCCTTTATTACGCGATCCGTTATATCGCGATATTCATTATAACGCGGGTCTCCTATGTATATGGAAATGGTGGTGACAAAGGAAGAAGATTGCTTGGTTTTGGCAATATTTCCTTATGTCACACTTGTTTTTCAATGCTCATGATGCACATGTATACATCAATGGGTTAAAGAGGAACTTGTAAAGGTGGCCTTCATTTACTGATGAAACTTAAGCTATTGAACAAAAGGAAGGAATTATTTCAACTTTACAATGAATTAGACCTCTAAATAGAGTATGAAATATTTGTCTGCGGTATTGTGTGGAAGCTGTCATGCTGAAAGAAGATACAGCCTTTTATTAGCAATTTCTTCTTTAGCAACACAGCCTTATATTAAGATTATGTAGTCTTTGAGATCATCTGTAACTACTATGTTACATACTAATTAACCCTTTCCCAAACAACAAATTTTTGACTTACTTAATTTGAAAGAGTTTGCAGACGACATTTCAAAATATTATGAAATTGGAAAATAATCTTCTGATAGGGCAGAAAACATTGTGGGAAAAGGAAAAATTACTCGTCACGAGCAATTTCTCCTTTTACCACAATGTTTTCTAAAGTCATCTGCAACAAAGTGGTCAAATGTCGTTGTCGTTTGGGAAAGTGTTAAGATTTCAATGCATGGCTGTAGTATCATATGCGTAGGAGCGTTTTCAACATTGGGGGGGCCAACTTCAGATGCAGACCGGTCTAAGAATAATTGTTCCTAAACTTTTTAATGCTCTTCATGCATTTACAAATTCAATAACATTATGAGAATTAAAAGAAAGCGTATAAAAATGTGTATCTTTAATCTAAGAATAAATGTTCCTAAACTTTTTAATGCTCTTCATGCATTTACAAATTCAATAACATTATGAGAATTAAAAGAAAGCGTATGAAAATGTGTATCTTTAATAGTAAAAAGAAAAAAAAAAAGAAAAAAAAAAGGATATGCCAGGTCTCGATCTCACGCGGAAATCAAATGTATTGATTTAAACAAAAAGTAGCAGCTACCAGACTGTCACAGCCACGGAATCATCTAGTACAAAAGTGAGAATAAATAATACTTTACCCTTTAGCTAACAATTGAAGACAATATTGAGTTTGACTCCTTAGAACAAATTCTATTACACAATTATTTTTGTCAATCAAGACTTCCCGGGTATTTTTGTGAGCTGAGTTTTCATTGGATAAACCCGATGTGTTCAGATTGTCATTTGCGATGATGACGTCAAAAAGATTTTGGTTATTGTTCGTTACAAAAGGCGAATTGGAATTAGATAAAGCACAAAAATACACATTTATTTTTATTCTGCTGTTAAATTTCGTTTCTTTTCTTTTTCTTTTCAAATATCTTCATTTGCCATTGTGAATATTGGGGGGGCCAAAGTATAGTCTGGCCCCCCCGGTCTGGATATTGGGGGGGCCGGGCCCCCCCTGGCCCCCCCGGCTCCTACGCCTATGAGTATGTCAGTCACACACATGAACCTCTTACTTTGGTATTGTTCTGAAAAACTTGTATTGGTCATTATGGCATACTCAGCATTCTGAAATCTGATGCCAGTGTTTTGATTCTAAGTTGGATACTAGAAGAAAACTATTAACTTCATATATCTAAATAACAAATATTATCTCAATGAAGTAATGTCTGCATTTGCCTGTGGTTAGATTGCCTACCATTATTCGATATGGGGTAATAGATTAATAAGTATGAATTATGGGTAATTTAGTAATAATTCTGTTATTGAGACATCCAGGGGCGTACTAGGATTTCAATAAGAAGACAACTAGATGACCTTAAAAGATAAAAACATATAAACCCTTTTTTTTGCCAATTAGTGACTTTGCAATTGGTTTATTTATGAGACAAAATTTTAGAATGTTTTTGTATGAAAGTGGTTCTTTTATGTTGTTTCTATGGGATTGTTTTTGTGGGGTGTATTCCTAAAAATATCTCTAAAGGAGATTTGTTCATATAGTGCATCCTTAAAGCAAATCTTTATAAACTTAAAACTCTTTATAAGTCTTAAGAACTGAAGAAGCAGTAATTCTTTTCGCCTCAAAGAGTGACTGATTTAACACAGGCAGGAAACCAACATTCAAAAACATTGTATCAAAAGGAGAGATTGCTTATCATGAGCAAAGTCCTCCTCTTGTCACAATGATTTTAATGTGCATTTGTCCGTGATACCAGTTTACATGGATACATTTTTTTTATTTAAATTGCCTCTGCTGCAAACTGTAACAAGCTTGCAATGGGGAAAGAGTTAAACTATTTAATAATTAGTTTGACCACAATTGATATCACAGAATTTAGGAAAACTAAACCAAGGTAAACCACATTGACTACAAATTTATAGATCTATCATTTACTCATTATAAAATAGTGGACTTCAGTACATTATTAATGATATTACTGTGATCAGATTTTCTAATGCATTACTGACATACCTTTTGCCTTCATGTGACATAATAATGGAAATTAATCAAACTATTTACTTGTGACATAAAGAAAGAATTAAAGGAATAATAGATTAATTGACTTTTTCGATCGGAATTCAAAGTTGTTAATGTTGCACTTGACTTTGTGAAAATGGTTGAAAATGCCGGTTCCCACTCTGTGACCAAAGTGTTTAGGCCTGTGCTTTCTCTAGTAATAGGAGGGGTACCTGGCAGTTTGAAGGACTATTTCACTGGGGTAGGTGTAGTCCAAATGATCCAGATATTTCATTCTACGTCTGGATACGTTCAATATCAAAACGTTTCGGAGCAAATATCACTTTAGTTGCAGTAATCTTGTTTCTGATTGGTCCACATTGTTATTTTGCGTCGCTGTTTGGTCCCTTTTGGCCCAGTGGGGGAACACTGCCACATTTCTAACACAGAGTACCTCCAAGCTATGATAACACATTTACAACTTGGATCATCTGAGTCAGGGTAGCAATACCCAATCATGTGCTGGATATACAGTACTTGTATGGGTAATTTTTCCAACCTGAAATATTGTATACTTTGTTTTTCTTGAATATATTCATTTAATTTCTAGCACAATTTCATAAACTTATTCATGGTATGCAAGAATTGTGTTTAAAAATCACAAACATTTAATACAGATTTTGTGTTCATAAACAGGCATTTTCCATTCATATCTGTTCATAAAGGTCATGAACAGCCATATTTCTTGAATCCACCAGAGGAGTTGATTGCTGTCGGTTCCAGTTCTGTCCTCTTACAAAATTCTAACGTCACAAGACCATACATAATTATCCTAATAAGAAATTATAGTCACCTTTCCGGACTAATTAAGTATTCCCTTGTTTAATTTCAGGAGAAGGAGAAGCAGGAGCAGTTGAATGAATTACTCAATCTGTACAGTAGTCAGGGTCTACCGTCCCAGCCCTCATTAGTACAGATAGGTCAGCCCCTGATAGAGGAGTCCATGTTTGCTATAGAGGTGGATTGGAGGGAAATCGTAGAGAACTCACAGGTGAGCGACATAGAGTAGATTAACCAGGCTTTTTGCAGGGTCCTGCGTGGCCTTATGGTTATGTTGAAGGATTTGTGACACTGGGGACACAGGTTCAATCCTTACTAGTGTCACATAGAGGTGGATTGGAGGGAAATTGTTGAAAACACAGAGGTAAGGGTCTTTCTCCATGTTTGATGAGCATGGCATTGCAATATTACTGAAAATGTGATGTAAAAAAAAGAAGAAATTTAACAGTTAATGCTTTTTATTGATAAGTTAAAGTTAAGGTGGAAGACTTGTGTATCGGGTACGATCCCCACCGTTTAGTATCACTTAGAAAGCTATTTCATAGCTCTAGCTGATTGCTGATGAACCCAGGGAAGTAGTAATATAACTAAGAACTGTTTACAATGAATGTTACAAAAGGATAATTTGCTCAGAATCTGTAAAACTGCGTACATCACAGTGATGACATATTTTATTATCTGGCTTTCCTATTTTTGTTGCATTGATAGTCAAGAATAAGTAAAGGGTGAATGGTTGATTCTGTTCCTAAAAGGTTGACTTCGCTTCACAGAGAAAGCCAAATCTAGATTACAAACAATTGGGTTAAGGCAATTGATGTAGAATGTTATGCCAAACTCAATCAATCAATTACTGGATAATAGATACTCTATTTGTCACAGATTCTAGGCCACAGAAAACCAATCATCCCATATTGAATATTGATAACTGACCAAACTCGAAGCTTCCAAAGATGGCTCATATGATTACATGTACAAACAAACTTGTTTATTTGAATTACTAATTAGGTATAGGTAACAGATTTGAGAAAATTTACTCAACATATTGCTTTGTTATACTTCAGTTTACCGCAATTACTATGGAAGATTGTAGAAATCATGAGGAAAGGAAAAGGATCAAATGCTTTTAAAGATCTTTTATGGCTGTTGAAGCTGTAATAAGACAAGTCCAAAAACCTTTTTGTTGAAATGATAAAAGATACTTATACCTTGTTTATGTATTTCAGAACTTATCCAAGAGACAGCAGGATCAACAAGAAGCCATCTGGGAACTCCTGCAGACAGAACTTTACTACATACAGTCATTACGGGTCATATCAGATGTAAGTCCTCCACCCCTCTTTCCCCCACCCAAGAGAATTTAACCCTTTACCAAACACCAAATTTTCGACTGTCTCAAATTGGAAAAGTTTGCAGACATCATTTCAAAAAGTGTTGAAATTGAAAAACAATCTTCATCACGAGCAATTACTCCTTTACCCACAATGTTTTCAAGATTCGTCTGCAACAAACTGGTCAAATAATTCCGTTCCCTTTATGTTACAATTTCGAGGCTTCACTGTATATGTATGTGTAAGGCTTACTAGAGTCTTGCTTAGCACCCTCAACAAGGTCTTAGGCCAGTCTAGCTATAAGTTAGTTAGAAAACAGCTCAAGGGTTCGATTCAAGACTATATATGGTAAGTGCTTCGCATTTGTGACTACTTTAGCCATGCAAATAGCCCTCATAATGGCTATTGCTACCTTCTAAAACATAGACTCCGAGGGTTTGGTGCAAACCTATAGGAAGTGTTTAATGATTGTGGAGCACCTACTATAGTTGTGCTCTGAACCCTCTGTATTGCCAACACTAAGTAAGAGCTGCCGGGTAGATTTCAAATTATAGATATTTGTGAAGCACTTACTATAGTTGTGCCCTGAAGCCTTTGTATGGCCAACACTAAGTAAGAGCTGCCGGGTAGATTTCAAATTATAGATATTTGTGAAGCACTTACTATAGTTGTCCCCTGAAGCCTCATTTTGGCCAATGCTAACCAAGTTATATGTACATTTTTAGGGAAGAGTGCAAGACTATAGGAAGAGCTTTACATATATGAAGGATTTACCATTATCTTGCATTGAACCCTCGATTATTTCTGTAAAATCTGTCATTTCTGGGCAGTACAGTATTAATACCAGTTTTGGATGAAAATAATTGGGATCCATATTGATGAGGTGTATCAATCATAAACATAATACTTATATACCAATGCATGCAATGTGATTTGCAGTAATTGCATAAACCTTTGGTTTATTACTATTATACAACATAAGTTTGTCTTATAGTTTTTTGCTTACTTTATAGATTTACAACAAATGCATATACCTGGTAAAATTAGGTTCATGGACACGTTTATTGACTTTATGAAACATTGATATGTCTGATAGAGTATTGCTTATTTTTTTTATCCTTTGCTTTTATTTTGCTGCAGACGACATTGAAATATTTCCCATGTGAAAATCAAAAAGAACTGCATAGTTGATTGAAATTAATTGCAATCTAAAAGATCATTGTAACCAAAAGAACACTGCTCGTAATAAGTGAGTTTCTGCATAAATTTTACAAAATGGGGTTTCATGACTATCCCGCAGGCAAAATTAAAAGTAACAGCTGGTAACATTTACAACGAAATTGAAACAAATTTTATCGGTGGTATTTGGTCGAAAAAGCGATAAAACAGAAAAGTGCCTGTCTGACAATATGTCCCATTGTTACAGTAGACTCCCCATTCTTGAGTTGCAGGCATATTGTAACATTAATTCCCAAAGCCATGAAATAAAGGCAAGTATGTATGGAAGAAAGGATTATC